>OZ005662.1:41751286-42119112 GCA_963930645.1 Salticus scenicus
GCTTCGTGCATAATTTGTAATATTCTTTATATATTAGCAACACAATATAAATTTTAAGAACACGATTTCTCTCATGTTGGCTTTTTCATATACCTGTGCCCCTGCCCCCCTTTTCCCCCACAAATATTCCCTAAGGTAAATTTTACGCATGCATGAGAACATACATATTCTCGTATAGATTCCTTCAAATAGGCCTTGCACAATTTTAAATATACTTTTTAAATCGGAAATTTTAGTATAAAATTTCAAACATCTAAACCATTTTTAACTGTTAACCGTCCCAGACATGCTTTCCGAGAACAACATCTAGATCCATGACAGCTAAAATAACACAACAAACACCACCTTCATGTAAAATTTCCCAGAACAATTTCGAATTCTATAACGAATCATTCTTCCTATAACACACATTCTATATCTATTTACACTTAACCTTTCAACTTACTATAGAATAGGAAGATGATGGTAGAGATAAGGAAATATTGTTCCGAGAATCGAAAAGAACGGCTACAATGTAACAACTGAATCCATCAGAAAAGAAGAAGAAGAAGAAAAAAAAAAAAAGGTCTTATAATAAAAAGATAAATGCAAATTCAGACGGTCCGAGATTAGAATGACGCCGGAAATAAAATAGGAACTATTTCTAGGAACTAAATAGAGTACAACCCCTTTGCCGTTTTTCTCATTATAAACCGTATGATTACCGTATTTCAGGGGAAGATAGATAAAAAGGTAGGATTAACAGTTTCTTCTTTTTTAAATTCTTTTTCATAAACGATTTTGGAGTGGTTGAAAAAACTTCTTAGCGTAACGCTTGAGAAGGGTTAAGAAAAAAAGAGTCAAAGCAAGTGACGGCCATTAGTGGTCACGTGTACACCGAATATTTATATGTTAGTAGAGCTAAATGGAATACCATTTTAATATTAAACTTTACATTATTATACACACCATTCGATTTAAAATTATTGCGATTACCTTTATGTTAAGTTTTTTATGGTTATTCTTTAGGTTTAGCAATGAAGAATGAAATATTTCCGCTTTTTTTCCCCACCACTATCTCTGTACAATATCTTTATTTATCCACAAATAATTGTTTAAGCATACGATAAAGATTTCTGTAGAGAAACAGTGGTGCAAAAGAAGTGACAAATTTTCATACCTAGTTTTCAATGTGTGTATGTTCGCCTATCTATGAGTATCGTACACACAACATGAAGTGCAAAAAGTTTGTTATTAGATGGTATTTGTTTTTACATTCGTTTTTTAAAATGATATGACTGCAAAAATTGACAAAATCAATTTTATAAAAATTACAAAATTTAAATTTTTATACAGTCCTTCATTTACCCATAGTATAATTTAGTAAAGTGGAATAATAAGAAAAAAGAAAGGGGGGGGGGGGGGGGCTTCGTACTCTAACAGGTAAAACAATACAAAAATGTATCCCTTTGATCCTTAAAACTAACGGAATTATTTTATATTAAAATATGAACCGATTAGAATTTTCAAAATAAACAGATAAGTAACTAAAAAAAAAGAATATTTCACTAATCTCTTAATAGGCTAGACACATAAAAAAAAAAAAAAATGCAAGAAACACTTTATGTAACAATTAGGGAAACAACGTTTCTAGGGTAAATCGACCCCGCGTATACGAATCTGCCTGTTGCCAAAGCTAAATTCGGACCAGGGGTCAGGTATCCAAGGTGGTGGCCAAAACTTGTTTTTTACACGTTTTGAGGTTTGAAGAATCCAAAAATGAGAAAATTGACATGGTGCCCACGCCCAGTCATTAGGTTATCTATTAGTTTGTTAATGTGTTAGTATGTTAGTTTTTTAGTCTGTGTACGCAATATCTCAAGAGCAAATAATCACAAAGCGGTCCAGTGGCGGATCCAGAACTCAACTTCTGGGGGGGGGGGGGGGGCTAAGATTTTTCAAGATGTTATTCCAGATCAATGAAAAGTTTACAATTGTAACAATTGAGAATGTCAGTACTTTTTTTTTTTTTTTTTTGGGGGGGGGGGGGCTAGGGGGCTCTTACATCCGTCACTGGAGCGGTCAGACCAATTTTAAAATATTACTTATGGCACCGGCAAGAACTCCTTTGACTTGCAACATTCTATTTTAAAATCTTCGTAAGTTATTCAAAATTTACGATTTTCATAACATGGGAGAATAAGACAAATTTTAGCTTAAACGTGCATTAAAATAAATACTAATACTTTTACTGTAAAGGTACTTGGAAATATCAGTTATGATCCTGGTAGGAACGTAATTTAATATGAAAATTCAAGTTCAGAAGTTTCGTAAGTTATTTGAAATTTAAGAATTTCTGGCAGAACATGGCAGAACAATTGACGATTGTCATCGTCCCTTGTCCCCTTAAATAAGAAATTATTCAATGAAGGGGTACATGGTCTGTCCAGTAAGTAATAAGACGGATTCCGTAAAATTCATTGATTTGAAGATATTTTACAGACAGTTACTGTTCTTTAAAATAGCCTTCTCCTGCATTATTACACCGTTACTAACGTCTCTGCGACCCCCATTGATGCTTACTTGGAAATCTTCAACTGGAATGCTGTTCAGAATGAGCGTTGCGTTTCTCTGCAAGTTCTTCAGATTGTCAAAATGATTAAGGGCAAACTGAAATCAACCTCTTAAGCTGGATTTTAACAGAGATAATAGAAAAATTCTACCGGTAACAGATCGGGGTTGTACGGGGGTTGGGGCAGCGTTGCCATGCTGTGTTTTGCTAAGAACTGAATCAAGAACATGGCACAAATTTCTTTTGAAATTCCTTCGTAACGATTTGATGCGTAATCGATTTTGTAAAGTCGCAATAATTTCGCAATTATTCGGACACTCATCCGACGACCATAAGTCCAAAATCTCTTTAACCACATTGTCTGAATTTCGAGAACAAGAACTTGATGGACACTCAGCGTATTCTTCATCATCGACGTCATCTTTTCCGTCTTTGAACTCTTTATGCCGCTAAAATCTCTTTATGCCACTTGAACCTGGGACAAAGAATACTTCCTATAGGCCTCTTGTAACATTGCAAGCCGATTTTTTTTAGTTTTACACAAAACTTCATGGCGAATTACTGTTCGATACTTTGCTGCATTCTAAAAACTTAACGCTATTTTCAAACATGTGTTTGTTTTATGAGTGATCTGTACATTACAAAGGCTCGAGACCGACTGACTTCCACCAGGCTCTGTGGCTGACAGTCCCCACACCACCTGTACCAACCCGCAAACTTCACACCTTTGACTTTTTGCTTGGCGAAAAAAATTCAGTCTCATTACTTTCTGGACCAGTCTTAGTAACAATAATTAAAAATATTGAGGAAATGAAATTTATTGATATTATTATTATATTTTTATAAGGATAAAATGTAATATATTATGCAGCCAAATGCTGAAAACTGGATACAAAACACTTATGTTAAAGAAAGCTGCAGGTACAATTTTTTTTAAATATCTTGATAAGAAGTTTTTAAAACATTAAATAAAAATCGGTATTATATCTAATAAATTGGCATCAATTTCTATTTTCTACACTTATTGTACTGTTCTTTTTGTAAAAAACGTACAGATTAATTATAATTGCAACACATTTTTTTTTAAATAGTCTTACAATTTTTCTCTACACAAAGTCTAATAGTGCACATAAAATCATTAAACATAGTCATATTTTTACAATTTGTTCTGATTAGAATTTTAATGTGAAACATTTTACATTCTATCGTTGTACATTACAAAACGGCAAGTAGTTAAGTAAAAGTGGGGGGAAAAAAACCCAACTGTTTATAAATACTATATACAGTATTATGTAGTCAAAAATAAAGCTTGTATATTGTCAACAGCTTTAATTATTTTTAAATTAATTAAAAAGGCTTTTGCTTGTTTTACATTACTTCTAATATTACAAATAGGGTAAGTGCACCAGTGATTGACACTTCTAGAGCAATCTCTGATGTTTTTAATGTTCTAGTCATGAGAAAATATTTTTAGAAATCTTAAGTTAGTACATATGGCATGAAAGACATTCAGAACCACATATATGTTAAAATATATACATTTGATAACAATTTTTTTTTTAATGAATTTTTATTTGACACTCACTCAATGTTCCAGTAATTGACACTGGCAGTTTTTCATTTTATCAGTCATTGGCACCCTATGTTCCAGTGTTTGACATTGCTAGTTATTCGTTTTACCAGTTATTAGCACCCTATGCTCCAGTGTTTGTCATAAAATGTTAAAATTCTTATATGTAAAATATATGATTTTACTATTTTTCTTATTTATTAATTATTTCGGGATAGATGTCAATTACTGGAGCATGCGAATCACTGGAGCATCTACCCTACTATGTAGGAACAAGGGAAAAAAATGTTTTTGGCTTTAATGTTTAATATGGTGTACTATTTATTTATTTATTTATTTTTTAGGAAACACTTCACCTTGGCTTCTTTTTTTTTAAGACAGCCCAATATTTGTTGTTGGAATTAATACGGGCGTTTGCTACCTATATTTCCTTTCTGCGATTGCATATGAATTAATCAACAGTAAAAACAACTGTGCATATTCATTAACTGATTTGCAAGCTAAGCGAGGTAACGCTTACCAGCCTGTCATCGGAAAACAGTTATAATAAAACACCGTGAATTTTAAACGCCATTTTCAGGTGCAACGATCTTCCAAGTCTCGTTCCCACAAGTTTTCCCTTCCCACAACCACACCCGATTGAGACGGTCGTCAGTTTAAAACCCAGTGGAAACACGTCGGGTAAGAATTTACACCCTCGGCCACAGACGGACTTGTCGGAAGATGAGGATTTTGGGCTTGCAAATCATCTTCAGAATGAATAAATGATGTGGAGAATCGATCAAAGGCAGCACCGGAATGAATCGGACTAAAGGTAAAGAAGAAAAAAATGGAAGAAGAAAAAAAAAAAAAAAAACCGTCGTTCGACGGTGTATGTTGGGACATGATGGATAGGGCACCAGAAACAAGAGAATATTGAGTTACATGTGTAAAGATCGAATTTTATGATACAGAAAGAGACAGATGTTATATGGTTAGTTTGCATTTGATTTATGGAATATGTGTTATGCTTGTCGAATTTTATTACAAACGGTTCACTTCATTGTAGTCAAGTCTTGTTAGTAATTTCTCTAACAGACCTAAGAATAATTATAAGATTAAAAAAAAAACTTTTTATATACCATGTTTTTAAATTTTCTGATGAATCATTAATAAAATACGCGAGGATAAAAAATAACATAAGCAATATTTAAGCACGTGGACTCAGTTCAGTGAATTAATAATAATAATGGAAAAAAAAAAGTTTAATTTTTTGAGGTTCACGTTTAATTAAATGTATTTATTTTTATGTCGAAAGAAAATGAACTCGTATTTTTTTTTTTTTTTTTTGGCAATAATTAAATTATAGCTAATATTTTAATGGCTATTTTTATTGCTATTAGGAGCTTATTATTTTCATATTTTAATTAATTAGAAGAAAACTATTCGAAAATCTGACTTCGAAGTATTGTGTTGTCACCGGGTTCTGAGCTACTGTGAAAGTTGCCTAGCTAGTAAGGAGGTTAGTTAAAAATAGATTGCAAGATTTGTACAGGACAAACAAACAAACACACAAACAAACAAACAAGAATAGAAGTTAATAAAAACAGTGTAAAAAAAGAATGACGCCCAACGAATGGTCAGTAACATGGATTTGCAACCAAGAAACTGCAGGAGTATTTTTTTTTCCCTTTCTTTTTTACTGTTTTTATTATGTACAGGGTAATTCAAAATCATACGTATAAACATTTAGGGAAGGTAGGACACATCATAAGGATTGAAAATTACACAGGAACTCAAGGTAGCAAAATGTCATTGTAACTCTTTGAGATCTGAAATATTTTTGGTTAATCAGCATATATAGTTACGCTCATTACTGACTGACTGACTCGTCACGCTTAAAAAGGCTAAGAGATTTCCTTGAACTCTGTCTGTGTGTCAACGCAAGTAGCCACCTCATTTTCACACTTTAGTTAGTAATTTGAACAAATCTAATTGTCTGATCGATAAGCTGTTTAATCCGACGGATTCAGAAAACTCTCCCCTTTCATTGGATATACTTTATTTGTAACGAATTTTTAAAATTAATTAAAATATGAAAATAGACATAGCTTTAAAATAGATATTTAAATTTTTAATTGTTGCCTTTTTTTTTTTTTTCCCCAGCATAAAATGAAATATACTTCCACGTGAAAAAAAAAAAAAAAAATCTGAAATATTAAATTTATTCACGCATACGAAAAAATAACGTCTATAAAATAATAATAATAATTTTAAAGGTAACGAAGAGTTAAATAAAGTGCAAAACTTTAGCACGGGCTTGCAAGCAAATGAATTATTTGAAGTGAGAAATAAATAAAATGAAATAAATCATTTTTCAACGGGCGTCTTAGTCTCCCTACAATTAACTAATGTTTACATAAAAAGAAGTGATATATCAATTCACGTACGATATAAGGTTTAGTTAAAAATACAATTTATAAAAGCCATGCCCATAAGCGAGTTGTACTATTAAAAATTAACCAAAAAAAAACCAGTTCTTAAAGAGATAAAATGGCATTTGAAGCCGTGAGTTCCCGTACAATTTTCAATCCTTATAATGTGCTCTGCCTCCTCTAAAAGTTTGTACGTTAGGTTTTGAATCACCCTGTATATATTTTTACCAACTAAAAACAGTAAAAAAAAAAAAAAAAAAGTTTTATCACGTCAATAGTTTTTACAAAAATCAATTTTGTGTAAAAGCATGGAATCTTCCATCCTATTATTGATTATAAAAATCATATTCCATAATTATTTTTTACTTTAAAACAAAAATAGACCAAAATTTCTGATAAACGTGTATTATCAACAAGGTTGGCTTGGTTTTTACCTGACCAGAAAAAAACCAGGTAGGTTTTGTCAATAAAACCCACTTGAAAAAACCCAAGTGGGTTTTTTCAAAATTACTTATTTAAAATTACCCTTTTATCTAACTTACAATAAACATATAAATATAAAACAAATATTATATACATTATGAGAACACGAATAAAGAATTTTCTGAAATATTGGAAGTACTCAAACTGCTCTATAAAAAAAAAAAAAAAAAAAAAAAAAATCTGAAAAATTCACCATGAAAAAAAAAAAAAAAAAAAAATATATATATATATATATATATATATATATGCAATTTTATCTTATCGAAATGCAATAAAAAATTATATATATATAAAAGCAAGAAAAAACAGTGTTCTTTGTCAATATAAAGAAAATTAGGGGACTTGAGAAATGCAAAATACAAATTTTAAAAAATTCTGAAAACTTTAATAGTGCAACAAGGTTAAGTAATGTAAAGGGACCTAATTAAAACTATTTTATGTAAATCTATTCAATATGAAAAATTTAACGAAGCAACACTAAATAATTATTAAAATTTAGTTTTTTGTTGTAAAGGGCAGATAAACAGAATTTTAGAATAATTAAAGTACAATTATTTATTTTTAAAAAATTTCTTTATAACTTAATCGTAAAAAGACAAGAAATTCTAAAAATTAAATCTTTTAAATTTTGAGTTTAATAAATAATTTTTTTTTTTTTTTTTTTAATTGTCCTATTATAAATGATATACTTAATGTTTAAAAATGGGAAGAAATAAAATATTTTTGAAAAATCTGATAAAACCCGAAAATCCTCTGAAAAGACCCAAAAAACTCTGATAAAACCAAAAAAAAAAAAAAAAAAACCCACTTGGTTGGTTTTTCTCTGAAAAAACCCGGGTTTTTCCAACCCTGATTGTCAAGATTGTTGGAATTGCACGAAAATTAAAAGATGAAACCTTAATAAAATTCATGACCTTAATAAAATTAATCAGCATATTAGTATAAAATAAATGTTCCGAATCGGTGGTAGAATAGCCCAGTACGTGGGTGCATTTCAATCTGGATCATTATGAGATTTTGAGCAATCGGCTGAAATCACGTTTCTTAACCTGGAATATAGTACGCTTTATTGTCGAAATTTATGAGAATATATATAATAGAGTCCAACTGTGGCAAAAAATTTTTCTTTGTTGAATCTTCAAATACTGCTGGAAAACAAATGCAGGCATCAAACCCAGGCCGTTCACATAATGCCAAAGACCCAAGTTTGAGTCCTGGGCTACAATCGCAATTTTGTAAATTTATTTTTCTTTTTCGAGTAAGTTTTTGTCCTTCAATTCAGTTACTGTTTAGAAAATGTAAGAATCGATGTAAAAGAGAAATGAACTTAAAAAAAAATGCCATCCATAAGCCGCAACGTACCAAAAATCTTCTATGTGTTACTGTGCACGAATTACAAATTCTATATGCACTAAAGGAGCCTTCACACACTGGCAACTGGAAAGCTTCAACTGCGGTTTCCTTTGATATTTCTTTGATGTGGTTTTTGAGAATCGAAGCTCGCTCACAAACCCCCTAGTGCGATAATTGCATGGGAACTGGTCTCTTTTGTAAAAGAGCAATAAAAAGTATTGTCCTTCATTGTAAATGTGTGCAAAATTTCAAGGGTCGCTTTCGTGACCATGGAAGCCTTTGCGCAACGAGTCCACTAGTAAAATAGGGGAGACAAGCTTTTCGTTGAGAGAAAATAAGCGATAAGGGAATACCGAATGACTAGATGTTTACTAAATTCAAACCTATTGATCAACTTGGAAACCCTCCAAGATTTTCGACTCGTCCTCACTGCTAGGCGTAGGAAACGTGGTTACACTATACTTGTAATTCATTCTGAACGTAAAAAGCTTTAACTATATATCTTATAAAATTTATTGAAAGGTTCTAAAGCTTTATTCTACTGTCAAGAGTCAATCAGTCAACGGTTATACTAGAACGAATGTGTTCAAAGGTAAATAAAAAAAAAAGTAAAGTCATCGCGCTGAATGATGTATTATGGAGTATGGGTAAATGCTTCGCTAGAGAAGCAAAGATACTGGATTACACGAACGAGGGTGGAATTTTTTGATTTACGGGCAGACAGATGTTAAATGTTTTGCATTTGATTTATATACGATTTCTGTGTTTTGTCGGACTTTGTTACGGTAGATATAATTCGTAAACGAATTTGTTGGATCGCTTATGATATCATTTTCTAATATTTATATCGTTTTTTCCCCTAAATACATTCTGCAAAATTACTAGTGCTACTAATCTTAAAACTCGAATTTAAGGCTAAAAATTGTAATTCATAGTCTTTGGTTACATATACTCCGCAACAAGATAGGTACAAAGTTTTTTTTTTTTTTTTTTTTTTTAATTTTTCATAAAATAACATTATCTAAATTGCGCTGATCCTTTATTATTATCAAAAACATACTAAATATTTGTATCATATTCAAAATGTTCATATTCAAAATAATAATATTAAAAAAAAAAAAAAAAAAACCTTTGTACCTATCTTTTTGTGGCGGAGTGTAATCTTAAATTAGAAACATTTTAAATCTTAAAAATTTTGTAAATTAGTCTTACAAAAAAATTAGCATTAAATTAGTTTCACTTTATGATAATAATAAATAATCAGAACGATAATGTTATTTTATTAAAAATAATAATAATAATAAAAACCTTTGTACCTATCTTTTTGTCGCGGAGTGTAATCTTAAATTAGAAACATTTTAAATCTTACAAAATTTGTAAATTCGTCTTATATGTCGCGGAGTGTAATCTTAAACCTTAAATCTTAGAAACATTTTAAATCTTACACATTTTGTAAATTCGTCTTATAAAAAATTAGCATTAAATTAATTTCATTTTATGATAATAATAAATAATCAGAACAATTTAGATTATGATATTTTATGAAAAATAATAATAATAATAAAAAAAAAAAAAAAACCTTTGCACCTATCTTTTTGTCGCGGAGTGTAATCTTAAATTAGAAACATTTTAAATCTTAAAAATTTTGTAAATTCGTCTTATAAAAAAATTAGCATTAAATTAGTTTCATTTTATGATAATAAATCATCAGAACAATTTAGATAACGTTATTTTATGAAAAATAGTAATAATAATAATAAACCCCTTTGTACCTATCTTTTTGTCGCGGAGTGTAATCTTAAATTAGAAACATTTTAAATCTTAAAAATTTTGTAAATTAGTCTTATAAAAAAAATTAGCATTAAATTAGTGTCACTTTATGATAATAATTAATAATCAGCGCAATTTAGATAATGTTATTTTATATATAAATAATAATAATAATAATAATAATAAACACAAACCTTTGTACCTATCTTTTTGTCGCGTAGTGTATATAATATTAATCACTTCGTTTTTCGTATTTTGAAAAATTGAGAATTCGGTTCATTCATATATCTATCTAATCTATGTATACACATACCTTTCCACAAATGACCATATACGTTTTTAATTTTAGACGTTTTGTTATATATATCAAAAAGTACTCGACAAATTATCATGAAACTTTAGACGTATAAAGAACATGTTATACCTTATATATTTCAATGAAAGTTTTGCCCCGAAAGCAGAAGATGGAACAGTAAAAAAATTAAAGAAAAATGAAAATGTTTGGAATCACCCTGTAAAAAATAATGCTTGAAATTAGTTTTGCCTACATTAGGTGATTATGAGGCTTATTCCTATTATCTGTATAAATTTTTTATGAGACTACCTTATATATTCATGGAAATATAAGGATTCCTATTTTAAAAAAAAACACACACAAAAAAAAAAAAAAAAAAAAAAAAAAAAAAAAACCTCTTCCCTCCTATTTTACTTTCTTCTATATGTAATATAGAGAAAGTATTGAATTCGTGAAAATTTTCGACCTCCGGTTTTCGATGGATTTACACGTTTTGGAATGTCCTGAACACGATTTGATAGTTTTTAGAAAATGTCTGTGTACATCACGAATTTTGTGGACGCTGTATCTCACGAACCAATGAACGAAATGTAACCAAACTTGGCATTTAGTTGGACCCTGACATAAACTGGTGCTGATTAGATTTGGGGATAAATTGCTCAACAGGTGACGCTGTGATCGCATTTTTTTTCTAAATTTTTAACATGGCAGTATAGGACAAAATTTCGTATACATGTACATAATGAAAGTTTTTTTTTTTTTTACTTGTGATTGTAAAATTAATATGAATTACCGATAATAGTAGTAGTTAACTAGGAAAAAAAATTTGTGCATGTGGGGACATCGCTTCCCCCCTGGGTAAATTTTCAAGATGGGTATCTTTTGAAAGGTCTCGTCAATACCTTTAAAACGAATGGTTGAACTACAGATCTGTGATTATTTAAAACAAAGTTATCGATTTTTTTTTCTTTTAACGGAAAAAAAAAAAAAAAAAAAAATTACAAGTTAATATTGAGAATAAAATGGACTCTTTTTTTTTTTTTTTTTTTTTTTTTTTTTTTTTTTTTTATTTAGTGTTACAATACTTCTCTAACATGGAAATCGTTTGCATTATCATGGAAGATTTTTTTTTTTAAATAATAATTTTAATAAATTATTTTTACTGAGTGAATTTGTATAGGAAAGTATAGAAGAAAGTCATGTGGTGGCCACAACATACTAGTTTTTTAAGTTATAATACGCAAGATGCCCAATGCACATCAGTGCAAAGCTATTTTTAGAAAATTTGATGTACTACAATAGGCATAACATACTCAAACATAATTCAAAAATATTAAATAACAAATGAAATATCAGCATTTTTACTAAATAATTTTTAACTGCGCATGTGCAAGTTTTAGCGAAATTTCATTTACCTAATGTAATAACCAAAATACTGAGCTACTTATATGAAAAGCCCAAAAAAGTATCGTACAAATTAAAGTTGTACGGAAAAAAAAAAAGAAAAAAAACTTTTTCGATACTGTCCGTTTCGATAATACTGATTATTATTAATTTTCTTTTCTTTTTCTCTCTAAGAAAAGAAATAAACAGAAAAAAACGATTTTGATGAAATTCTGGCAAAAGCAGGATTTAGTTTAGAACGGAGGACTATTAGTTCTCCCCCCCCCCCCGAATTATAACATCGCTTTCAAATTATTTAATTATATTTTCGATAAATGTATCGTAAAACGATAAATCTATAGATAAATCTATCGTAAAACTGGTATCGCAAAAATCCGTAGATTGAGACTAATAGTCCTCCGTCCTAAAAAGTTAAACTATAACAGGTTTCATTAACTTTTATTATTGTTATTATTGTTTAGTGAATGGTAATATAGTGTTCATTGGTTGTGAATAAATATTAATACCCCCCCCCCTTTATATTTCTCCTTATATTTGAGAAGAACTGAAATTCAGATTTGAAAATTCCTGACTTACTGTTTTCATTTTAGAACGCTAGTATCATAAAAAAAAAAAAAATGGTGTATGAGCCGCAGTCCTTACGCAAAAAAAGGCCCCCTCAGCCCCCCCCTTTTTTTTTTTCCTTCGTTGCAACCCTTGCAAAGAGCATTCCACTGATTTTTTTCCCTTCTTCCATGTGATCTCCAAAAAAAGGCGGCGTATATTTTCGTTCTCATGGACAACTTTGGCATTTGACATGTTTCACTTGCTTTCTACAATTTTGTAACACTAATTTGTCCTCTTTCTTGAATGGGAAAGTAGTTCGTAAAGAAACAGGCAGGTTCTAGTCTATGAATGCTCCTTATTCAACGCAGTTTCTCGAATTAGCACAACAAAACTGTAATTATAAGGAATATTCTCGAAACAGTCCAATAGTACTGTTATTTCATCGAATATTCTAGTAGCAGTGCAACGAAGTTATCACTCTTACTGCAAAAGTCCCTATATGACGAAAGTTCTGGAACAATTCAAGAAAACAGTCACTTGTTCCACAGGAATAACGCAAAAAACATCCAACACTCCAGAGCAGAAATTCTTGCTAGTTCACGAACTAAGTTCAGTCGCATGGGTCACAACTCCAAATTGCAATCACCCAGACGATGTCTTTGAACAACTCTGAATCGCAGTGACTAAACACTGTCGCAGAAGTTAACTCACTCCTATTTATACCCTTTTGCGATGGAGCTTAGCGAAGTTTCTATCCAGAAACCCAATGAAAAGTTTTAGATCTTAGCTCCTATGCGTCGGAGAGCTTCGAAACTTCGGGAACCCTACACTACTATTTTTGCCAAATTTGGTTTCCAAGTCACCAAATTCGTTGCCAAGTCATCAAGTTTGTCGCCAAGGTTGACCTCACTGACAGTGAATGAACTGCCCCTTTTCCTTCACTTTGCCTGTAAAACTACTTACACTGCAATAGAACAATTGATGCAGAGAAATGACATAACCCGTTGTGACAATATATATATATTAGGTCCTATATAATTGTAAATAATTATATTAATATTTAGTATACGAAAAAAAAAAAAAAAAAAAAAAAAAAAAAAAAACATTATTAATGCCAAATTTATCCAAAAAGTTTAATTAAATAAAACCATATTAATGAGTAGAAATCTGTGTTTGGAGACGAGTATGAAATTTTCCATAAAATAAGATACTTAAATGAGAATTTTTCTTTTATATTATGAAATGTGTCCTTTTAATAAAATAATTTGCCCTTTTGGGCAAAAGGTCCTTATACTGTGATGTGAACCCTGCCCTTTTTGAAGTTCTAGAGTGATTAATACATGAAAAAACTACACAGATAATTCCATATTAATTTTAAATATATATACAACAGTTCAAATTAATCAAAGGATTTTTCTGACCATTATCGCAGTACATACAACTTGACATAATAGGTAGCAAAAAACATTTTGAATGTCTTAGAGCTTCAGCACTGACTCTTCAGCAAGTATTTATGCAAATTGAAGTCAAAATTCTGTTTTTAGCCATTTCACAAAACATCCATTATGATGTTATTATCGATGTACTTAATTACTGTCACCATACATACAAGTCTACTAACCAGCATTATCTATTGAAAAGAGAAACAAATCCCAAAATCACCCAGATAAAAAAAAAAAAGACTTATTAAATAAAGTTCAAATATTTCTTTTTTCTTTAAAGCAGTCTCGGAATTGAAACGAAGCGATTAAAAAAAAAAAAAAAAAGTTCTTTCTCTACCTAATTCCGTATCCAATTACGGCTGCTTCCTATCTGCCATGCTAATTTCTGTTGCCAAACTAGACTTCATAGTGAGGAGTAGAAAAAGAAAAAAAAAAAAAAAAAAAGACGAAATTGATGTAAAGCGTCGAATATTGACCTCGGCTCTTTTCAAAAGGTGTTTTCTTTAACGAGAAGGGACTCGGGAACTGCGCCTATGCTTTAACAAGGTGTGCGGTATTTATTTCTTTTACGTCTCCATAGCTGCTTTATGGACGTGGAACAGCAGGTATCGTTTAAGACCACACATCGCGATTAAATATCGGAACGGAAATAAAAAGTTATCGCCGATCAGTTGGGTGAAAGTGTGGGGGTGGAAACGGGCTGGCTGATGTTGAAATGTTATGATGATGTTACATAAGAGGAAAATATAATAAAAGGTGTGGCAGTTTTCGATACATAATATATGAACTGCATTGCTGTAAACGACATTTTGTTTTGAGTATTGCAAAATGTATCTAAGTAACAGACAATTTTTTTTGGATGCATAGATAGGAATGTATCATAAAGCGTCCAAGCAATTCGCACCCCAGCAAAAATGACACAATTCAAAAATGCTGAGAAAAATCAGCTTAAAGATAACCATAAAATATTGATTAGCCTACAACAAAACTGACACAAATGCCTCTTAGGTAGATAAATTGCGAGATAAAGATGTGATGCTTTTCGTGCACGTTGGAGCATTCATTTCCGATTCATTTTTTGGTTGTTGGTTGGTGTCGTGTCCAATTGAAGTCAAATCATTCCATGGGCCAAAATCACGGCCTTGGCAATGTCCACAATTTTGTCACTATAGAGATTTCCCTGAAAGGGAAATTCGTCAATGGCCTGTAAGCTTTTTATGATGGCAGGGCAGTTGAAAATGTGTTCTGGGGTGAGTTCCTCCTCCAGGCAGTTTCTACATGATTTTAAGTTCTGGTGCCGTCTGTATTTATTGTCATTCCACCAAAGTGTTGGGTTCTAAGTCTGAAGATAGTCTTGGTAATCATCTTGTCTGAATTGATAATACACAGTTGATGTTCCTTTTTGATGTGTTTTTCTTTCAGTCTGTATCTAGCAACTGCATTAGCGTCTCCTAAAGTTACGGTACTGCAGATTTCCGAGCTTAGGTCCCTCGAAACTTTCGCCAGCCTATCTGCTTCCTCGTTCTCCTCTATACCAACATGTGCAGGTGTCCACTGGAAAGTACAACTTTTCCCTAGGTGGCAAATTTCCTCTAAGTCTATTCATTTTTTAATCTACAAAAACTCAAAATTGCCATTTTTACTTTCTCTTACCCATGAGGTAGAGAAAGTATTGTTTTTGGGTCAAATTTTCGAAAGCGAGATTTTGTTATATTTACACGTTTTGAGGTCCCTTGAATACGAAAATCATGTTTTTAGCAAATGGTCTGTGTGTATGTCTGTGTGTGTGTCTGTTATCAGCATATCTTAAAAACAAATTACGGCAGAAAGTTCAAACTTGGTATTCTGAATGTGTATCATATAGGGATGTTACAATAAGCTTTTCGTTAAGATCAAGCAAATGGTTCGTGTACAGTGACAATCAAGAGAATTCTAATACATTACGTCTATGGGGAAAATTGCAGGTAAGTAGAGTTTAACGTCTATAGACTGCACTAAACCAAATGAAACGAATATATATTTTTTGTAATAGAGATAGTTAACTGGGGAAAAAAATTGTGTATGTAGGAGCCTCGCCTCCCTCCCACCCCCCTGGGGGGAAGTCCTCCCTCGAGGGGAGTAAATTTTCATGATGGGTATCTGTCAAAAGAGCTCGCCAATACCTTTAAAACGAATAGTTGAACCATCGATCTGCGATAATTCAAAACAAAGTTATCGATTTTTTTTTTTACTTTTAACGAAAAAAAAAAAAAAAAAAAAGAACTTAGAAAAAAAATCGTATTTTTTTTTGTTTTTAATATTGAGAATAAAATGGACTTTTTTTTGGATATTTGGTGTTATACTACTTCTCTAATATAGAAATCGTCTGCATTATCATAAAAGATAATTTTTTTAAATAATAATTTTAATAAATTATTTTTTAAAAACAGAGTTATTTTTTAATAACCGAATTCAATTCTATATAAATGTTAGAAAAAAATTGTATTTTTTTTTGTTTTTAATATTGAGAATAAAATGGACTTTTTTTTTGGATATTTGGTGTTATACTACTTCTCTAATATGGAAATCGTCTGCATTATCATAAAAGATAATTTTTTTAAATAATAATTTTAATAAATTATTTTTTAAAAACAGAGTTATTTTTTAATAACCGAATTAAATTCTATATAAATGTTAGAAAAAAAATCGTATTTTTTTTGTTTTTAATATTGAGAATAAAATGGACTTTTTTTTTTGATATTTGGTGTTATACTACTTCTCTAATATGGAAATCGTCTGCATTATCATAAAAGATAATTTTTTTAAATAATAATTTTAATAAATTATTTTTTAAAAACAGAGTTATTTTTTAATAACCGAATTAAATTCTATATAAATGTAGGTGCATTAATGGAACGGGGGGTTGAGGAGGGCGGTAGCCCCCCCTCACACAGAACTAATTATCATATAAAATTCTTCAGAAGCCTAATATGAATATTTTAACACAGGTTTACATAACAGTACTCGTTATCTTACCTTTTAATCTGCAACCTGTGTTTATAGTATTAAATTTGAGGGTAAGAGAAAGTCGTGTGAGTGACACATCAGATTATTTTTATTTGTGTCACTTTTCTATTTAGGCGTGAGAATTTGCCTTTAGATCGCCTTACAAAATCTAACGTTTAAACAAATCAAATTATAAACAACAAGGAAATCTAACTTACTGTTTGTTGTAAAATGTATAAAACTGATGTTAAATGGTAAAGAATAAAAGTTTGTAAACAAATATAATAATATGCGCAATCATACAACAAAGTTGGCTCTACGTTATTAAAGCGACCCTTCTTCAGGTTACCAATTGAGTATACTTATCGTGGTGTTAGTTGTATATTTCATACACTTGTGGTTGTGCATTTCTTTTTACTTTCCGAAGATACATATGTAAGGAAAGTATTGTAATCCTGTCAAAAATTCGAATTTGAGATTTTGATGTTTCTACATATACGTTTTGAGGTCCCGAGTCCGTTTTCACTATTTTTATGATGATATATGTGTTTATGTGTGTGTATGTGTGTGAGTGAACACGCTAATATCTAAACGCTTTGTTCGAATGAGCTGAAAGTGGTACGTATATTGTAAGTCACCATAGCACGAACCCTATTGATTTTGGTGAATCTAGAACTTATAGTTTTTTTACAGGGACACCAGGAAAAATTGTTTATCATTATGGTCTATGGGGCCAAATACTTAAAAGTGTGATAGCGCCTAAACGCCTTATTAGTCTGAGCAAAAAATTTGTACATATGTTATAGGTCACAGTTGCACCAACTGTATGGATTTTGGTGAATTTAGCTCTTAAAGTTTTTTTACAGGGACACAAAGAAAAATTCTTTATCATTATGGCCTATGGGACCCAACGTTTAAAAGTGCGATAGCGTCTAAACACCTTATTCAATTGAGCTGAAAATTTATATGAATATTATAAATCACTTTTGCACTAACTATAAGCATTTTGGTGAATCTAGCATTTATAGGTTTTTACAGGGACACAACGAAAAATTCTTTATCATTATGATCTATGGGCTCAAAGTTCAGTTTCGTTAAATAAAACATCGTGTACATATGGAGAAAAATAAACACTCTATTATGATTTTCTCTCTTTTTTTTTTATTTAACGACTCCTCTTTCTTTACTTTATCTACAAAACTGTTAATTACTTAATCTTCGGAAAGTCGAGTGGAGTCACTCCAGATTTTTTTCTTTTTCCCCCTCTATTTTTGCCCATTCTAAATATGGTGGTTCCCAGAGACCAATCCCCACTACCGCCGAGTGATATATCAGGCCAGACATAGTTAAGATTCGAAAGTAGTTCAATATACCCCACTATATTTTAATTGTAGCGGTTAATTTTAACTGTAACGGTTGTCTAATCACTTCGAAGATTAATCGTCTATTAAGTGTATCAAATATCACTTCTCAAAATTATTGGTGATTATTGAATAAAAAAGTCCCCAAGTCTGGGAAATTCTTGACGATAGCTTCAGGATTTAACGTTTATCCAGCTCTCATGCAAAACAATTTCCAGTGAGACAAATGTATCCGATACACTCATAAAATGAAATAAAATTTTTAAAACTGTATTAAAAATAATAAAATTAAAAATATCAGAACATATGATAAACAAAAAAGTTGACTTAAGCCACTTTTCAGTGTCTGGAAATACATTTTTCTGGGCTTTTAAAAGTGTTTCTATTTGACATGGAAGGCCATTTCTCTGATTGAAAAAGGAAAAAAAAAGTATGCGGTTCGATATTTCAAAGTGCTCGTAAAAACGAGGATAACGTAAGCAAACGCATTCACATTTATATTTGCGACCAATCCGTCGACAATTTTATTTAAAGGTATGAAATTTTATACATATTTTTTTTCGGGAATGAAGCACATTTTATTCATCAGAAATGTTTTTTGTATGAAACTTTTTTTTTTTTTTTTTTTTTTTTTTTTTTTTTAAAGGGAATCTCTCTATAAAAATTTTAATCAAATTTTCCTTTTTATTTCTTCCATTCTTTATATATTTTTCTAATCTCTAGTTATATGATTCTATTGACGGTTCAGTTTAAAAGAGTATACGTAGTGGTAGTTGACGATGATCTGGTAACTACCACTATATCAGGGGTAAAACTAGCCAGCTTGCCAAAACCCTGAAAACTGTTCCTTACATGCAGATATATAAGGGACATTTATTAATGATATATTATATGGCTACCTATATTAAGTGACATTTACAGACTTTGCAATACATTATAAGGCAAATTAAACATTGAAAATGAAAAAATTATATAAAAACAAGTAATTTAACATTGAAATTCAAAGACAGCAAAATTTTCAAAAACTCTGAATTCAGGGGTAGCCCCTGAAAAGTTTCACCCCTGGCATATAGTCAAGAGACATACCGTCAACAATTTTGATTTTTCAAGGGACGGTTTTCCCGGTTCCTGTTATAGTAACCCCTAGAGATATTATTTATACAAAACATTGAGAACATTACAGCCATGATGGATTAAATGTAACAGCCACCATTAATGTGTACATAGCTTATTTTTTGGCCGGCTCGAGGATTGAACCGACAAATCTTCCGATTACGAGCTTGACTCTCTACTTGAACGCTCATCGAGTCGAGTAATACGAGTTAACCCGACCCAACCCATAGTTAGGGTCGGGTTGACTAAAAATTTCTTTTATGGTTAGGGTTCGGGCCGGGTTGACTGATATTTGTTTTCTTGTGGGTCGGGTTGACTGAATATTTTACACTGCCAATTGTATTTACTTCTAACGAGTCACGTCCACCTAGAACATTTTTCAAAATAAATTTTACAATAATAAACAGACATTTGTTTGGTATAATTATAACTGTATAACCGATATAAACATACTAGGGTAGGTGCTCCAATGTTTGGCATGCTTCAGTAATTGACATTTATCCCGAAATAATTAATAATTAAGAAAAATAATAAAATAATACATTTTACATATAAGAATTTTAACATTTTATGTCAACACTGGAGCACAGGATGCTAATAACTGGTAAAATGAATAACTAGCAGTGTGAAACACTGGAATATAGGGTGCCAATGACTAATAAAAGGAAAAACTGGCAGTGTCAATTACTGGAACATTGAGTGGGTGTCAAATAAAAATTCATAAAAAAAATAATTGTTATCAAATGTATATATTTTAACATATATGTGGTTCTGGATGTCTTTCATACCCTATGTACTAACTTAAGATTTCTAAAAATATTTTCTGATGACTAGAACATTACAAACATCAAAGATTGCTCTAAAAGTGTCAATCACTGGCGCACTTACCCTATATATATACCCATGATGAAATATACATGTACCAAAATTACTATAGTAAAGTAAACATCCCCATTAGACAAAAGTAATGAGCAAAGAAACATCATATTATTATTATTTTAGAATATAAGCATTAAACAATCAACTACTAACACTGAAGATGAAAAACATTTTTGTGCATTTGAAGTAGGGTAGGTGCTTCAGTCATTGACATACTCCAGTAATGGACATCTTTCCCGAAATAATTATAAATAAGAAAAAATAAATAAAAGCACATGTTTTACATATAAGGATTTTAACATTGTATGTCAAACACTGAAGCATAGGGTGCAATAACTGGTAAAATAAAAAAACTAGCAGTGTCAAACAATGGAGCATAGGATGCTAATTACATGTAAAAGGAAAAACTAGCAGTGTCAATTACAGGAACATTGAGTGTGTGTAAGATAAAAATTCATAAAAAAAAAATAATTATAATCAAATGCATATATTTTAACATATATGTGGTTCTGAAAGTCTTTCATGCCATACATATTAACTTAAGATTTCCAAAAATAGTTTTTAATGACTAGACCATTAAAAACATCAGAAATTACTCTAAAAGTGTCAATCACTGGAGCACTTACCCTATATAACACATACAAATGGTTAAAAATTATATAATCCACTTTTCAGATTTTTAACTTAGTGTATTGATAAGTACATTTTTTTTTTTTTTTTTTTTTTTAAATTCTTTTTAAAATCAGTTACCAATTATCTGACAATGAAAATTCACTTTATTTTTCAACTTATAAAAGTTCGTATGATTTGTAGATGAGTTATTAATTTTTATTTAGGTTTCGGGTCTATTGCGGGTTCGACTCAGTTTTCGGGTGGATGAAAAAATTTTGTCTGATTTCAAATCGGATTTCGGGTATTTAAAATTCATATGTCGGGTTCAAGTCGGGTGAAACCCGATCTGTGCAGAACTCTACTTTCTAACAACCAACTAGAGCCGATCTCATTCCCGGAAAACAGCATAAATCTGTTGAAAACGACGTAATAATATCTTTATTATTTTTAAAGTTGTCAACGTTAATCTTAGTTCGGTTTAGAGTAGCACACCCAATCGTCATTCAGTTGATTGTGACCCTAATTTCTTATGTAAAATGTTTGTGTGTACTCATTTTAGAATTTAAAATGATTCTAAGTTTGTTCTGACTCTTTTACTCTCTGTTCACGTATAACATAGGAAAAGAGTATTATAATCATGATAGGATAAAACCCAACTGTCAATTTGACCTAATAACTGACTATTTTGAGGTCTTTTGAATCTGCTTTTGCTATTTTTATTAAGATTTTGTATGTATATATATGTTAATATTTATTTCCTTTCACAGGTTCCCAGATATGTTTCTAGAATGGGATTTGTACGCATGTGTTTCTATTAATAAATACGATAACGCCCAAACGATGTATTTGAATTAAGTCCAATTTGCCAAGTATTATCTAAACTAATACTAGAAGAATTGTTAAAAGACTACGTTGGTTTGAAAATTTCATTTTATTTTCATTTCATTTTATTTTATTTTTAAATCTCATAGTACAATTTGTGTGAAGTAATTTTCCAAAGTTTTAAACCAGTCAAAATAAAAGTCGGGGGGAAAGCATTCGGAAATTCATTTTATTAGATTTGATTTATTTCTACCTAAAACTTTAATCGCTTTTTCCTGAAAACACTATTTATGAATTCAGTGGCCATTATTTCTCGAAAACGAAAGCACCAATCTTATTAAAATATTGCACTTTATTTATTTTTTCAAAATAAAGTTGAATAGTGATTGTAACAAAAGTTTTTCTTTATTGTACTTTTTTTTTTTTTTTTTTTTTTTTTTCGATTACAACTTATTTTACAAAGCTATATATGGGTAAAATGTACTGAAAATTGTACATAACGTAATTTTTGCATAAATCTATGCCAAATACTTCTTGATCACTGCTTTTCTCCGATGCAGGGGTGAAACTACCTAGCATGCAAAAACCCTGAAAACTGATATCTGCATGCAGATAGGGAAGATTTAATAATGAAATATCATATGGCTACCTGTATTAAATGATATTAGGAGAGTTCTTAATACATTATAAGGCAAATTAAAAATTCAAAATAAGAAATTTCTGTAAAAACAAAATAATTTACATGAAAATCGGAAACAGCAAAATTTTCAAAACCCCCGAATTCAGGGGTAATCCCTGAAAAGTTTCACCCCTGCTGATGGGTCTCCCGGAATCCAAATTTTCACCAGCTGAATGTTCCAAAATTTTTAATGAATATTTAGAAATATTATTCTCTTACATAATTATTATTATTATTTTTAAACATACTTAAAAAAAAAGTAAGGGACAAAAAAAAAAAAAAAAGAGGGGGGGGGGGATATTTTTAAACCTTCGAAACCTAGATCTACACAGTGGCGACATAACCGTTGACGATTATTCACCTCTCAGGATAGCTCGGAAATATTTCATCCCAATTTTTACATTCAGCGAGGAAAATCTCTCTCCTTTATAAGTAACACCAGAGGTATTAATTTTACAGAACATGGAGGACGTTGCAGACATGACAGTTTTTACGTCCATCTACGAGGATCTTTCGATGGCTCGAATATCGAAAACACATTTATCTGATTATGAACTCAACGTTCTGTCAACTGGAGAAAACCACTAGGAGAGTAAACTATCGCAGAAAACAAACAACTTTTACTATGATATTTCAATGAAAATAAAAAATCAGGGCATAGAAAAGATTAGAAATGGATCAAACTGTTGTGATCGCTGGGAAAATTAATTTTCATAGTTAACATGCATTTCACCCGAAAAAAAAACAATTAAGGAAAGTAAATTGTTGTTACTTATCCCACTCGAAAGTTCTGCGCCCGGTAGTGAAACTACCCAGATTTAAGTCGACAAGGAAGCGCCTTCCATTTTTAGAGGAGCACCAAAAGTGTTGGAAGAGCGACTTAGCTCGAGACACTGGCGAAAGATGACAGCACCAGCAAACAACGAGAGTTCGAATTATTGATCCAGATCATGGCCGAATAAATTCCACGATCCAGTACCACCAGAAGAATAATTTTGATGAGAACTTGGAGGGTTTTGCGACTGCAACAGATTTAACGTGCATCAGTACCCATTAGCATACACGACGGTCTTCGACCGACTCGAGGATCGAACCCACAATTTTCCAATTACGAGCTCGCAGCTCATACAGACTAGGCTACCGCGGCCCTTAGGAAAGCAAACTACTTTAGCAATATCAAATAAAATTAACTTTAGAGAAATTTTCATTTAGAGAGTTTTGACCATATATCTGTGAAAATCTATATAAATCTTTCTCTAGGTAGATTAGTTACGATGAAATGTTGTCGAAATGATACGATAATGAATCCATGGAAGAACAAATTTCTTAGATTTAAAGTATGAAGTAAATCGAAAAAGAGAAAAACATAAAAAAGTTCTTAAAAGTGTATTAAGTTTTCGATTCATTTAAAATAACGCAAACCTCTTCCTTTTATTCAAATAGTTTTCTTACAAAAACTGACGTCATAGAAAAATACGTGAATCTACTGTGTGAATAATAACAATAATAAAAAAAAATGGCAACCTTTATTCGGTAAGCTTTTTTTTTGTTGTTGTCGTTGTTGTTGTTTATTTCTGAATGCGCTAGTTTAATGACACTTTTTTTTTTTTTAACACGCTTGTATTAGCTTCACCTGTATGTATGTTTGTATGTATGTTTGTAACCGCTCTGGGAGCAAACAAAAACTCTATATTGTAAAATAATATTATAGTTTTAAAAAATTAAAGAACACTTTTTTATAGAAATGTGAACTAAAAAGCACAAAATATCTATCTTAGTATTAAAATGCAGGGTAAGAGAAAATCGTGTGAGTGACACACCGTAATATTTACATACATTTAAATCTTTAATTAAAATAATTTAGAATTAAACAAAAATCATTTTTAAAAAATCTCCCCTGACTGGGATCGAACGCTAGACCTTTAGGTTCGTAGCGCGGAGCTATACCTCAATGCCACGACGTTCACGCAGGGAAAGACTTTTTTTACAATATAGATTTTTTGTTTGCTCCCAGAGCGGTTACAAACATACATACATACAGGTGAAGCTAATAAAAGTGTGCTAAAAAGACTTTCCCTACGTGAACGCTGTGGCTGTGAGGTAAAGCTCCGGGCTACGAACATAAAGGCCTAACATTCGAGCCCAGTCAGGCGAGATTTTTTAAAAATGGTTTTTGTTTAATTCTAAATTATTTTATAATCACCCTGTAATATGGTGTGTCACTCACACAATTTTTTCTTAACCTGCATTTTAATACTATAAAGATAGATATTTTGTGCTTTTTAGTTCACATTTCAATAAAAACGTGTTCTTCAATTTTTTAAAAGTATAATTTTTTTTCTTTTTAATTATGCCTAGGCGATGAAATCTAGAAACATGTAATGCTCTTAGAAGATTTAGAAGAGCAAATGAAGCGCCAGAGCAAACAAATCTGCGTAAGCGATTATGAAATATTCAGTGTCATTCCAAACTACATGAGAGTAGCTCCCGTAAAGTTATAAGTCTAGGAAAGCATAACTGCTGAAGTATGTCAGAAAACTTTCTCCATGGTGCCTTTAAAACTCTTCTAAAAAGTTCACAAAGTGCTGCCATAACGGTCTCTGCAGATTTTGTATGAACCCTCCCTAAATATCTCAAAGAATTATTTACTTCAGATTCACAGGAAGGTATAAATTACAAGAATAATACACAGTCGGTAACAAAAGTGTCCGAACACTAGCAAAAAATCCTATATAAAAAAAAGTAGAGTTAATATTGTTTTGTTGAATAAATCCTTGTCGAATCATGTTCTTAGACTGACTAAGAACATGATTCGACAAGATTTATTTAACAAAACAGTATTAAACTCTACTTTTTTATATAGGAGTTTTTGCTACTGTTCGGATACTTTTTTTACCGACTGTACGAGAGTATAATGCTGCTCTAGTTTTTACTTCAGTGGGGTAAAAATTAATGCAACTAAATTAATGTAGCAAATTAATTTTTCTGAATATCATAGTAAGTATATAGATACTATCACACAGATGTTCTGCGGGGTAAAGGCTAGTTAAAACCAATGTAACATTTAAAATGAGATAATGAATGCAAAAATTTTAAAACTTTAAAAATACATTTTAATTAAAAACATTAAAATACACGACAGACGCTTCGGCTAGAACACTAGCCCTCCTCAGTGTCAAACATACAAGCACAACATTCATAATACATCATAATACAAAACAACATTCATAATACAAAAATTCATAATACATCATAACAAGATTATATATTCAGATATTCAGGAGGAATAGCTTTAGCCTCGTTCAAGGCAGAATGTTGCCTTTTAGTAAAAGCGCCCTCTAGAAAAATACGGGATTCATATATATTTACATTAGAGGCTAAAATTTTAAAGTTGTCAAAATCAGGAATATGATCACTATTGAGAGAATGGATTACGAGTTTCGATCTTAAATCTCCTGTTTTATATGAGCGTTTATGTTCCTTTAATCTAATTTCACCTGTTCTGCCAGTTTCACCGATATATGTAGAATCACAATTTTTACAGGGGATGCAATAAATTACACCTAGACGTTTAAGGGTATTTTTTTTTTTTTTTGGGGGGGGGGGGGGGGAGGGGGTAAATTTTTTTTATTCTCCTGAATAGAAAAAATTTACCCCCTGAATAAAAAAAAATTAGATCTCATTTTAAATGTTACATTGGTTTTAATATATTGATGAGACGTATAAATTATGTTTAATTTTATTAAAAGGCTAGTTAGTTATAATAATAATAAGGGATTTTGTGCTGCGAAATCAGTATGATGTATTGTCATAAATAAAAAATGCAAAGTCTGTTTTCACAAATAACTCGCAATTGGTGGCCAAATGGTTAGCATTCTGACCTTTCAGTTCCCAGTTGTCAGGCTCGAAAACGGATTCTGAAATAGCACAGATTAGAATTTCTTAAGGATCAAATCAAATGAAATTTCTTCGAATACTGTTTAAAATAAACAAAATAAAATAAAAAAACATGTGTAACATTGCTTTACTAGTGTATGATAATTATGATGTGCATATAGGGTAGGTGCTCCAGTCATTAGCATGCTCCAGTAATTGACATCTATCCCGAAATAATTAATAAGTAAGAAAAATAATAAAATCATATATTTTACGTATAAGAATTTTAACCTTTTATGTCAAACACTGGAACACAAGGTGCTAATAACTGGTAAAATGAATAACTAGCAGTGTTAAACACTGGAACATAGGGTGACAATTACTGATAAAAGGAAAAACTGGCAGTGTCAATGACTGGAACATTCAGTGGGTGTCAAATAAAAATTCATAAAAAAAAAATAATTGCTATTAAATATATATATTTTAGCATATATGTGGTTCTGGATGTCTTTCATGCCATATGTATTAACTAAAGGTTTCGAAAAATATTTTTTGATGACTAGAACGTTAAAACATCAGAGATTGCTCTAAAAGTGTCAATCACTGGTGCACTTACCCTTCCTTAATTTTATTTTTTTAAACATAGATGTATAATTTACACACATCATGCTATATTAGGGCTGATTATATGAAGTACATTAAACTATTAAAAGAGACTAAACTGCTATGTGTTTTAGGATTTTGCTACAGACGGTTATGGTTGTTATTGGATACTGGTTGCTTAAAATGTACGTTCTTTCACATAGAACGCACACACACACAGACAAAAAAAAAAAAAAAAAAAAAAAGATTGTGAGGGTTAAGGTCGACTGACTAAGGTCCTAGGCCTATGGGCGGATTGCCCTCGGGTAGGGTTTTTCTAAGGGATCCTAGCGCATATCTTTGATAGTTTCGGAGATAACCACGGAAAAGTCTGAGCAGCTAGGTCGACAAGCGTGACCTGGGTTCGAACCAGGCACTTTCCTCTACCAGCTTTAAGTGCTGAATTACTGTTTTCCTCTATACATAAGAAGAAAGCTTTCGATTCATGAATATTTTCGAACATTAATTTTCGACTGATTTACACGTTTTGAGATGTCCTGAATACGAATTGACCATTTGCGATAAATTCTCTCTCTCTCTCTCTCTCTCCGTGCGTGTGTGGGTATTAAAAAATTTTGTGGATGCTGTATCTCACGAATCAATGAACTAAATTTAATTAGACTTTGCATTTAGTTGATTCTTGACCTTAACTGATGTTGATTACATTTGGGGAACAATCGCTCAACAGGTGGCGCTGTCATCCCCCTCTTTTTTTTAGTAATTTTTATAATGACAGTATAGAACAAATTTCGTATAAACGTGAACAATGAGGATTGTTTTTGCTTTTCAATGTGAAATTAGAAATAAATATATTTATAAAAATGGCAATCAGCCAGGAATTTATATTTATATAAGAAACTTTTAAAACGAATATGTATATAATATAAAATTAAAATAAAAGTTTAAAGATTAGAATAACCAACAGGGGAATTACAAACCAATGCGCAAAATTGCTGCAAAAGGAAATGCAAAACTTAAATATAGGAATAATTTAACAAATGAATGAAATGAAATAAAACCCAAAAAAAGACTAAGGATAGTTATTAGCTAATTGCTACTATCCTTTCAGAAACTTCTCCAGGGTTGCTACACAAATCAGGAGAAAAAAATCCCTGAGTTTTCCCTGTCTCTTTTAGAAGTAAAATAGATGACACGCAATCATGCAGCATTAGAATCCAACGTGTTTCCAAGTCAATTGAACATATTTAGAGTTTATTAATTTTATTTACTTACTATAGTTGGAGAAAAAACATAATTAAATCATTATAAAGCACTAAAATTTTAAAAAATATTTGAATATGAAAAAATTTTCAATGTTTTCCCCAAACAATTTCAAAATTCCCTGAATCTTCCTTGTTTTTGCAATAAATTTTGAAATTCCCTGAGTTTTCCCTGTTTTTTAATAGATTTTAAAATTCCCTGAGTTTTTCAGGTTTTCCCCGTTTTCCAGGTACCGTAGCAACCCTGTTCTCTTTTACCCTACACGGTGGGGCCTCCCTGATGAAGACCACTGTGTTTTTGGGGGTTTTATTTAATTTCATTCATTTGTTAAATTATTCTTATATATGTAGAGGTATTGCCTCCATCCTGGAGGGGTGGAGGGTACCCCAAATGGGGAAGTAATAAGTGTAAATTTTGAAAAAGAACTCAAGTTCTTTAAAACGAATTATTGAAATACAGATCTTAGATAATTAAAAAAAAATATATCGATTTATTTTTTTTATCGGGGGGGGGGGGGGGAAGGGATTTTTTAAATATCTATGTGACAGAAACCAACCTGGCTCTTAATAAATATGTAGATTGTTTTATATTTTATCTTCCTCTCATAAATACAAAGCACTTTTATTTTTATTTATTTATTTATTCATACTTGTAGAATTATTCTAGACTATTAAAAAATCGAAATAAAATATAAACTTTAAACAGTATCATTTATACTAAAATATTATTATGAAAATTTCATTTTAAAAATGCGTACGTGAGATTATTACACTCTAACGGGAAAAAGATAAAAAAAAAATATCATTAAAAATTTTTCACAGTGAAAGAAAGTGAAAGAACGCTTTTGATATTTTCCTGTCACTTTTGTTTTCAGTTCTAGTATTTCCGAATTCCAGATTGTTCCCCTGACAAACTGGTTTTTCCGCAGCGACAGTGTAGCCGCAGAGAAGAGTTCGCAACTTGACAGTTCCTGAAAGAAATATCGGTGCTGTTATTTTACTTAAATATCGGAAATTTTACTTTAAGCCAATACAGTATAGGATCCGGTATCTAGAAAGCTTGGGACCTGGGATATTCTAAATAAGGGGTTTTTCCATAATTCGGAACGCTTCATTATATGTATAAAAATGGTGCAAAATAATTTCATAAATAGCAGTGATAAACATGAATAATATACTACATAAACACTTTACCTATATATTTGTTCATTTAATAAATTACTTCCACAAAATAAAAAACATTCTTAGTTAGAATTTTAAACTATAAATAATAATAGTAATAATAAATGAAAAATAAATAAACATATATAAAATTTAATTTTGGACTTGAGAGTAAAATCCTTTCATTTGGATTTTGCAAGCATTTCTACGATTTCCCCCCCCCCCTTTTTTTTTTTTCTTATAGTGTGTCTCTGATACTAATTGTTCATAAATGTTTCAAATATTTTTAGCACATAATGCTAAATATTTTATGAAATGAATTCTAAAAATAATGGAAATTAATAAAAACTATTTAAAATTTTTATAACAATTGGGACTTCATGCATGCGACCTGAGTTCAAGGATAAAATTCATCTGCTATTGGGCACTTTAAGAAGTATGTGTTATTAATGTTTATCTATTAAAAAATACCATAAAAATTCGTTTTCTAACCTAATTTTGCAACATTTTCAGCAATTATTTGGACAATTTCGTGCTCACCATATTTCCCCACAATAACACTGTAGCATTAAAGAATTAACAGGTTGTAAAACTATAATTCTGACCACTGCTATTGTATAACTTTAATTCTTAAATTTTACGATAATTAAAAATTTTGGTAGTTGGCATTTTGTATTCTGGTTTTTGGAACATTCTGGATAACGGGTTTCCGGATAACGGATCCTATACTGTATAATTTTTTATTGACTAGATGGATTTATTTTTATTATTATTATTATTATTATTATTATTATTATTTTTTTAATCAAAAATTCAAAGCATTGTTACTTTATTTCCTGCAGATTTATCTTAGACAATCAATAAACCAGAATCTGATAAATATATTTAAAATTCTTTAAAAATGTATCTTATTAATAAAAGGCCAATTTTCCCTAAACTCGCTCAGAGCTGATGTCGCTGCTGGTAGAAAAATGTATTGAAATAAAAAATAAATAAAATTTTATCTATGTTTTGAAAAGACTTAATAATAATTTAAAAAAAAAAAAGTTTAATAGAAAAAATACCAGAATATATGAAGTCACAAATACAACAATAGAAATTTTATCCATAAATGCAAAATAAAATAAATATAAATAAGTAGAATATATTCTGCTTATGAAATAATTTTATTAAAAAAGTACCTGATAATTAAACTTTATTACCCAGAATCAAAAGTAATTGAAATTGTTGATGATAATGTAATGTGAGAGGAAAAAATAAATAAAATGGACCTTTCGTCTAAATTTAGTTTCTGTTTAGGACACAATTTTAATTTGTAAATTGCGTCAGAAGTTTTTTTTTTTTTTTTTTTTTTTTAATCCTTAGACAAAATTATTTTTAAATTTTCTCGGGGGAGAAAAAAAAAAAATGGTCAACCGAATAAAATCTAAAAATTTCATTTATTTATTTTTTGTAAATTTCATAATCATTAGCTTAATTATTATAAAAGTTTGATTTTCCCCCCACTCAAATACAAAGCACTAAAAGAAATAACGTAATAAAAGCTGTTCCACTATTAGGAAGGTCATTGTATTATTTTCAAATCATGCAAATACAGAAGATGGATTACGGCACAAAATACTTAAATATTTAACGTCCAGAAAAAAAAGTCTTGCGTTTGTGTTCGTTTTCTTTTGTATATCACAATTATTTGCTTTAATATAATAAAACTTTGACTTTTTCCAGACCGAAATAGGAATATTAAAAGAAAAAGCTAAGAGTAATACTAATGGAGGTTTTTCCACTTCTGAGAAGGTCGTTGTCCAGACTTTTCAGACAGGGTCCTGTTTTTGTGATATTGTGAAAAATTCTACACGTATTTTTGTGAATTTAAATTTAGTTTGAAAGTAAAGTTCTTCCGAACTTTTCGGCTAGGGTCCTCTTTTCGTGAAATTGTGTAATTTTGCAAAATAAAATTATAATTAAGGTTTCAATTTAGACAATGACAGTTCACTTTTATAGAACTAAACATACATATATGCATAGAAGAAGCCCTTTATAAATTAGGAATTGAATATCAGCTTTTCGGGGAAACACAGCAAAACACGTCCGATTTTTTGGGCAGCCTGTTTGTTCCAAGGAAGATTAGTTTTGAAAATGAAATAGATTTGTGAAGGGTCCTTTTTTAGGATTAAAAAATTTGTGAAGGGTCCTGTTTTAGGATAAATAATTTTGTGAAGGGTCCTTTTTTAGGATTAAAAAATTTGTGAAGGGTCCTGTTTTAGGATAAATAATTTTGTGAAGGGTCTGTTATAGGATAAATAATTTTGTGAAGGGTCCTGTTTTAGGATAAATAATTTTGTGAAGGGTCTTTTTTTAAGATATAAAATTTTGTGAAGGGTCTTTTAACGGACCCAGGTTTGCCTCTGAACAGACCCCTGGTTGTATTATATTCAAATCATGCAAATACAGAAGATAACAAAGATTTAAAAATCGGATGGCCACAAAAATATTCTGTTTTTGATATAATATCTTATTCCATTAATATTCCGAAATTAAATGTCGGTATTTCCACGGTTATTCACTTGTAAGATATATACGAGTATAACATTAAAAAATACCTGTGTAAGAGTTTATCAGTATTAATCTTATAATGATATATAAAAAAATATTATAGCAATTATGTATTCCGCTATTTAAGCAGTTTTTAAGCTTTCTCTTCTCTGATTATTTCCTTTTCTTTGAGGTGTGTGAGTGTGTGTGCGGAGGGGGAGAGGGGAGAGATAGCACCAGTCCGATGCTGTGATAAATTGTAATAAAAAATCCATTTTTCAACATATCATAACTATTAACTTACTATAAAAGTTCAATTTTTCCCACACCCAAATACAAACACAAAAGAAAAAACGAAAAATAATAGGTTATTCCACTGTTAGGAAGGTCATTACATTATCTTTAAATTATGTAAATACAGAAGGTGGATTATATTATAAAATACTTAAAAAATTAACGTGCAGAAAAGAAATCGTAGCTTTTGTCTTACACGGGGATAACTATCTTATTCCATTAATATTCACAAATACAGAGTAGGCGTTTCCACGATTGTTACGTGTATATCATATAAAAAATAATATATCTTCTAAAAGAGTTTATTGATATAAATCTTATGTATTGAATATTATATGAAAAACTATCACAACAGCTTGAAATGATAAAAAGGCCGAAAAATTTGCAAACCTCACCAAATACAGGGTCAGGCAAAATTAATGGTACTCGAATGTAGGGCAATGACAAATAAAAATGGTTGATGATGATCAGGTGCGATGATAACAGTTTATGATTAATGATGAAAACGCGTTCACACCTCGCAATTCAGGGTTACGTAGCAGTAAAAAATGAATATTAGCACTGTAGGTGAATAGTGAATAATGATTTCTGTTTCGTATTAAGGGAGATTTTATTTTTTACGGAAGTGCATTATGACATATTGTATAACTGTTTTTGTTATACAACTTCTTTTGTTATATATTTAAATTTCAGAAACCATTCATGGTAGATAGTTATTATTTGATAAATATTGTAAAGGAGAAAGTTTATTGGCCGGAAATATTGAAGAATAATTTGAAGATAATTTAAAATATCATTAAAGTAAATGCGAAGTATTCCGTCAATAACATAGACGTACCAGGGTTGCTACACAAATCCGGAGAAAAAATTCCCTGAGTTTTCCCTATCTCTTTTAGAAGTAAAATAGATGACATGCAATCGTGCAGCATTAGAATCTAGCATGTTTACAAGTCAATTGAACAAATTTAGGGTATATTAATTTTATTAACTTACTATAGTTGGAGAAAAAAAAAACCCATAGATTCATTATAAAGTACTAAAATTAAAAAAAAAAAAAATATTTGATTATGAAAAAAATTTCCAATGTTTTTCCAAAAAATTTCAAAATTCCCTGAATTTTCCCTGTTTTTGCAATAAATTTTGAAATTCCCTGAGTTTTCCCTGTTTTTTAATAGATTTTCAAATTCCCTAAGTTTTCCAGGTACAGTAGCAACCCTGCGTACAATCCAAAGAAAAAAACATCTTTTGTAGAAAAATATGGTGAATTTTATTAGACGTATTATTGACATATTTAAGTTGTTCACAGGTGACCATTTAAATAAACTTATTATTATAGGCTAGTTAAAATTAAAATATTTTACTAACTTAGAGTGAGAGCTCACAGAACGATGTTCTTGATATTTTTTACACGACAACGATGAAATGAAGCTCAGATTCATCCTTGATTTCGTGAAACCTCCTAGCATTTAAAAATATCCAGATAATTATAAAATGTATGAAGCTATATAATACTTTTAAAGTAATATCAGTCTGCACTTCCTCAAATATTTAAAAGCTTTTATATAATTTTAATTTTTCTTGGATTCCAAATTTCAGGGATAACCAGTTACTTATAATTCAGCTTTAGCTTTGGTAAGCCAGTGGCTACTACTAATTTTTCTCTGTACAAATCAGAACTATAGACAAAAATTTGGAATGATAGCACTTGGTTTTCCAAACATTTAGTAATTACCAGGCGTCCCTATGACATAAAATTTTTATGCTTTCTGAGACAAGTCTTGTTCGTGCAAATCTTTACTGTAAGACAATATTGACATATTTTCTTATTTACACATAATATGTACATGTAACTATAAAGACATCAATATTATTAGTAGACTGTTGAAGAATTCTTAAATACAAGACACGAGTGTCTATTTTCTACTGAAATTTAGAAATAGCTTTCATTTTTATGGGCAAATCTTTCTGCAAGTGAGAATTTCATTTCTGCGACAATGTAGCTGTATCACCTAAATTCTGCCACAGGGCCAGGCGTCTAACTAAACAAATTTGAATCGGCTATTTCAATAAATGCACAAAAAGGAAAAATTAACAGAGTGATTGCGTTTACCTCCCCAAGTGTATACACTTGCACAATTGTCTTAATCTATTCGAAATTCTGCTCTAAACCAAACTGGTTTTAAAACTAACGGATAAAAAATATAAAAGTATATGTTTAAGCGATATTAAAATTAGCAGAACTAATTTATAACTAAATGTTTGTAATACATATAATCCACTAAAACAGTTTCATCGCTAAGTAAAAATTAAAAAACTAATTATAAGTGTTTTGGAGAAATTAAACATTTATACAGAATTCATATCAGAGGTAAAAAAAATTCGGTCACTATTTAGGAATTCACAGGCTCCTGTCTACTGTCGAAGGTGATTTTTTTTTTAATAACTAAAAAACTGCCTATTTATGTGCATTGCATAATAGAATATGGTTAAAAACAGTGAATAACATGAAAAAATATGCAAATTTTTAAATATTTTGATATTTAGGCTCAAAATTTGCAAAAAAAAAAAAAAAAAAAAAAAGCACTTTTTCAAAACATCATAAGTCAAATTTAAATAAAGGTATTTTTATTCTGCAAATTTTATTTCAATTATTGAAAGGTCCTTAAGGGAGTGAACAACTCTCAAAACTATAACCATGTTATTTAATATTTTAGAGAAGATAGCATTTTTACATGCTGAAAAAATCATGAATATACATGGCAGTTCATAACTTCTATCGACAAATAATAATAATAATAATTTAGCTAGATTCATTGTAGTAGCTCAATCCCTAAAACAACTCCTCTAGAGTATTTTGTCAAAGTTTCATAATATTTCAATTATAACTTTTGGAGTTACGGTGTTTTGCGGTAAAGCAAAATGTTAAAAATCTCATTTTGAAAAAAAAGCAGAAAACGTAATTAAAAACCAAATTTTACCTGATAAATAAAAAATAATTTTAATAAGTTCCTGATTTATTTCAAAATTTTTTATTTTTATGTTTTAATTCATTTTATATGCAGTAGCAAATTTTGATGCTTATATTGAGTAAAACATTTATGTAAACAAACATTTCCGGTCACTTCCAGTTTCAAAAACTAGCGAGTGACTTGACTAATATTAAAATGCCCGTAACTCAAGTTCTAAGCAAGATAGAAACATAATTCAAACTGATTTAAAAAGCTAAAATATGCCAGGCTTTAATACTAAACCTAAAACAGAAAATTGGAGTTTTGACCGAAAATTGCATTTTAACCCGCCAGTGCACGGGTTGGGCCTGTGAGCCCCACTTTATTTACTAAAATGCAATGTAAGACGAACATTTTATATATTCTGTGAAAAAAATTATAAGAAAAGTAAAATTTATACTTCGTATTTTTTTATTGTGTGATTTAATTTTGTGGGTTGGTTGGTTGGTTGTAGGATTTAAGGCCGATTGACTCCTGATGTGTCCTAGGCCTAGAGGGGGAGTGCCCTCCGTGGGGGTCTTTCTAAGGGGTCCTAGCCCGTATTTACGCAAGTTTCGGAGGAAACCACGGAAAACTCCGAACGGCTAGGTCGATGAGCGCGACCTGGGATCGAACCCGGCACCTCCCATCTACCATTAATTTTGTGGGTGTTATATTGTAACCATTCAAATATTGAAAGAAAAAATTGTGTCTTTTCCCCACCCGTGCACTGGCGGGTTAAAGGTAGGTAAGCAGTTTTAGATAAATTACACACACATATAAATTATACACTGAAAAAGGTAAATAAAGGGAGCAGACTTCTAATGTTATTGAAACAATATTCAAACAGCATTTTTTTTTTTTTTTTTTTTTTTTAGTGTGTATGTATTAAGGAACAAACAGAGGATTTAAAAATAAATGAAAGAAAAATAATACAATAATTATAAGATTATATATATATATACCATGTTTTTAAATTTTCTGATGAATCATTAATAAAATACGCGAGGATAAAAAATAATATTTACGCAATATTTAAGCACGCGGACTAAGTTCAGTAAAATAATAATAATAGTGAAAAAAAAAAAAAGTTGGTTTTAAAAATAAAATAGTTCTCCTTTTAGAACAACGTATATTAGCATCATGACAAAAGCGGCATTAGCACTTATCAATGTGTATAAAATTTTTAAACTGATAATGACGTCAATTTTTGTGAGATGCATAATTTAACTTTTTATAATTTTTTAACGTTCATATTTAATTAAATGTATTTATTTTTATGTCGAAAGAAAATGAACTCGTATTTTTTTTTTTTTTTTTTTTTTTTTTTATTATTATTTTTTTTGCAACAATTAAATTATAGCTAATATTTTAATAGCTATTTTTATTGCTATTAGGAGCTTATTATTTTCATATTTTAATTAATTAAAAGAAAACTATTCGAAAATCGGACTTCGAAGTATTGTGTTGTGTTGTCACCGGGTTCTGAGCCACTGTGAAAGTTTCAAATGTCTAGCTAGTAGGGAAGTTAGTTAAAAATAGATTGCAAGATTTGTACCGGACAAACAAACAAGAATCGAAGTTAATAAAAACATGGTAAAAAGTTAATTAAAAATGAAATAAATTTATCCTCCCCTTCTTGTAAATTCGCACAATTGCATTCGGTATCCCTTAAATTATGACTAACAGGATGAAATCTCGTCTATTTTCCCACTTGTATGCCATTTTCACCGAAATCTAATCCCTTCCACTAATGTCGGATCAATAGGGGATCCCAGCAGGAACTAACACAGGTGGAAAATCTAAACCTGTCATCTTCAAATGTATGACGGTAGGGGGGTAACAAACTAAAAAGAACTCTGGGATGGAACAATGGAATTGCACGTGCACTTACGCGATTTCCACATACAATGTGGAAAAACGATTTAACAGCACTTTTGTCACGTGTCCTAGCGTATTTTAAACTAAAACGAGAAATAAAAGCGTGGATTATGCCACACACCTCGAGTTTATAGCTATCTTATATACCCTTGCACCTCTAAGAATTTATATTAAACAGGTAGGGGGGAAAACATACATTTTATTTAAGGTTTGTTTTCCACTACCACTGTTTAAATTCCATAGAATAATGTTTTATGAAATGAACAGTTATAAAATTTATAAATCGCAAAACGGCAAGAAAAGTGACACAAGTGGGGAAAAAAAGGCAGTTTTATAATTGAAAAATGTGTATGAAGTACCTCAACATACACAAAAAGCGTCACGTCTTTATTTCGAAAATTATTCGTTTGAGAAGCAGTTTTATGTCAAAGCTAGGACATAAAACTGAAATAACTCGTTAGCTTTTAATCGATTTTTCTCAATTATGGCATTTTTGACTTGTGTCATTTTTCTTGTCTGGGAGCGATATGGGGATGGGCTGTCACTCTACGGTCGTTTTGCTCATTATTACTCACTGGACCGAGATCTACGGCTTTTTAAAGTGGATTCCGAACCACTATATGCTCATCCGTGCCTAACATAACTGAAAAACACTACGCTAATCATTCGGTTAACAGATGGGCAGTTACTGCAGAAAAGTAAAATTAGTCTGTGTAAAGTACATTAAAAATACAGTTGTTTCTTCATAATTCGAATGCATGTGTATGCAATGAAAACTATTTTACAATCCCCAAACAATCTTGTAAATAACACTGAGCTGAAAAAATAAATAAATAAATAAATAAATTCTTTCAAGCCCTGATACCATTCTTGCTGATTCTTATGTAAAATGACCTCCTGAATCCGAATATGACTCCCATTTTGCCCTGTCACCCACCGTTTTCTCGGGACGCCATCCCCTCCTCCCAATTTTTATCAGTGTTCGGCAATTTTATGGCCATGAATTTGATTTGGAGAATGGAAAAGAATTATTTTAACACTTAAAAACAAAAATATATAATATTTAATAAATAATAAGTGATTAAAAAATATAATAAATGTAATGTGTAATTTTAATGGCAAATTCCCCCCTAAATTTTGCCCTTGCTGCAAATGTTCATGTTTTAGAATTTTCCAACGCTGTAGCCCCCTCTGAAGATATTTAACAGTTAAAATAATCCTTTCCCTCCCTACAAATCAAATCTATAGCCATAAAATGACCGAAAAGTGATAAAAATAAGGGGGCGCCCCTAAAAAGCGGTGGGTGATAGGGCAAAATGGGAGACCTATTCGGATTCAGGAGGTCATTTTACATAAGAATTTGCAAAAGTGATGTTGGGGCCGATTCTCGCATGCAGAGCAGTGTAATCTTAAAAAAAAAAAAAAAAATTTCAATTTTTCGCACTTTGTAAAAATAACGCGAAAGTGTTGGATTGTATTGCTTTTTATAGTTTTTCTCTGGGTAATACCGAAATTATTGTGCTTTGGAGAAACAGAGAAAAAGAAATTATATTAATCCATTCCCATATGTCATAATCATTATCTGTGATTATTTCTTATATACTGTTTTATAGTCGCGCGTGGATGATTCCATATATCAAGTCACAAGGTTATTTCTATATATAACGGGGTTATTTGCAACGTAGTCTCTCATAATTCTAGGTTTTTGACACTTTAGAATAGTGAAAACTACCTATTACCGTAATTTAGTGAAGATAAGCTGCGAGCTACCTTTAAAAAAATATTGATTTTTGGTGACTGCGGCTTATCTATCAGTGCGGCCTATCTAATGATAATGCCAAATTCCGTCGTCCATACTTCTTGGAACAGTCGATCTTCCCCGAAAACGGAAGTTTAGTATTCGAGTTTCTCGAGCATTCATTCATGCTTATAATCTCTTATTTATTAACTAATAATCTCTTATTTTGATTAATTTGCATGTACGTCTGGATTTCGCCATCTTGTTCCATTGTTTTTGATTTTTTCCATCGTATTTGTATACTGGCTTTGTTTTATTTATTATTATTATTTTTTTTTACAGTGCCTTTTAAAATAATTCATTACTTTTATTTGTAATTAATTATTTTTATGACTTTGTATATATGCCCGGATTTCACAATCTTTCTGATATTTGTTGCATTACATCTGCATACTGGTACAATTAGACTTTATTTTCTTTATACCGAATTATTTTTTAAATAATTTATTATTTTCATTTATGATTAATAATTTATTATTTTTATTAACCTGCGTAGATGTCAGAAGACTGATATCTTTTTTCCTTATTTATCTGTCGCATCATCGTAACAATGCTTGCATAAGCCGCGGCTTACCTTTCTGGTGCGGTTTATCTAAGAGCTTTGTTTTCTAAGAACATTTTAATAAGCTGCCAGTGCGGCCTATATACACTAAATTACGGTATGTCAAACACCAGTTTCGGTTATCCTAAACTCGAATACTGCTTATAATATTCTAAATAAACACGCAGAAATTCCGAACTACGTTTTTCATCGATATTTCACAACTGCGTTTCATTCCATATTTATTAAGAGATTATAACCGAAAAAGAAATTACCTAACAACACTCGTGTCAAATATGTAAAAACAATGAATTAATTGAAGGTTAGGGCATCGATTTAGGTATGTCTTTTTTGATTCATTATCCCGCAAAACAGTTACTATATAAAGTTAATATCGCTTCGGAAAAAAGATATAAATACAACTCCTTCATTTTACTTTGTTAATTAATTTTTTTTTTCCTTCCAAGGCTACCTGCACCCCGCACAAGTAAATGAAGTATAGTTGCTAATGCAGGTGTTTCAAAAAAAAAAAAAAAAAAAAAAAAAGCTGATCAATAAAAAAACGCATAGAATTCATTATCATTTATTTATTTATGATTTGTAATATTGTATAAGATAAATGTAAAAGAGCAGAATATATAAAACTAAACATTTTTTCCACGTAATATATATTAATAACTTTCTTTATATATGTATATAAACATACTCTTGTATATTTCTTTACAAGGATTTTTTTTTTCTTCGTCCCAACTTCTAAAATGAGGAAAAGTTTTTTATATTATATCTTTATTTATTTATTTTTTTATATTTTTTTAGCAGTGACATAACGTAGAGAAGTAAAATGTCAGATACTGCATACAATCACATGAGTTCCAATGAAATATCATTACTAACTGAAAATCAAATAGGTAGAAAAATATATGAATTACACAATATATATATATAAATTTTATATTTTAAGTAATTTTGGTGATTGTAGAATTTAAAAGTGTATTTTTCTATTGGTTTTTCGTCTTTGACATTATTTACACGTCCTTTGGATGATATTCGGCATAGCTTGATGTAAATTTTTAGCAAATTGCATACTGTAAGACAGAAATATCACCTAATTTGCATGCAACAATCAATCTATACCCTTGAAAAATATTGATGTTGTATGTTTTAAATAAAAGATGCTTATTATTATTATTTTTTTTTTTTTTCAGAAATCTTTATTTCTGTTTTATCTAGTTCATGTGATATTTGGTTTTATCTACTGAAACGTTTGAAATGGTTTTCAATGTATCAATATAAAAAAAATTCTTTCAATCATTGCACAAGAAAGAAATGATGTATCACATATAGAAACAGGAAAGATATATTTTTTTTTTCTTTTTAATATTAAGAATTCTGATAATGAAGGTATAAAAACATCAGGAACATATAATATGAACATACAATAACATACATGATGAACATATTGGAGAATAACATACATGATGAACTTTATGGAAACATTGTAATGAACATACAATACTTCATGAGTGGCTTTGATTGAATATTGTTGTCAAACTGGTGTAATTTCTGTTGCATTGTATGTATTTACCAAAAACTTTACAGAACTCAGTTACACCAAATGAGGTATTCGAAATGAAATACATAAGAAAATATAAAATGAAAAACTACTGAATTAAAAACGTAAAAAAACTAGAGAATAAAATCTACAGACAGGTAGAATTTCAACTAATTTCTGAAAAGTAAATTAACTCCTAAATTGACTTGTAAATTATTTTAATTGCAAGATTTAAAAAGGAAAAAAAAAAAAAAAAAAAAAAAAATCTAACTAACATATTTAAACGTCCTATCTGAAAAATTTACCTGCGAAATTAATAATTCAAAGAAAAAAGTTAAATATTACTTACAATAAACAAAAAAACCATGAGACAAAATACAGTTAATCTTGCAGTCAAAGTTAGTAACTTAATTAAATTTATACTTAATGATTAAACTCAAATAAAATTATTAATTTATTAATTAAACATTTAAAAAATAATTATTAAAAAGGAGTATGAATATCCAGTTTATAATTCTTCACAAAAGAAGAAGAAAAAAAAAATAATTGAATAATTAAAAAAATAAAAGGTAAATTTTTAGAAAACAAAAACTGGTTTAACCATAGATATAGTAATAAGACATAGATTGATCAGCGAGAGGGAAAAAGTGATACCTTTTTTTTTTTTTTTTTTTCGGGAACTCTAATGGCTCCCTTTCACCGAGTAAATCACACACGGGAATACACACGGATAATTTAGTAAATAAAATTTATGAATAATTTATTTACTAAAGGCGAATGAAAAACTCCAGATACAGTTTCAAATTCATTTTTCTTTTTATTCTTTTTTTCAATACTCTCTAATGGCTGATTTTAGAACTTTTTTTCGGCGTCAAAATTTTTTGCTCGATAACATGGGATGATAGATCTATATACATCTATGGGTTTAACGGTCAGGAACGTTCTTCATGGGAAAATGGAATTTAAAATGTGTATTACGTTATGAATATTGATATAAAATGTACCTAGACATTATCTTTTACGTACAATCCATTCAGATGGACTTTTTACCTATATCATTGTTCGTTTTCCTCTTAAAAGTCAATTCCCAAGATCTTTTTACGTTTTTAACGTGGAAAGGTACAGTAAAAAAAAGATTTCATCACTTTCACTAGGCGATATAATACTGTGGGAGGTTACTGTTGATTTATTACCTGGCGATCCTGAGAAAGGACAAACAACATGGCTAAACATTCGATCATCAATTTGCACCTGCCAAGACTTCTGTTGTGAAAACTTTTTTTTTTCCCTTTTTAAAAAAAAAGAAAGAAAAAGAAAAAAAATGTCCATGTTTTCAATATTATTTCCAATGAGTGCCCATACTTGGTTCAATGAAATATTATTAACTTTATATTAAATTAAGGGAACAAGATACGTTAAAATTATTTTTTATTTTACTCTTTATAGCTTCTTAAATTATGTACTGCTATGTTTTCTTTCTTTTTAATATATATATAGCGTGTTTTAAAAGATAAAAAATTATTTTAGAAATGAAAAGACCTCTTTTATTAAAAAAAATAATACAATATAATACATAATTTCAAAATGCTGCATGCGAATTCTAAATTATTCTAAATCTCTAATTTTTGCTTTCTTCTATATATATTTATAAGAAGCATACTTGCCAACCATCTCATTATGAACCGTACAATTTTTAGTACCCGCTTTTTTTTTCACACCAATAATTTTTTTAGAGTAATTTTAGTCTTATTTAGTCGTAACAACATTTGGAGAGAATAACTCTAAAAGTATAGTGGTGTGAGAAAAGGGGCGTTTTTTCAGGGGGCGCTAACAATTGTACGGTTATTAATGAGATGGTTGGCAAGCATGAAGAAGCAAGTATTGAATTCGTGAAATTTTTCAAACTCCAGTTTTCGTCAGATTTATTCGTTTTGAGATGTTTTGTAAACGATTGTGTTTTTAGAAAATGTCTGTGTTTGAATTTTACGACCGCTGTATCTCACGAACCAATGAACGAAATTTGACTAAACTTGGTATTTAATTAGACCCTGACCTAAATTGGTGCTGATTACGTTTGGGGATCATTCGTTCAACAGCTCGCTGTCACCTCATTTTCCCTTAAATTTTTTACATGACAGTATAGGGCAAAATTTCGTATAAATATACATAAACAGAGTTATTTTTAGTGCATAATTGTAAAATTAATATGAATTATTGATAATTGTAGTAGGGAAAAAAAGCGTGTTAGGAAAAAATTAGAAAAAAGCGTGTGCATGTAGGAGCGTCGGTCGACCCCCCTAGGGGGGGGGGCTTAAAAATTTACCCCACCCCTTCGGGGGTGCAAATTTTTAATATGGGTACCTTTCAATAGAACTCGCCAATACTTTTAAAACGAATGTTTTAACCATAGATCTGTGATGATTCAAAACAAAGTTACAGACTTTTTTCTCCCATTTTTAAAGAAACAAAAAAAAAAAAAAAAAGTATTTCTTCTGATATTGGCACAAAATTGACTCTCTTTCGGTATTTATGTTTGAGATTTATATTAAAAAAAAAAAAAAAAAAAAAAAAAAAAATCGTCTGCATTCACCGTGGAAAATAATTTCCATAAATAAAAGTAATTTAATGAATAATATGTACTGCGTGATTTTGTATAATATTATACAGAAGAAGGTCTTGTGGTGGCCGCAACATACTAGTTCAACGTTGAACTATGTTTTTTTTTTTCTTCTTCCCTAAAGACGTTTGTGCTTCCTTTTCTTTTCTTTTTTAATATATCTCAATTATAGCATCAGTTAAAAAAAAAAAAAAAAGAAGAAAAAAAAGCATCTTCCTGGAATTGTATTATAAGACTGAATTTTAGATTTCATAATAAATAGGTAAGTTTTTTTTTTTTTTTATTTATTATTTTAAAATGAATGCCTAGTTTTGTAATAAATACAAGTTTTCAAAAACATAGGATGAAGACAAAACAAATTCGCAAGGAGCGTTATCAATAACTAATTATTCCCTAAATTCGGAGTCCAAGAAAAAAAATTGAAAGTTTAAATTTCATAATAAGCTTTTAAGTAATGATCTAGGAACTATAGAATGATATTTTAAGAATATTATAAAGCTACGTACATTTTATAATAACTATCTGTATATATGACAAGTATCGTTCAAATCTAAAGTTATTAAGAAATATAAATAAAATTCAATAGTTTTTTTAAAAAGTGTTTATTTGCTTTGTTCCTTTAATATTATTAATATATTAAAAATTTTTCTTCTTTTAACTAAATTGTTATTTAATAATAATAATAATCATTACGCTAATATTTATAAAAGGTAATTTTTAAACTATATATTATTTAGCATTTGAGTCTAGAGATATATGTACGAAATATTCTCATACAAAATAATAATAATAATAATAATAATAATAGAATGCGTAGTATTTTTGTATTATTTTAATTACTATAATTTATTTAATTTTATTTTATTTTACATTGTATTAATTACTATAATTTATGCAATTTAATGTTTAGTTTACCTCAATTTAATTTCTATGGTATACCGCTTTCATTTATTTAATCACATGGAAACATAGCGAAAATTTCTAATTTAGCAACCCATTTAAATACATGTATACATAATTCCTTTAAGATGAACTTTAGAATTAAATTTAAGCAATAATTCGATAAAATAGAATTTAAAAAATTCTTTCCTTGAGCAATAATTCGATAAAAAAGAATTTAAAAAAATTCTTTCCTTGAGCAATAACACTACTTCTTTAGTTGATAGTATTATCAAAACTATACAGCTCCATCAATTACACAAAATATAAACATTCCTTTAAAAAATATAAATAAAAAAATATTTTGCCTATTAATCTTTTTGTGTCCATATTGTAAACCAGTTTTATCCACCATCAATGCCACCAGAAAAATCAGTATATTTACTCACTCTCCTTTATTTTGGTATCCAAAATGCATAGAATAATATTATTCTATATAATATTCATCCACTAGGTACAAATAATAGCATAAAAATTAAGTCCAGATTGAAAAACGTTTCATCGTTAACAGAAATTAAAAGCCCTATATCGTAAGTCCGTGATCAATTTTATGAGTAATGATCATATATTAAAAATGATTTACTAATTAAATGTAATTAATTAAATTGTAAATACATTTTATATAACATTCGGGGATGCAGTATATATCTATATATATATATATATGTGTGTGTGTGTGTGTGTGTTCGAAAATTTCTCAGACAAATACGCAAGCCTTAGTTTTATATTATCCCGAATGTTTTGGGAGCAGAAAAAAATCATTTTTAAGCATATTTTTAAACACTTCTACTAATTTAATATTATTTAATTTAATTAGCTTTTTAACACTGCTATTTAATCACCTGTATAGCTTTTATTTAACAGTTATTAATGTTAAAATGTCGTAAGAATTTCAACTTTATCAATACAAATAATTATACATATTTTTTAACAATATATAAATAAATTTTAAAATTAAATTTGAAAGATAATTCAATGTTAAATAAATATTTATTTATTTAAAGTTATACATAAAAACAGAATTTTTAATTTAAAGTGTTATTATTATTATTTTTTACATCTCCATCAATCAACCAAAATATAAAAAAAACATTCTCGTAAAAAAAATCAATAAATCTCTTACCTGTCCATCTTCTTGTGTCTGTATCATAACCCAGTTTTATCCACTGTCCACGAGAAAACACAACAATAATAAAAAAAATAAATCCGTATATTTACTCTCCTTTATTTTGGTATCCAAAATGAATAGAATAATGTAACAGTGCATCCACCAAATACAAATACTAGCGCGAAAATGAAGTCCAGATCGAAACGCCGAATCCGCTGGCATCGAAGCGCGAAGGCAGCGCACGCGATCCCTAGAATCCTTCTCCCCGATTGGACGTTTGAAACAGGCGAGTTCATTGTTTGCATTTGGGTAGTAGATTTTTTTTTTTTCTTTTCTTTTTTCACTCTTGTTATTCTTTTGATATCATATACCTGCCTTACGTACAGATGAACTGAGTGGGTTGGTTATATTTCCTTTATATTAAATTGATTTTTTTTTTTTTTCCTTCTTCTCTCTTTCCTCTTTTTCAGCGGGGGAGTTAACTTGATGAACTGTAGGGGATACGCCTGTTCTCTCATCTTTTCCGAATATCAGACGAGAAAGAGAAGAGAAAAGATACCATAGGGAGAAAAAAAATCTCGTAGAGAAATAATTTTAGATAAGTTTTTTACTCTCTTTTACCTATTATGTATGTAAAAAGAGTAAAAACGATGTGTAGGAGAAAAGTTTTTGAAGATAAAAATTAGACGAATTAAACCTATGCATTTTTTGATTATTTAAAGATTTTATTTTGGGCTTTTTAAATATTTATAACGGAACTAACAAAGAAACATTCAAAAGGTGTCGTCTTCAAAAAATATTGAAAAAAATATATGTGATTATTACTCTTCATAAAACAGAGTAAAAACGATGTGTAGGAGAAAAGTTTTTGAAGAAAAAAATTAGACGAATTAAACATAAACATTTTTTGATTATTAAAGATTTTACTTTGGACTTTTTAAATATTTATAATAGAACTAACAAGGAAACATTCAAAAGGTGTCGTCTTTAAAAAATATTGAAAAAAAAAATATATGTGATTTCTACTCTTCATAAAACACCAGAAAGCGAAAACATTATCGGCTGAAATGAATTACAGCGACCACAAAAAAATTATCAAAATTAAGCATTTTTGGCAATTTAGCGCTGTTAGGTGATAAGTTCGCTAGCACCGAGATTACTGTGTACGAACAGAACCGTGTTTTGCTTCTCCGCCAAGTACTCAAAACCAATCGCCTAACAGTGTGAAATCGCCAAATATGCTTAATTTTGATAATTTTTTGTGGTCGCTGTAATTCATTTCAGCCGATAATTTTTTCCACTTTCTGGTGTTTTATGAAGAGTAGAATCACATACATTTTTTTCCAATATTTTTTTGAAGACATCAGCTTTTGAATGTTTCCTTGCAAGATTTATTTTACAATTAAATATATTTTATTTTTGCAACCCAAAATTATTTTTGAGGAAATATATCCACTTCGAATGTATTACATCTAGTGCAATGTATCGAGTATCTTTTTTCCGATGTATCACCCAGCTTGAAATAGGAGAATTCAAATAAATTTAAACAGATAAATTTTCTTTCTTTTCAATCCAAAATTCATTTTAATTGAATTCATGCAATTCGATGTATCGAATATCGGTTTTATAATGCATCACTTATGTCTATAATTTGTACTAGCAAACCCGTGCAAAATATTCGCCCTTTATTTCTTTTCTTATTTACCTCCAAAATTTGAAACTCATAAATGTTATACCAATTTCACCACCTAATTAAAATTTTAATTTACCAGAAGCCAAATTATTATTAAAACCAAATTAATATTGTGCAATAGTGAAACCAAAATCATTCAAAGAAAGGTTTCCAAATAAAAATCATGGTTCACGACCCAATTTTCATACTTCCACAGGCAGTGCAGTTTTAATATAGGATACCCACGACGTCTTTTAAATTTTCGTCGCCATGTTGGTGATGACTTTTTATTAATTTTGGTAAATTATTTTTGTTAATATATATATATATATATATATATATATATATATAATAAATAAATAAAATAAATAAATAAAATAAACTAATTCCTATTTTGATTACATTTTTTATGATTTTTAGTCAATTTATGACACAAAAGTTCATATTCGGTATAGATCTTTTAAATAGTGCTAGGTTTAAAATGACGCTTGCAAAGATTCTGAAGAAACAACTGTTAAAAATACATTTTTTTTTCGTAAAATAATCTCATCAGACAAATGTCGTCATTTTTTTCTTATTAGTCCATTGAGCGAAGTCCGCGTGCTTTAATATTGTCCATGTATAAATATTATTTTTTTGTCCTCGCATATCGTATCGTTTCGACAAAAAATAATTGAAACTGGTCCACGTTAGAGAAATATTATATAGATTGTTCATCTGAAACAGAGGAGCTAACCTTTTGGATTTAGAGAGTAGGTTTTCATTCATTTTTTTTTTTTTTTTTTTTTTTTTATTGTATGAATGTTAACCAGTGTATTTATCCCAAAACTGAGCATTCAGTTTGAAATAAAGGAGGAAGTATTACGTTTACTACGAACTCTCAAACAAAAATTACAATTTTACACTTTTCTGTTTGTAACTGATACTAATCCAGTTATAAAAAGTTAAATACCCAAATATGTTCAGTTGCATTAAAAACACACAGTTAAAAAAAAAAGAAAGAAAAGAAATTTGGAGCTTTAAAATAATTTAGAATTAACATGGAGCATTTTGAAATTAGGCAGTAGGGTAGGTGCTCCAGCGATTGGCATGCTCCAGTAGTTGACATCGATCACGAAATAATTAATAAATTAGAAAAATAATAAAAATAATACTTTTTACATATAAGAATTTTAACATTTTATGTCAAACACTGGAGCATAGGGCGCTAATAACTGGTAAAATGAATAACTAGCAGTGTCAAACGCTGGAACATAGGGAGCCTATTACGGATAAAATGAAAAACTGGCAGTGTCAATTGTTGGAACATTGAGTGGGTGTCAAATAAAAATTCATTAAAAAAAAATGTTACCAAATGTATATATTTTAACATATATGTGGTTCTGAATGTCTTTCATACCATACGTACTAACTTAAGATTTCAAAAAAATATTTTTTGATGACTAGAACATTAAAAACATCAAGAGATTGCTCTAAAAGTGTCAATCACTGGTGCACTTACCCCGTTTTGTTTTATTTTTTCCATAAAAGAGGCCTTTTCAACTATAACATAGCTTTTTAACATTTAAAATATGCTGTATGGACAAACAATGATAAATTACATGGCAGTACATAATTTAAAAAGCGATAGAATGTAAAGCAAAAGTAATTAATTTCAAATGCCCTTGCCCTTTTAAAACATTGTTTTTCTTTTTTCTTTTTCTTTTTTTTTTTTTTTTTTTTTCTAAGGATGAATTATTTCTTTTCAACAAAATAGAACAAATGAAAACTATTTTTCTTTTTGGTATCGAGTTTAAAATAATAATCTATATAATATTTCTCTAACGTGGACCAGTTTCAATTATTTTTTGTCGAAACGATACGATACGCGAGGATAAAAAAATAATATTTATACACGGACAATATTTAAGCACGCGGACTTAGCTCAATGGACTAACAAGAAAGAATGACGACAATTGTCTGATGAGAATATTTTATGGAAAAATGCCTTTTTTAACAGTTGCTTCTTCAGAATCTTTGCAAGCGTCATTTTAAACCTAGCAATATTTTAAAGATATATACAGAATATGAACTTTTGTGTCATAAATTGATTAAAAAACACAATCATAAAAAAAAAATATAATCAAAATAGGAATTATTTTATTTTAATTAATTAATTTATTTATTAAAAAAAAAAAAAAAAAAAAAAAAAAAGTCGTCGCCAACATGACGACAAAAATTTAAAAGACATCGTGGGAGTCCTATATTAAAACTATACTGCCTGTGGAAGTACGAAAATTTGGTTGTGAACCATGAATTTTATTTGGAAACCTTTCCTTTGAATGATTTCGGTTTCACTATTGTACAATATTAATTTGGTTTTATTAATAATTTGGCTTTTGGTAAATTAAAATTTTAATTAGGTGGTGAAATTGGTATAACATTTACGAGTTTCAAATTTTAAAGGTAAATAAGAAAAGAAATAAAATGCGAATATTTCGCACGGGTTTGCTAGTAATAAATAAATAAATAAAATTGAGCAAAAAAATGCGAAAGACGTTTTAAAAAAATATTATTGTAATCATTACTAATGTGCAGGATTTCATATTTTAAAGTAAAAAACCATTTTCTTAAGCTATTTTGTATATTTAAATTTAAATTAAAATCTGTTATATTAAATAATCTGCATATATTATATCAAACGCGTGAAAATTAAGTTATTTGGCGCATTAAAAGAAAAAAAATTATGGGAATAGTAATTTTCTAATCAATTTATAGCCATAAGGAATTAATTTAGATAACTGCCAACATAAGTTGTTTTCGAGGTTTTTTTTTTTTTTTGGTATGGTTTTTGGAAAAAACTTCGAAGGTTTTTGTAAATATAGGATTCCTTTGAAACTAAATTAAAGATGTAAAACATAGATTTATTAGGATTAGTGGACTATTTTTTTTTTTTTTTAACGGTAAAAAAGTGTCGTTACTGATTTGCCGGAAACCACCTGGAATAAAGACAGAAGTGTCGAAAAATAGAGTTAAAAATTGAATAAATAAATAAATAAGCCTCTCGTCTGAAATCAAATTCTTCAAATTCTTATCTTTTGTTTTTTTCTTTTTAGGACTGAGGAATATTAGTCTCAATCTGGGATTTTTACGACGTCATTTTTCGATAGTTGGACATTTATCAAAATCTAAAATTTATCGAAAATATAATTGAATAATTTGAAAGCGATGTTATAATTTGGAAAAAAAAAAAAAAAAAAAAAAAAACTAATAGTCCTCCGTCCTAAACTAAATTCTGCTTTTGCCAGAATTTCTTTTTTTGAAAGAAAAAGAAAAAGAAAAGAAAAATAATAAGAATCAGTATCCAAACAAACGATATCGAAAAAGTTTTTTTTTTTTTTTTTTTTTTAAAGTTTTGAGTGCATTATTTCATGCTAAATTTTTGAAATAGTATGAAAATATAACTTGTGGCATATTTGAAATAAGAAATGTTAAGTTGTATCTTTTAAAGATGTATTTAGTGTTTGAATAATTTTTTTTTTTTTTTTTTTTTTTTTTTTTTTTTTCATTTATAAAATGAATTGCATTGCCGGTTTATAAATGTAAACAAATTAGAAAGTGTATATTTCTGTATAATTGTCTGTATATATATATATATATATGCATATATATTCATGCTCACTATTTCTTTTTTCCTTTTTTTCTTTTTTGATCATTTTATTCACTCTAAGAAAATAAAATTCCTAAATTAATTCACTGACATAAACTTGAATTATATATATATATTTATTTATTTATTATGAATTCAAAATAATATAGCGTTGTCGTTAACAAACAAACTTAAATGAATGTTCGATATCTAGCTGCGATATCGGGACAACAAATAATTAGTTCCTCTAAAACTGATCGCAAATACGATCGAATTTCAATTTCCTGGTTGGATATATATATGAACTTATCCTCTGATTTTTCGTAACATCAATTATTTGCTATCTTATACAACTGATGTTTATTTGAATGTTGTTATGTAATTAAAATGTTTTTCCCCTCTCCCTTTGTACTAACTTATTGCTTTCCATAATATTTACATTAAATTACTCTAAGTCTTATGTTAGGCTCAATTCAAAATGATTTTCTTTTCCTGAAATGGTTTACTAAATTAACATTAAAGTATTGCAAAAACGTACTTTTATTTAATGAAAGTATTGTAAATGTTTTAGTTTATTATGCTAATTCCGGAACATGTTAACAGGCGTTACATTCGAACTCGCTATATAATTTTGGTTAATTTCATGTGAGAGTGCACATACAGACTATTTTCAATTTTAAACTAACACAATTATTATTATTATTTATTTATTTATTTTTATTTTTAATTTTTGAGAGAAGACATTTAAAACATATAAAGTAATATAACACATTGCATATAAAAATATTAATTAAAAAAAAAAAAAAAATAGGGTAGGTGCTCCAGTGATTGGCATGCTCCTGTAATTGACATATATCCCGAAATAATTAATAAATAAGAAACATAATAAAATCATACATTTTACATATAAGAATTTTAACATTTTATGTCAAACACTGGAGGATAGGGTGCTAATAACTGATAAAATGAATAACTAGCAGTGTCAAACACTGGAACATAGGGTGCCAATGACTGAAAAAATGTAAAACTGGCAGTGTCAATTACTGGAACATTGAGTGGGTGTCAAATAAAAATTCATAAAAAAGAAAAATAATTGTTATCAAATGTATATATTTTAACATATATGTGGTTCTGAATGTCTTTCATGCCATATGTATTAGCTTAAGATTTCTAAAAATATTGTCTGATGAGTAAAACATTAAAAACATCAGAGATTGCTCTAAAAGTTTCAATCACTGGTGCACTTACCCTATATAGAAATATGCAAAAGATATTTAAAAATTTTTTTGCTTCTGTCACGCTGTTAAACATCACTGCGCTGCAAAAAAAAATCAACCTCTGATACCATTTTTGCTTAGTCTTATGCAAAATGACATCCTGAATCCGAATATGACCTTCATTTTGCCCAGTCACCCACCATTTCCCCGGAACACTACCTCCTACCCCCATTTTTATCGCTGTTCGGAAACTTTATAGCCATGAATTGGATTTGGAGAATGAAAAAGAATTAATTTAACACTTAAAACAATATATATATATATATATATATATATATATATATATATATATATATATACATAATGTTTAATAAATAACATTAATAATATATTAAAAAAATATAAGAAATTTAATACATAATTTCAGTGGCAAATCCCTCCCCCCTCCTAAATTTTCCTTGTACCGCAAATGTTCTTATTTTTCACCTCTGTAGCCCCTCAGAAGATATTTAACAGTTAAAAATAGTCCTCTCTTCCCCCTAAAAATCAAATTTATAGCCATAAAATTATCGAAAAGTGGTAAAAATAGGGGGCCGTCCCTAGAAAACGGTGGGTTATAGGGCAAAATGAACGTCCTATTTGGATTCAGGAGGTCATTTTACATAATAATTTGTCAAAATGGTGTTGGAGGCAATTTGCATGCCGAGCAGTGTAATTTTTAATGTATTTATTTTTTAAATACGTTTTAAGTACATTTAAAATACGCCGCCCAGACGGTGTAGTGGTTAGCGTCCCTGACTCCTACACGGTTGGGCCTGAGTTCGAATCCCAGAGAAGGCATGGATGTGTTGTCCCTGTTAGGGGTGGCGATGACCGCCCATTGGGTGCACCTCACGGATTAAAAGAGAAGGATGTATTACTAATGTTACGGAAAGGTAGTAATTTTCATCTTACAGATAGAGGGCGACCAAATCTCGAAAATACACCAATCAGCGCGTTTTTACATTTCTGGCTGTTCCTTCGTTGGATGACTGAAGCCGAAGGGGCGGGCTTTCCCTTTCTTCCGATGAGTTTCAAAGATACTACCACCAGGCGGCGATGGGATCGCTTACTCTGTTCGGCTGAATTAATGCGGAAAATAAAGCTCCGTTCCCCACGCTGACCGCCCTATCTAGTTTGTCATCCTGTATCCTAATCCGTGGTGCACCTTCACAAATGGTCATCAATTTTGGCGACACCCCGGCCTATGCAAAGTCGCGAAAAAAAAAAAAAAAAAAAAAGAAAAGAAAAACGCGCAATTGGGGAAAAAAAAATTACAAATTAAATAAATAAAATTTTAGAACTATTTAAGTTATATATCAGACGAAGGTCCTTTTTGTGTAAATTAAAGTTTACAAACTTCAAATTTCCAAAACTTTGTTTCAATTTAGAGCAGTTAAGTGATATAGTACTGAATAAATAAAAGTAAATGTGAAAAGAAAAACACATAGCATTTATCGAACTATGTTTCATAATATGACTTGTGTGGTGATAGAGTGTGATTGGAATAAAAGATAAGGATTATTATAAGGAAGTAATATCACAAACTTTCGAAAGTTTTATAGCAGATGAGTTGAATTGATTTTTGATGCATGTATATTCTTTTAAAAAGACATAACTTATTCATAAATGTTTAAAATCAGCGCTTTAAAGTCTAAATTATTAGTTCTAAGACTACTATGTATTAATTTATTTATATTCTTAAAATAAGATAACTCATGTTTTAATATTGGGGATGAATGTTTTTCAAGGAAAATATACGAAACAGAAGTAAAATCTTAAAAATAAACAAATACTAAAAAAAAAAAAAAAAAAAAAGTTTTTATAACAAGTTTTTAACCGTCAGATATGAACTTGATAAGAATAAAATTAGGACGAAGGATTACGTATGCACATAAAATCACAATAATCATGACGTGTTTAAAACAGAAAATTCAGTGATTTATTCCTCTCAACTTAGCAATGAAGGCAGACGATATTTTCTCTTCTAAAAGGCCAGGTGCTGATAGTCACCCATTTCGTGACAGAAAATGGTTGTTTTATTTTTTAGTTTTATTTCTTTTTATTTTTATTAAAAGAAAAAATAAAATGAAGAAGAATTTTGGCTAGTTAAATTCAAGATTGACGAGAAAATGTCTGCAAAATATATTATTATAGTATTTACGTTTAAATGCTATCTTCTGAGTTCTGAATGAAAGTGAAGTGGAGAGAAGAAAAGTATTTGTCAAATAAAACGTGCTTGAAATATGAAGTAGGAATTTAAGAGTTTGAAGAGATTGAAGAGAGAAATTTAAGAGATTTTGTTTAACTTAGTAATACAACAGTGATAAATAAAGAAAAGAAAAAAATTGCATTGACTCCACTCCACTTTCCGAACATTTAATACTCTCCGCGACAGATCAAAATTATAATGGCATGTCTCCAGCATAGATATAGTAATTTATATAGATCTATCATCCCCATGTTAACGAGGAAAGATTTTTGATGCCGAAAAAGTTTTTTGACATCAGCCATTAGAGAGTATAAAACTCGAAAATAGAAATAGAATGGAATGTTAATGAATTTTGAAAATGTCTAAATATTGCGTGGTTTTTAAGTGTTCTAATAAATATATGAAAAGAAATGGGATAAGTTTTCATAAGTAAATTATATTCAAGTAATTTATGAAAAAAAAAATTAATTTTTATAATCAGTTGCTTTGTTATTATTATGAAATAATTACTGTTTTCATATTTAATGGAATACTCTTTTAAAATTTTAATATTTTATATTAGTAAGTAATATGGAATTCTCAAAATTCTTTTAAATGTAGTTAGCAGCCGCAGAAGTTTTAATATATAACTAGTATGTTGTAGCCACCACAAGACTTTCTTCCATATATAATCCTATACAAATTTGCGCAATACAAATAATTTATTAAAATTATTTTTCTTGATGAATGCAGACGATTTTTATCTCAAAGAAGTATATTAATAAATACCGAAAGAAAGAAATGTCAGTTTTGTGCAGACATGAGTTCACTAGAGTATAGTAAAAAAAAAAAAAAAAAAAAGAAGAAGAAGAAGGAAAGAAAAGGAAAGGAAAGAAAAACGAAAAGAGAGAAAAATGGGTATCTGGAGTTTTTCATTCTCTTTTAGTACACAAATTTTATTTATTAAATTATCTGTGTGTATTCCCGTGTATATTCACTCGAGGAAAGACATCCATAAGAGAGTAAAATGGCCGTCTTTTCACGAGTGAAAAGGAATCACTTTACACCTCTCAATGATCAATCTATGTCTTATTACTATATCTACGGTCTCCAGACCACTCACAAGGGGAGTCTCAGACCGTCGCAATTTTCCCAATATGGAGTTCTAATGCGATGTTAAACTCACTCCCCCCCCCCCCCCAACATTAATTAGTTATTAGGCGTTAAATATATTTGAATCAGTAAATACAATGAACAGTAACGTAATCAAAACCTTTTTGGGCATCATTACAAAAGAAATATGAATTGTGAAACGCAATTTACAGTAATGGCTGTGCTATAGAAAACTCTAAAACAAATATTAGTTTCGTTCTCTTTTAAAAAATTTAAAACATTTCAGACAGTTACTCATATGGAACATCTTTTTGATGGGATATTCCGAGGCTGTTCCATGTATAAATTATAGCGTAGAATTACTATGCGTAATTACGTAATTTTACATGGACTTTTGTATAACTTTGTATACTATGCGTAAATAATAATATGTGAAAATTATTTCATATTTTAAAGGAAACATTACATTGATTGTAGAATGAGGAGATAATAGGGAAATTCATTAAAATATAAAGATAAATAATTATACGATAAAAAAACTTTTTATATACCATATTTTTAAATTTTCTGTTGAATCATAGCTGTAGAACTACATTAGCACTTTATCAATGTGTATAAAATTTTTAAAGTGATAACGACGTCAATTTTTGGGAGATGCATAATTTAACTTTTTATAATTTTTTAACCTTCACGTTTAATTAAATGTATTTATTTTTATGTAGAAATAAAATTAACTCGTTTTTTTTTTTTTTTTTTTTTTGGCAACAATTAAATTATAGCTAATATTTTAATGGATATTTTTTTGAGCTATTAGGATGTTATTATTTTCATATCTTAATTAATTAAAAGAAAACTAATCAAAAATTCGAAAATCGGGCTTCGAGTTATTGTATTGTCATCGGGTTTTGATCTATTCTGAAAATTTCAAATGTCTATAGCTAGTAGGGAAGTAAGTTAAAAATCGATTGCAAGATTTGTACTGGACAAACAAACAAATAAACAAACAAGAATCGAAGTTAATAAAAACATGGTAAAAAATGAATTAAATTTTACTAATCAGATTCGGCTGGAAGACTGAAAGGGAAAATTTTTAAGATAGAGATTACTAAATTTGCGTTCTATAAAACAAATGAAATATAATGATGCTAGCAATATTATTCTTGAACTATTGTAAAAGGTATTAAACTAAATAAAACAGAAATTAAAATAGCGATGAGGCGGAAATGGTGTTACAAATTCAAACTTTGACATGTCCCTATAGACAGCTCAAAATGTCCCTAGACTGACAATAAAAGTCTCTTCTTTAGTAAAAAATCCAAAAAAAAAGTAAAAAAAAAATAGCATAATCCATCCTTATGGAAATTTTACAAAATTACCCCCCCCCCCCGCCCGGCCAAAAAAAAAAAGGCCCTACTGCTAAAATTCCTTACTTGTAGGGATAAATCTCTACAGGTAGGAACACTGGGCGGAAATAATAATTAAATTAAAACTAAAGAAAACGAGGTTAAGAAACGAAATTATTAAATTTAACTACTAATTAAGCTTTTTCATGATACACTTTAGAACCCTTAGCATTTTCACTCAGGTTGAAATCTGTTTGAAAATGATAACAACTAGTTTTCGGAAGTTTTTTTACAGCTCTGTTTCATGCCAATTTTAAAATATTATCAGCCAATTCTCCACTCCATCTTATTAATGATACAACTTTCTTACATTTATTAATAGTAAACTCGCTACATTCTTAAAGATAATTTCACTTCTCCACGCAAAGCTTTAGAAAACTCTACGAGCTTCCGTGCGGAAATAGATGAAATGCGGACACTATAAATTTACGACACATTGTTCCTTAAATCAAAAGTGTCCCGCAAATGGAACTATATTTTTTTCCTTACAGTGTTATGACCGGTAAATCAATTGAGAATCTTTTTTTTTTTTTTTTTTTGAAAAGAAAATTGGCAACGTAAAGAAAGCTTAATAACTTTTTGATTCTGCTAAAGCGAAGTAATTAAATTATGACTCTTTTTTTTATTTACATTGGCAATAAAATAATTGAAACTAAGGTTTCAGACAAAGAAAAGATTTTCATGAGCTTAATATTATATATATATATATATATAAATGATAGATATCTTAATAAACTTTATTAACCTTAATATTTTAGCATTTAATAGATGCATGTCAATACCAACACAACAAAAATAAAACTGATAATAACACATTGCTAAAACTATCACAAAAAGGTTTCGATGCATGTTAAGATCCAATAAGAGACAAAAACAATTTAAACTAGTATGTTGTGGCCACCACAAGACTTTCTTCTATATTTTCCTATACATATTCAATCAGTAACAATATTAAAAAAAAAAAAAAAAAAAAAAAAAAAATACGATTTTTTTTTCTAAGTTTTTTTTTTTTTTGTTAAAAGTAAAAAAAATCGATAACTTTGTTTTAAATTATCACAGATTTATGGTTCAACCATTCGTTTTAAAGGTATTGACGAGATCTTTCGAATGATACCCATCTTCAAAATTTAACCCTCCCGGGGGGGTACTTCCCCCCCAGGGGGGGAACCGATGCCCCCCCCATGCACAATTTTTTTTCCTAGTTAACTACTACTATTATCAATAATTCATATTAATTTTACAATCGCAAGTTTAAAATAACTCTCATTATGCCCATTTATACGGAATTTTGTCCTATAAAATGCGATCACAGCGCCACCTGTTAAGCTATTGATCCCCAAATCTAATGGGCACCAGTTCATGTCAGGGTGCAACTAAATACCAAGTTTGGTTAAATTTCATTCATTGGTTCGTGAGATACAGCGTCCACAAAAAAATGATACAGACACACAGACAGACAGACAGACAGACAGACACACAGACAGACAGACAGACAGACATTTTTTAAAAACTATCAATTCGTGTTCAGGACATCCCAAAACGTGTAGATCCGTCAAAAAACGGAGGTCGAAAATTTTCGCGAATCCAATACTTTCTCTATATTACATATAGAAGAAAGTAAAAATTACTTACGCCCACTTGAACAACAACAAAAAAAAAAGGACCATTAAACATAATGGCGGAGAAAGTAATTAAAGGACTTCTGAATAATAATTGGAATAAAAAATGGATTAATAATTGAAATAAAAAATGCTTAAAAGTAGAAGTATTAACTCATCAGGGGGCAAGTACTTCATAAAGCAGTAAAAGCTGCTAGGAATAAATCATTTGCTAAAGTAATGGTTTCATTGTTAAATTTAAATTTACTATACGAAAAAGAAAAAAACAAAATTCTCCTCAAATAGCTGTTACAGACAAGATCTTAATTATAGACCAATTTTGCTAAAATTGGTTTTTAAAAAAATCGTTATATTGGTATTTTTTCATTAAAACGAAATATCACCCATTTATTCGAAAATTAAAAGGCTTCAATGAATTCTTCATTGTCTGGGAAGATAGTTGAAACCAAAGATATTCTTTATGTTATTAATGCATAAAAAAGAAAAAAAGAATTATACATTTAATAGTGAAAACATGTAACTATATTTGATTTTATGTTATTTGATAACAGGCTCTCAAACATTCACACAGGCCAATAGCTAACATAGCCTCCTAAACTAGATGCCTGTCGCGTTGCTCGAAAGCTTGCCAACAGCTGAAGCCGTAGACAGCGCCACCTGGTACAGATTGCGCGACTTTTTTATTCAACATCTACCAAAAATTTTTTTAATTACAATATGATATACATAAAAGACGAATAGAGTCGAAGAAAAGTCGATTATATATATCGCATGTCACTTCTTAAAATTATTGGTGACAGTTAAATAAAAAAGGTCGCACAATTTGTACCAGGTGGCGCTGTCTACCGCTTCAGCTGTTGCCAAGTTTTCGAGCAACGCGATAGGCATCTAGTTTAGGAGGCTATGTAGCTAAGAACTTGATTTTTGGATACCAGGGACTTCAAAACTTGTAAGTGTAAAAAAAGTCTTAATTTTGAAATTTTGATACACTAAAATTTGATACTTTTACAATCGGCAAAAAAATTATTGAAGCACGCATCCACATTTTTCTAATTTTTTATTTATTTAAGGTAAGCGCACCAGTAATGGACACTTTAAGGACATTTTCCGGCTATTTTTTGTGTAATTTCCTAAATTTTAGCGTTTCAAAAAATAATTAATATTTCACACCTTCACTAACTCTTTCTTAACACGACTGTATTATGAAAATTGCTAATTGTAGCATTTATATGTGTAAAAATCAAAAATTCGGAGAGCTTAAAATGAACCAGTAGTGGGCACGCTAAAAACCCAGTTGTGGACCCCTTTTTTTTCCAGTAGTGAACCCCTTTGAATGCTTTAAAATTAAGGTGACCAAATGTTTCTATGTCTTGTGGACAGACCCTTTTTAGCAGTTTGTCCTCGCGTACATGAATCCCCGTTGGGGCCAACATTTAGGGATGAAATTTGAGTGAATTTACGTATCACTAGTGCTACACTATTGGCTGTTGGAGACAGTCTGTGAATCACTAATAAGGCTAGTTAGGAGACATCCCATCACATTTTTCTCCTCGTGGCTGCAATATTCTCCATGTTCCCATCAAAGTTAAACTTTTGAGGGTTATCAAATGTCTCCGGACTATCTTTAGGGGTGAATTCCAGACCGCCGTTAACTGCCCATAGCAGGGTTTAACCTGGCAAAAAAATTACTTTAGCATTTTAGCGAAAATAGGCAAGCACTATTTTAGCTTTTTCGAAAGTTAATTCTTTGGATACCATTGATTTCTTTTACTTAGCTTTGTCATCCTCAGTTTTGTTTTCTATTCCTTTTGTTCATTTTCCGAGTTTAAAATTAAAAGTGTCCACTACTGGTACAGGGTCCACTAAAGGTGTGTTTACCTTTAGTATTTATTTATTTATTTTTTAGTTTGATCGTTAATTTTTATCATCAACTTACTTTTTTATAAACAGTATAAAAACTAAGATCCTGACTCGGCAAATATTTACTTAACAAAATAATATTGGGTGAACATCTTTTAAATAGGAATTATTGTTAGCACTTCAGTAATTTTGCTGCCAACTGCACAGATACATACAAATAGATCTCCATTAACAACAACTCCGGAAAAGAAATGTGTTTACAAATGTCTGTTAAAAAATAATTAAATTAATCGAACGAACATCTGCATAAAGTATGGTGAAATAAATTAAATATGCTTAAAACACAATTTAAAAATTAAATGAATTTACAAGTTAACTCGGAAAAATAGCAGGTTCTTTTGGAAGTTGGAAGTTCCAGAGTACTGGGCCCTACTCCCGGAACAGGACAATTCCGCCGAGATTTTAATCCCCTGTTCCCCTCATAGGACAATTCCGCCGAGAATTTTAACCCCCCTTTTCCCACAGAGGACAACTCCGCCGCGCCATTTTCCTGAGACGAGAAGAGGGGGTCTGCAGCAGTATTTCCATTTTTGGCGACGCATTGCACTTTGGCGGCACATCGAGCATTATATAACAACCCTTCCCCCTCGCTTTGGAAAGATGAGTAAAAGTAAAATAGATTTTAACCAAATTAGGAGTAAAAATTTTTACTCATAAACATGCATTTAATTTTATTTTTCATTATTATTATATGTTCTTTTATTTGACAATTATTTAATCGTATTAATAAATTCTGCTATAAATAAATTTATTTCTAATTTTCGTGTAGCACTTGAATATCATAAAATTCAAGTAAAAATTAACTTAAGAAAAATTTACATCTTACAAGGAGAGGTCACGACATGGAAAATTCAGATCGGGACGAAATTGTGCAGGATTGTAGTACACTATGAAGGTAACAACATACTAAAGCAGCAGGACCCACTATTCACAAAATTTCGAGAAAAAAGCATTTAAAGTTTCAGTAATCTTTAAATACAAGTTATTTCGCAAGCAATACAGCGCCCCAGTGGCGTGAACGTAAAGCGCTGGTTTACTACCCAGACAACATGTGTTCGAGGCTACCTACGGAACTTTTTCTTTTTTTTTCCTTCTTTAATTTTTTTCCTTTTTCTAATTATAGCTGACGTAAATCACCAAAAAAAAAAAAAAAATAATAATTACATCATAAATAAATGAATAAATAATAATAATAATAATAATAAAAACTAATAAATCATAAATTAAATCCTTTTTTTTTTTTTTATTATTTGCCTCCATGTTCAATAGTATTAAGTTACGGTTTTGCATTCGTTTAGTCAATAAGCATTTCTAACACTCTAAAGGTTGTTGCCTTATAAAATGAAAAATCTGTAGTTGAAAATATAGGGAAGTTACATCTATACAAATTACTGTGCCTATGCTTTTTATTGAATTTTAAGAAATTGACAAATTGAACAACTTTCTTCTATAAAAATTTTTAATATAAAATATTACTTGTATAAAATGAAAAAGTGCATAAAAATAAAGGTATTTTTGAATGCCTCTTTGAGATTCTAATAAGAGATTTTCTTTTCCCTTAAATTCTCATTATCCATAACTTTCTAACAATGCTACTTTCAATCCCCTACCCCCATAATTAATATGTTAAAAACGTACAACAAATTTCATGTTTGAGAATTAATATATAGATTATTACCATTCTTTTGTGTATTTATTTTTAACAAAAGTTGAATGCCTGAAGTTTTAGCATTCTCGCCAACTTTTATTTCGCCAAAGGTAATGCCTTCCCCTCTCATTCGGCGGAATTGTCCTATCGAGGGAAAACGGCAGAAAGGAATGCGGCGGAGTTGTCCTGCTGGGGGAAACAGCTGATAAATTTTTCGGCGGAGTTGTCCTATGCTTCGGCGGAGTTGTCCTATGCTTCGGCGGAGTTGTCCTATGCCCCCTACTCCTGAGCCTTTTTTTGTGTGTGTGCAATTTAGACATGTGTCAGTTGATTTTCTCTTGTTTTTCCTCTCTTTTTCTTCCCCCTCTCCTCCCACACTGATAATAAACTTTTTTTTCATGCTTTTTTTTTTTTTTTTTTTTTAATGAATTTTTGAGATTCTCCCCTTTCCGATTATTTCTATGAAAAACTCAGGTGGAACGAATATCGAAAAACAGAATGTATATAAAAATAATAACATTAAAACGATGATGAATAATTCTCTATAGAAGGCTTATAGAACAAAATGTACAAAACAATGCAAATCGGGAAAAAAAAAAAAAAAAAAAAAAAAGTATTAAAGGTTACACACTAAAAATAACCTTACAACCTTATGATAGCAAATGTACTAGATTTATCAACTTATAAAAATATTATCAAAATTCAGGTGATATGATATTTAAATGCAATGAAATATTCTAGCCTGTAAGCCATTACTTAACCCAAATGACAAATTTAAACTAAGCTAAAATTAAACAAATTATATTTAAATTTGTGAATTGCTGTAAACCAAAATAGAAAACAGGGGAAAAAATATTTAGGACAAAAGTAAATTTTCATGTTGACAGTTAAACACTATATTTTAGAAAAGATAATTATACCTTACCAACAACTAAAACTAACTCTTAAAATCCTTATCTATTTCATCTGCTGTTAGATTTCAGTCTAAGATAGAGAATAACCAACTATTAATTTGAAATAATTTAAATTAATCTAGTAATCCAATTTTCATATTATTGTATTTTACAAAACAGAAAGTGGAAAGGAAAACATGTGGATAAAATATTAGTACTCAAAATTATAAATACAGTAATGTTAGAAAGGTAATTACACTGCGGTAACAACAAAGGCTAAACTACAAAAGCCTTATCGTGTTTGGCATTGTACAAAAAATCATGTCATTTTAGGTTGCGTCTAAAACCTGAAAAATACGGAAGAGTATTTATAGATGGTATCGTTATGCGAATGTAATATTTTGTAATTCGTATGTGAGTATAATTTAAATTTTACTGGCTATATGTGAGTTACACAGTGGACTAGTTGGTTAACTTCGGCTAAGGAGATACACGCATTTAAAGGTTTAAAAAAAAAAAAAAAACAGTATATTTTCTTTATTATTATTATTATTATTATTTTATGCAACATATAATATATATATATATATATATATATTTAAATTTTCATCGTATGTAAGAGCATTATTTAAATAATATATTATAAAATTTTTCATCAAAAATATTTGAAAATTTAACCTGTGGATGCTGGTCTACAGAGATCCTTCAGGGGAAAAAAAAAAGCGTGGGACGCGATTTCTCAAAAACTAATGCACCATAATTAATATATATACATTCGCTATTGTTATTATTTTTCTTAATGATATATATATATATATATATATGGGAATTTATATTTCCCGGCTATTACCTTTACTTCCATTGTGTGACGTCACTGCTATGTAGTTATGACGATATTACTACGTCACTGTTTGTATCATCCTTTCAATGTATGCGCACGCACCGAGAAGCGCACCTGTTTTATTCAGATGATGTTTAATCGTTGTCGAGGGAAAGACGCTCCCGCTTGGATGTAAACCAATGTATAATTATGGAGTTGACGTGGAGTGGTTCTGTAAAACACAGACGGTGTTTGCCGCTCGTAAAATGCAGCAATTTAAGTGTTTATGTAATGTCCCCTTTTTGTTTTAAATAAATGTTGTTATGTTACGATGGTCTGTAGCCGTTTCCCTATATTTTGGGGGCTCGGCCTATCCGGAAATACCCCTAGCATCACGAAAAGTCGCTATTTTGGTTTTCAAAAAAAAAAAACAGTAGCGTGAAAATGTTGTTTGTTTTCAAGTAGCTGTGAAAAAAAAATTTTTTTTTCTGTGGACGATATTTTACTCATTTCATTGAAATACATTCGGACGTTTTAAAAAGGATACTTTGTGTTCTTCGTTTCATCTACTAGACGGTGTTTTATAACAGACGTAATTTAAAGTGAAAAGTGATTCAGTGTTTGATCATGCTTCATTTCAACATGATTCAAGTTTTGTTCCTGCCGATGATTTCGAATTTACCTGTGTGCTGTTTTCTTCATGCCCGACGTTCTTAAAATGATTCATTTCGATTAGAGTTTGTTTTATATGTAGTAAGAGCATCCTACACAGATTCATCATCATCTAATTGTTCCTGCTTAATAATATGTTTTAATCATCACGGCATAAAGGACTGCCCTTAATGTCAGGTAGGAGCATGCATTTTTTTTTCCTCCTCTTTGTATGATAGTATTAAAAAAAAAAAAAAAAAAAAAAAAAAATTTTTTTTTTCATTTGTAGTTTAAATTTGGATTTAAATTAATTCATTGCCGTTTTACGCCCTTTAAAGATGACTTGCTTGTTGATTTTATATAACTAAAGAATTTCCCCCCCCCCCCATATTCAATTACTTTCCATGAATAAAAAGATATTCTGTTCCCCAATATTTATTTATTATTCCTAAAAATATATATGTTCTGGTTTTAATCCATTTTTTATTCCCCAATATTTACTTAAAAAAAAAAAAAAAAAAAAAAAAAAAAGAACAATTTTTTTTTTTTATTTATTTCAGTATCCTTATTTTATTTTTATTGCATCCTAAAAATGGCCCTTAAATTAGGCGACCTTCCGCTAGTTGCAAATTCTTTGAAATATTCTAAAACAAATACCATAAAATTGTTAAACACACTATTAGGATACCCAACATTTGATCATCAATCGCGTAAACGTATGCGAAATTTTAGCGGTTTTACTGCCGATTTCGACATTGATAAACATCAAGAACAAATTTTAAAATCATTCTCTTTGTCCGATTTTATATCAATCGCTAATTCGCTACATTTAGAACCAGTCGGTAGTAAGGAAAATTTATGCAAAGAAATTTTTAAAGCAGTTACTAATTTATCTGAGTTTCAGAAAACATTAGATACTAGTTTTTTGTCAGACGAAGACGATCTGAGTGTAAATAATCATTCTGTTCAAACCCCCTCTTCGAATGTTCCCACTATTACTTCTGTTTTTGAATCTCAAACCCAAACAGAAACCGAAACTTTCCATTCGAGTGTTCAAAATATTTCTCCGAATGACGCTGCAGACACAATGTCTGATTTGAGTAATCACTTCTGGTTTCTCCTCAGAGATTTAGCTAGCACATGTAGAACTTTTTCTGGAAATGATTCATATTCTATTCGTAATTTCTTTAATGACATTGAGGAACAATTCTGTTTATTTCCTAGTCTTACCGATCAACAAAAACTTATCTTTGCTAAACGTTTAATTAATGGTTCTGCTAAAACATTTTTATTTTCGCAACGAAATCTTAATACTTATGAGTCATTTAAAGCCGCGTTAATTTCTGAATTTTTGGATACCATACCATCCATTGAAATACATAAACAATTAGAAAACAGAAAAATGCGTTCTAATGAAACTGCTACGCAATATTTTTTAGCGATGCGCGAAATTGCTAACCGTGGTAATGCTATTATTGACGATTCTTCAGTAATTCAATACACCATTCAAGGTATACAGGGTAACCCCTCTGAGAAAATTCTTCTCTGTGGAGCAAAATCTTTTTCAGAATTTAAAGAAAAATTGCGTGTTTATGAAACTGCTCTTAATACAATAAACTTAAATCAACGAAATTCAGTTAATTATAAACAAACATATGACAGTCGAAAACGCAGTACTGGTCACACACAACCAGCTTTCTCTCGCGAATCCAAATTTAATATTGGTCCGGCATCTCAAAATAAATTACGTTGTTTCAATTGTAACGATATCGGTCACTTATCTAAATTTTGTCCTAACCGTTCTCGTGGCCCTAGGTGCCTTGCATGTGGTCTTTTTGGACACAAGTCTACCGATTGCCGCCGAACCGCTGCAAATGACGGACCTCCTTCTAGAGATAGAGTTAACACTGTACATGAATCGCATGCTTCTCATATGTGTAAACAAGTTAAAATTAGTTGTAATGAATTAACTGGTTTGGTTGATACTGGTAGTCAGTTAACCCTTTTGAAACATTCTGCATGGATAAAAATAGGTTCCCCACCGTTGTCAAAAATTAATAAATCCTTAACTGGTTTTGGCTTAGCGCGTATACATGTTATCGGTACTTTTAATTCTTTTATTACTATAGACGATCAAGAGTTTTCAGCAACTATTTCAGTTGTACCCGACGTGTCCACATTTTATGATCTTATAATTGGATGTGACGTCATCCAACAAGCGAACATTGGCATTTCACCCACCGGTGTTACTTTTTCTAGTTTTTCACAACAAAATGAGTGTACCGCAGATCCAAATTTTATCATGACGATCACTGACGATAATCCCAAATTTGATATTGGTCCTAATGTTTCACGATATATTCGTAACGACATTAACAAACTGTTGTCGGCCTATAAACCTAATAAAATCAAAACTGCGAACATTGAGCTTAACATCACTTTAACTGACGATACACCTATTTTTCACTCACCCCGACGTCTACCCTTTACCGAACGAGACATTGTAGACGCACAAGTCTCTGAATGGCTTAAAGATGGTATTATCGAACCAGTGTCCTCCCCATATGCCAGCCAAGTTGTAGTTGTTCGAAAAAAAGATGGTAAACACAGAGTTTGCATCGATTACAGGAAGCTCAATCGTAAGTTAGTTAAAGATCACTACCCCCTCCCCCTAATTGATGATATTTTAGATCGACTTCAACATGCCAAAATTTTTAGTACGATAGACCTACGTAATGGATTTTTTCATGTACCCGTAAACAAACAGAGCCGCCCTTTCACTAGTTTTGTAACCCATAACGGTCAATTTCAATTTCGCTACATGCCTTTCGGACTTAGTTCCTGCCCTTCAGTGTTCATGAGATATATAAACGCTGTTTTTAGAGACTTGATTGCTGCCGGCATAGTACTCCCTTATATGGATGATCTTGTAATTCCCGCGAGTAACGAACATGAGGCCGTAGAACGTCTAAAAACTGTTCTTCAAACAGCTAGCGAGTACGGACTCGACATAAATTTTAACAAATGCCAATTTTTACATACAAAAATAGATTTCCTCGGTCACATAATAGAAAATGGTAAACTTTTGCCATCCCCTTCCAAAACTAAAGCTGTTTTAAATTATCCAGATCTGAAAAATGTTAAAGACGTACGTAGATTCCTTGGCCTTACAGGATATTTTAGGAAATTTATCCCTCATTTTTCTACCATTGCAAAACCCTTAAGTGATCTTCTGCGCAAGGACACCCCTTTTCAATTTCAAAATGAACAAAGAGCCGCATTTCAAAAGTTAAAATATTTACTTTCCCAAGAACCAGTTCTCAATATTTTTAATCAAAATTCCCCTATTGAGGTACATACAGACGCGTCTATAGATGGCTTGGGGGCAGTCCTGTTGCAGAAAAACATGCATGATAATAAATTCCATCCAGTCCTCTATTTTTCGAAGAAAACAAGTGATAACGAAAGAAAATATACTAGTTTTGAACTTGAAGTTCTGGCTGTGGTAGAAGCCCTTAAAAAGTTTAGAATCTATCTGCTCGGAACAAATTTCAAAATTATCACAGACTGCGATGCGTTCGTCAAGGCACTTAATAAAAAAGAAATAAATTCCCGCATTGCACGATGGGCTCTGTATCTTCAAGAATTTCAATACACAATTGAGCATCGAACAGGTTCCCGCATGGCACATGTGGACGCTCTAAGTCGAGCTCCACAGTGTTTCATCATCCAAGATAGCCTTCATATCAAACTTTTGAAATCTCAACAATCGGATGAAGAAGTTCAAGCATTAAAAATGCTCCTGCAGTCCACACCTCATGATAATTACACTATAAAAAATAATCTTCTATATAAAACAGTGAACGGTGTTGATTTACTCGTCGTCCCTAACGACTTGCAGAATAGCATAATTAAAGAAGCGCACGAGCGTGGACATTTTGCAGCATTCCGTACCCAAGAGCTAATAAACAAAGATTTTTATATTCCTCACCTCAAAGACAAAATCGAAAGTTGCATTAAAAATTGCATAAAGTGTATACTCTATAATAGAAAACGAGGTAAACAAGATGGTTTCCTCCACCCAATTGATAAAGACGATGCACCCCTGCACACATACCATGTTGATCACCTTGGTCCCCTAGCTACTACATCAAAAAAATACAAGCATATATTGGTCGTTGTTGATGCGTTCTCCAAGTTTACCTGGCTGTACCCTACAAAATCTACAGACGCCGCAGAAGTTATTAGCCGACTAGAAAGCCAACGATCCATCTTCGGTAACCCCGCCAGAATCATAACTGATCGAGGTCCAGCATTCACTTCCACTGCATTTCAAGACTATTGCCACGACCAAAATATTATCCACATACCAATTACAGCAGGTTTACCAAGATCGAATGGTCAAGTTGAAAATAAAAATTCTACTATCATCGCAGTCCTATCCAAACTATCATCCGACAACCCCGAAAAGTGGTTTTCCCATGTACCTGCTCTCCAACAAATCCTCAACTCGACATTTCAAAGAAGCATAAAGACGACACCATTTGAATTACTATTCGGTACCAAGATGAAAAATAAAGATGACATCAAGATCCTGGAGCTTCTCAACGACGAATCTACAAACACATTCCAGAGGCAACGTGAGGAGCAGCGTATCGACGCGAAAAAACAGATTCGAATAGTGCAAGAAGAGAATCGCAGGCAGTATAACCTTCGAAGACGACCAGCTGCTAAATTCAAAATCAACGATTTAGTCGCAGTTAAACGCACCCAGTTCGGGCCTGGTCTGAAACTAAAACAAAAATTTTTAGGTCCATACAGGATAACCAAAATAAAACCAAACGACACATATGACGTCGTCAAGTGTGACTTCGTAGAAGGCCCATTCAAGACCAGCACATGCGCTGAATTCCTGAAACCTTGGACCGACACTTGTGAAACACTTACTTAACATTCTTCAGGACTTTTTATTTTTTTTTTTTAAGACTTAATTGACATATTTCTTCAAGACTTTTTATTTTTTTTTTTAAAGAACTCTTCCTTGGACATTTTTGTGTGCAACATTAAACTTTTTTTTTTAATTATATGTTGAACTTGAACTCACCAAAATAAGAGAAACTCTATTTTTAATGAACAATTTTTTTTTCTCCCATGAACATCCTTCAATACCTGATTTTTTTTTTGGTGAAAATTATCTACCTATTTTTTTTTCTACTTGTCTGTATGTATATTAACATCTTATCTTATTTTATTTTAGTATTTGATGATATGATTCAGGTTTTGAGTGTAATATTTACTCTATTTCCATTTGGTAATGTATACAATTTTTTTTTTAATAATGCAGCTATATTATTACTGTATCTATAATTCTATTATGTAGTGTTGTATATTATATATTTTTTTTTATTTCTTTTGTTTTTGTATAATTTAATTTTTTTTTCTTGTTGTTTAATAACCTTCAGGCGAGGCCGCCTGCTTGGTCATGATGGCCGATATGGGAATTTATATTTCCCGGCTATTACCTTTACTTCCATTGTGTGACGTCACTGCTATGTAGTTATGACGATATTACTACGTCACTGTTTGTATCATCCTTTCAATGTATGCGCACGCACCGAGAAGCGCACCTGTTTTATTCAGATGATGTTTAATCGTTGTCGAGGGAAAGACGCTCCCGCTTGGATGTAAACCAATGTATAATTATGGAGTTGACGTGGAGTGGTTCTGTAAAATACAGACGGTGTTTGCCGCTCGTAAAATGCAGCAATTTAAGTGTTTATGTAATGTCCCCTTTTTGTTTTAAATAAATGTTGTTATGTTACGATGGTCTGTAGCCGTTTCCCTATATATATATTATTTAAAATTTTCATCGCATGAAAGAACATTATTTAATATATTAAGCAATATTTAAATTATTGCTTAATATATAATTAAGCAATATTTAATAAAATTTTTATTAAAAATATTTGAAAATTTAACTTGTGGATGTTGGTTTCCAGAGATCCTTCAGAGAAAAAAAAAAGCGTGGGACACGTTTCTCAAAAACTAATGCACCATAATATATATATATATATATATATATATATATTCGCTATTGTTATTATTATTATTTTTTAATGTTATATATATATATATATAATATTTAAAATTTTCATCGCATGAAAGAGTATTATTTAAACAATATTTAATTAAATTTTTATTAAAAATACGTGAAAATGTAACCTGTGGATGTTGGTCTCCAGAGATCCTTCAGAAAAAAAAAAAAAGCGTGGGACACGTTTCTCAAAAACTAATGCACCATAATAATATATATATTATTTACAATATTTAATAAAATTTTCATTAAAAATATTTGGAAATTTAACCTGTGGATCCTAGTCTCCAGAGATCCTTAAAAAAAAGAAAAAAAAAAAACGGTGACCCTTGAAAGACATGTAAACATTGATTTACGGCATAAAAATTATATTACATTCCTTTTAATTTTTAAGTTTGAAACAGTACAGAAATATCGTATATAAAAAATAAATGGGATGAGTGCATGAGTGGATTTTAATGTCGTCTATAGCTAAGTATTGGTGACGGTCTCAGATTCACCCCTAGGGGTTGTCCGAAGACATGCCATCACTAGAGCCCCTAAATAAAATTATAGGCCAGCGCATCACCGCCATTTTTTTTTGCCTCAGAAGAGGACAGCATTCCCACTTGGCGTCCTTATCGCTTCCCTAATGATTTTAAGAAATCTTGATCTGAAGCAAATCCGGTCAAAATAAGAGCAATAAGCAACAATAATATTCCTAAAAACACATTTTTTCACAGTACATTCTCAGGATGTCATTTTATTCTGAGGATATCCTATGGATGTACTGGGACTGGGGTAAGATGTGTTGTTAGGGCGGTTTCTGTTTCTTTTACAAAATGTCGCCAAAACGCAAATGCACAGTAATAGAACGTCTGTTAACACTTTATATTCATTACTTGAATGATTATAGCAATTTATCGCTAAACAAACTTCCATATCATAGTTTACTTTGCTAAAATTATTAAATATAATAAAACAAGTTACTCGAAAGAAACGTAAGACGATTAAAAAAAAAAAAAAAAAAAAAAAAAAAAAAAAAAAAAATTGCCGTTTGTTTATCAGAGAAACGCGCTGGGTACATGTGGCAACCCTAAGGCAACAAAATGCCTGATGCGCCAGCTCGTATATATAGGAGCCTTACCTAGGGGTTGTCCGAAGACATACCATCACGATTTTGTTCCTGTACGTAGGAGATGGCTGCCCTACTTCTTCCAATCGTTACCTAGCAAATGGCACGCCACCACTCTCCTGTTAATACTGTCGATAAACTGTGGTATCGTGTTGAAGCTGCATGGAGCCACTGTACCCGTACATGTCATCCAATCGCTGTGCGATTCAATATTTATAGGGTTAAGACTTAAGAGCTGTTATTGCTACCAAAGGTAGAGGGTCGCCATTTTTTTTTTTTTTTTTTTTTTTTTTTTTTGTTGTTGTTGTTGTTGCGAAGATGGAGGCCGACGGATATTTAGCGTGACTTTGTCTCAAGGTTCATTAGAGACAAAAAATCTTTGTAACTATAACTCTCAAGTTGTAAATATATAAATATGTACTAAAGGTAGCTGCTTTATGTACTGATTTCTTAGACATACTTCCGAATTTCCTGAAAACAATCAATTGTTCTTCCCACTTTAATGCAATACTTCCCACTTCAATAATTTTCATTCTATTATTCTCATTCCTTCTTGGTGTAGCAGTTTTAATGGCAAGTAATGTTTATAAGAAGAAAGTGTTGGATTCGTGAAAATTTCCGACCTCCGATTTTCCATCGATTTACACGTTTTGAGATTCCTAAATACAATTCGACCAGTGTTAGGAAACGTTTGTCTGTCTGTTTGTCTGTCTCTCTCTCTCTCTCTTTGTGATGTATGAAATATTTCATGGATCTCACGAATCAATGGACAAAATTAAACCATACTTGGTATTTAGTTGGACCTAAGCCTAAACTGGTGTTGAATCCATTTGAGAATCCATTTGAGAATCAATCCCACTGTCATTCCATTTTAGATAACCTATATTAAGCAGTAGAGGACAAAATTTCATATAAATGCATGTAAGAATTTTTTTAACGAATGATTGGTAAATTAATATTAATTATTCATAATAGTAGTAATTATTAAAAAAAAAATTGTGTGTATGTAGGAGCATCACCCCTTTCCCCTTCAAGAAAAAGTACACATCCCTGGGGGGGTGTGAAATTTCGATACAGATATCATTCAAATGAACTCGTTAGTACCTTAAAAATGAATAGTTAAAATATAGATCTTGATAATTTTAAACTAGTTTATCGGTTATTTTTTCATTTTTAACATTAAAATACAACTTAAAAAGTCTTTTCTCAGATGTCAGCAGAAAATTAACTTAATACTTCTCTGAGAAGAAAATCGTCTGTTTTCATCCTGGAAAATAATTTAATAAATAATAATTTTTTTTTATATATAACTTGTACTGCGTGTATTTATATAAGAAAATATCGAAGAAAATTTTGTAATGGTCACAACTTACTAGTTTCAGAATATTTTTAAAATTACATAAATTAGTCAATTAGACATGTATAATTCCGTAATTTATTGGTATAAGTAATGTATTTTTACTTTCTTCTATATTCAATAGAAGAATGCATTGAATTCGTAAAAATTTTCGACCTCGGGTTTTTGATGGATTTACACGTTTTGAGAGGTGTAGAACACGATTTGAAAATTTTTAGAAAATGTCTGTCTGTCTGTCTTTCTCTGTGTATAGGAAAATATAGAAGAAAGTAATGTGGTGGCCACAACATACTAGTTTCCATTTTTAAAGCCTTCTGTAACAAAAAGTTACACAATTTTAAAGTTAATAAAATTACACAAACTGTTTTGCATAAAATATGAGGAATTTTGCATGCAAAATCTTAAACCCTCGAACAAAAATTGTAAACATTTTCAATAAATTTTAATATTACTCTGTTTGAAATTAAAACGAAAACTCATACAATCTTAATATAAAATATTTTTTAATACTGAAAATTCGCTTTCATGGTTTGAAATTTAATACCCTATTTTCATGGAACTTAGAATAAATGTAAGGTAATCCCGTGTATTCTTACTTACTCCATGTAATCTGATTTCACATAAAAGTCCGGGACAGCTGTTCCTGAAAATAACGGTCTGTACTAACGGTTTTCCCGGCGATAAACAACTTTGTTGGGAGTCGTTTTATATCAACATTGTGCGACTAGCCCCTACCAAGACTGTTTAGGTCATTATTAAACAAGAACGTAAAATTATGCTTTGTACATTGGTTTTAATGCAATACTATGAATGTAAGTTTTAGGAAGTATTAATTCAATACACTTTTTATTTCCTCCAACTTGATGTATTCTAAAATTCGTGTATTGCTCTGTTTATATATATTATACACCCCGCGACAAAAATATAGGTACAAAGGGTTTTTTCTTTGATTTTTCATAAAATAACATTATCTAAATTGTGCTTATCATTTATTATTATCATAAAATAACACTATTCCCCGACTAGTTTTTGTTTTAAGACTAATTCAGAAAAGTTTTAAGACTAAAATTTTTCTAATTTAAGACTACACTCCGCGACAAAAAGATAGGAACAAAGGGTTTTTTTTAAATTTTTCATAAAATAACATTATCTAAATTGTGCTGATCATTTATCATCATAACAAAATATTATTATTATTATCATATCAAAAACATATTAAATATTTGAATCATATTCAAAATAATCATATTCAAAAATTAAAAAAAAATCCTTTGTCGCGATGTGGGTATAACTTCAGTATAACCCCACAGCTGAATTTGGCGATTTTTCTTTGGCGTCGTTTTGAACGATAACGATGTCGTTCTGGGCTGTTTGCGATTTAATATGGCAGCCTATATGTTGTTTATTTTGGATTTATGATTTTATGTTTTATGATTTGTGATTTAGATTATGATTTTATCATTTATGATTAATGATTTTATCATTTATGATTTTTAGATTTATGATTTAGCCATAATCGCCAACAAAAAAATCGCCAAATATCGTTGTGGGGTTATACTGAAGTTGTTCCGCGGCGTGTAGTCTTAAATTAGAAAAATTTTAGTCTTAATTTTTTTCTAAATTAGTCTTAAAACAAAAATTATTCCGGGACTAGTGTTATTTTATGATAATAATAAATGATAAGCACAATTTAGATAATGTTATTTTATGAAAAATCAAAGAAAAAACCCTTTGTACCTATCTTTTTGTCGCGGGGTGTATATATACCGGGTGTCCCATAAGTCTGTATACATTTTAAAAAATTATTTATTTATTTATTTATTTGGGAGGGGGGTGTAAAGGGAAAAAAAATAATAGTTAAAATTTTCGTTGATAGAAGGCACTGTACGTGAGCATATCAGAAATTACCATGAAAAATATTTATTTCAATGCAGTTAGTTGTTTATAGCCTTATAAATCCTATTCTATAAGTTCGCCATTACTACAAATTATCGTTTGTAAATTATTTACAACACCGCTTCAGTCGGCGGTTCTTAGCACAGAGAAAACATCATCACCAACAACGCTTTATCCATCAAGTCAGCATCAGTGTTACCAGATCTGGTGGATTTTTTATTCAATAATCACCAATAACTTCTAATTGTAACATTTGACTAATCATTTCGAAGACTGATAGTCTATTATGTATATCAAATGTCATTTCTCAAAATTATTGGTGATTATTGAAAAAAAAAAAAAAAAAATCCGCCAGATCTGGCAACATTGGACAGCATCGCAATTAAAACTTCATGTATACAGAAGTAGGAAGCAAAATGAGAAATAAGGTGTGTTAATCGTAAAACAGTTCAATTTGTAGGACTCTAATTTGCATATTTCTCGCTACACGTCCATCAGCGTCCTCTATCAACGAAAAAATTAACTATATGTATATTATATATAGATAGATAGATTGATAGATAAATCTTAAAAATTAGAAAAAGAAATAAAACTTGAATTTTTTATAAAAAACTTGAAACAGAGTATTTATAAACCCATGCGCAATATCTGGTAGTTAATGCCTGGATTTAATATTTGGTTAACTATGCTTTCCTATGCAATTTTCAATCCTTATGATGTTCTTTACCTCCCCTAAAAGTTTGTACAGTGGTTTTGAATCCCACTATTATTTTATTCTATCAAAATAAATTACACTGGTCTACAGTGGTTCGGTAACAACGGTCAAATGATTATTTTTATTATTAATTCCAATTTTTATTTAAATATCTGCAAGTAAAAATGTCCCACCACGTCACATTTTTCTGTTAGAGTATCAGAAAATGGCAATTTTTACGATTTTGTATCATTTTCACAGTATCACGGGTAGTAACCCTTCCTGCTGGCAACCCAGAGTCGCGGCAACTCAGAGTCGCGGCAACCATATTTTTTTTTTTTTTTTTTTTTTTTTTTGTTAAAGTATCAAAAAATGGCAAATTTCACTATTTTGTTTTATGATTTTTACAATACAGTCGACAGAAAAAGCATCCGAGCACTAGCCAAAAATTCCGATGTCAAAAAAGTACATTTAATACTATTTTGTTAAATAAATTCTTGTCGAATCCTGTTCTTAGACTGACTAAGAACATGACTCGACAAGGATTTATTTAACAAAGCAGTATTAAGTGTACTTTTTTTAGACAGGGATTATTGTTAGTGCTCAGATACTTTTGCTGCCGACTGTATCACACATGGTAACCTTTTGTGCTATCAACCCTGCCTCCTGGCCATCCTCTCCCGTTTTGGTCCTGCCACTTTGATCCCGCCACTTTGGTCCCGAGGAAATTTTGGTCCTGCTGTTTTGGTCCCGCTGTTTTGGTCCCGCCGTTTTGGTCCCGATATCAGGAATAATCAAAGTATTACAGAAAAAAAAAAGCGAAATTCTTTTTTCATATTTCGAATTCTTGTCATTTGACTTGAAAACAAGGGGGTAGGAAAAGTTAAAATTATTATCATTATTATTATTATTATTATTATTATTATTTTGCAACAGAAAGTTGTAGTAACAAATAAAACTGAAAAAAATGTCTAAAATTTTGAGATTTAGATTTTTTCTTTGTACGATAAAGGAAAAGGGACAGCAAATACATGACGGAACTTCGGGCAAAATAGAACTAACAATAATTTTTACAATTGGAGGGTTAAATATATACAACCTTTGTTGAAAATGATGCAACTATAGGACACATGAAACAGAAAATTTATTATTTCGGAGTGAATTTTGTATGATAAATGGTATTAGATATCAGCGAAGATCTAAGCATTGTTAATTTTTCAAAGTCCTGAAAATTTTAGTTTAAATAAGATACAAGGTTTTCAGAATAAAACATTGTAATGCGGTTCTTAAATATCCCACTGAAATTTAGTGTTCGAATACAAAATTTATAGGAAATCGATGCTTTATCCAAGCATCCTCTAAATGTTAGAGTTTAATTATAAAAGAAGATATTAGGAACCTAAATAATGATCTCGGGATTTAATTTGTACAGATCTGCTAAACACGAATCAATGTCAAAATGAATGTGAATGTCACATGAATCAATCTGTGTTTGACAAATGTCAATCCAGATACATTTGTCAAAAAATAGTTATACATCACACAGAATTGGAAAAGCAATTTCTTCCCTTATGATCCCTTACAATATTCTTTAAGAAATTTTCGATTAAAATCCCCCCCCCCCCCCTATTCTTTTCAAATGCACTGAAACAAAACAGTGAAATTCCTTTTTACTGTCTGTTAGAGAAACAGGTGTGAAACGAATCCCAAGTGCTTCAGAAATTTCAATGTGGGCATTGTTTTTAGTCATAGAGACATATCAGACAGGTATAATATATATATACAATATATATTCTTTTTGGAAAATATTAAACTAAAAGGTAAAATATTGTGCATCAACATTTTACAAACTTTGATGTTTGCAATGCGCACAGTTGATTAAATATTGGGCTACTTACATTTTTTCATTTTTAAAATAAAATATTTGTAATTGAAAGAAAAGTAATTTATATGCATATAGACATGGTTAACATAATTAAATATCATGGACAAACAAACATGCATTTTATTATTATTATTAATATAACACAGATTTTGAAACAAATTTCTCTTAGATTAATGATAAAGGTTAAATCACAATCAAATCGAATGAAACATCTCTCTCTCTCACAGACACACACACACACACATATATATATATATGAATAACTTCATATGTAAATTCAAAATCTTCATAAATGATCACAAACTTATGCTTATGAAGAAAAAAGCAAATTATATTAAATATTCTAAGGTTTTCTTTTTTCTTTTTCTTTCTCTCTCTCTTTTTTTTTTTTTTTTTTTTTTTTTTTTGGTATTGTATTATTTTTAAATTAATTCAGACTTTATAAATAAATATATTCAAATGGGGATTCTTTTTCAATAAGAAATTACTGTTGTTATTAACAATACTTTTAAAATCACAAAATTTTGTCACTAATAGTAAATGAAAAATCAAATTACAATTAAAGTAAGTTAAATCAAAATCAAATTAAGTGAAAAAAAAGGTCTCAATTAAAAAAAAAAAAAAAAAAAAAAAGAAAGAAAGTGCAATTACATCAAAAAAAGTTTAAATATATTAAATGTTCGTAAAAAATCAGAACAAAATTCTCCGAATCTCAATGGCTAGGAAGCAATCATATTGTCGAAAAATTATGTATTCATCTATAACATATTCCTTAATTATAATTAATAATTAATATTTATTATAATTAATATTCTAAGAGCACTTCAGTTTTCCCGTATCAACAAATATGCTATCATAATAAAAAGCTGATACATATTTAAAAAATAGCAAAAAATTAGAGGGACCAAAATGTCTCAGGACCAAAATGGCCAGGGACCAAAATTACCTCGGGACCAAAACGGCAGGACCAAAATGGCGGGACCAAAGTGGCGGGACCAAAACGGCGGGACCAAAATGTCCTGCTTCGTGATTGTGAGGTTTTATAGTTGAAGTTTTATGTTCAAAATGGCAAGTTTTCAATGTAGAACTTGTAAAACCGTACCCGATAAGTTTTGCTGTATTTGTGACCTATTCATATTAAAATCACAAGGTAGACATTTAACACAAGACGTAAAAAAGCCTATTTTTTGTATTTTGGGTTTAAAATAACAAATAATAACAATTCAATTATTTAGTGTATTTTCCATGTTTTTATGTTCTGCTTAGTCTACAATATGTATATTATCTCCATATTAACAGTATTCCATGCTAAATTGACAATATTGATAGTAATAATGCATGTCTTTTAAAGACTTTTGTACATTGCTTCCAGTACAGATTAAATAATCATAACAAAAAAAACTGTACGTGGTACAGATTTTTCACTATTATTTTTTAATTCTGCACTACAGAATTAGTTGAAAATAGCTAATTTCATTTCTGTTACCAATTAAATTTAAAAAAAAAAAAAAAAAAAAAAAAAAAAAAAAAAAAAAATCGACTAGTGTTATTAAATGGATTTTTTTCCCAGGGAAAGTGAAAAATATGTTCAAATACCAGAAATTTAAACAGGATTAATGAGCTTAAACAATGCGAAATGTATCATATTTTGTACGGCTGTTGAGTTTAAAGCTTTCAACAAACATTAATTAAGATTAATTGCAACCTTTAGAAGCGCACAATGCTGTTTAAACACGCCCCCTGCATTAGCGCTTTTCGCGATCTCACCCGGTTGTTTTAGATGTTCTTTTTCGAGTTTTCTGCCTTTTCAGAAATGAGAAGTTAGAGTTTGGCTTTAAAACAGAATCAAAATATAGTGATCATGAATAGTGATTGTGTATTAATTGAGGGGTATCTAAATACATTCGAAAACTGATTTTTGTTAAAAATATCGATTTTTACTTTCTTCTATATGTAATATAGAGAAAGTATTGGATTTGTGAAAATTTTCGACCTCCGTTTTTTGATGGATTTACACGTTTTGGGATGTCTAGAACACGAATTAATAGTTTTTAGAAAATGTCTGTCTGTCTGTCTGTATCACTTTTTTGTGGACGCTGTATCTCACGAACCAATGAATGAAATTTAACCAAACTTGGTATTTGGTTGCACCCTGACATAAACTGGTGCTGATTAGATTTGGGGATCAAATGCTCAACAGGTGGCGCTGTGATCGCATTTTATGCAAACTTTTAACATGGCAGTATAAGACAAAATTTCGCTTAAATGGGCATAATGAGAGTTATTTTAAACTTGTGATTATAAAATTAATATGAATTATTGATAATAATAGTAGTTAACTAGGAAAAAAAAATTGTGTATGTGGGGGCATCGTTCCCCCCCCCCCTGAGGTGTAATGTTTCAAGATGGGTATCTTTCGTAAGGTCTCGTCAATACCTTTAAAACGAATGGTTGAACTATAAATCTGTGATAATTTAAAACAAAGTTATCGATTTCATTACTTTTAACAACAACAACAACAAAAAAAAAACCCTTAGAAAAAAAATCGTTTTTTAATTTTATTTAATTTTAATTAATTTTATTTAATTTTTTTTAATTTACTTTTAACAAAAAAAAAAAAAAAAAAAAAAAAACCCTTAGAAAAAAAATCGTTTTTTAATTTTATTTAATTTTTTTTAATTTAATTTTTTTTTTAACGAAATTTAACCAAACTTGGTATTTAGTTGGTCCCCGACATAAACTGGTGCTGATTATATTTGGGGATCAATCGCTCAACAGGTGGCGCTGTGATCTCATTTTTTCTAAATTTTTAACATGGCAGCATAGGACAAAATTTCGTATAAATGTACATAATGAGAGTTATTACTTGCTTCTATATTCAATAGAAGAAAGTATTGGATTCGTAAAAATTTTCAACCTCGTGTTTTTGATGGATTTACACATTTTGAGAGCTGTAGAACACGATTTGACCATTTTTAGAAAATGTCTGTCTGTCTGTCTGTGTGTGTATGACAAAATTTTGTGGCAACTGTATATAAGAAACTTATCCACAGAATTTCATATAAATTGGTATGTAGTTGCACCTTGACATAAATTAGTGCCTATCAACTTTTGGTAAAAATTGTCTTACAGGTTGCGTTGCCATCCCGCTTTTTCTAAATGTTTAGCATGGTGATATAGGACAAAATTTTGTATAAATGTGCAGAAAGAGAATTATTTTTTAGTAATCATTTTGAATTTTACAAGAATTATTTATAATAGAGATAGTCAACTGGGAAAATTTTTTTGTATGTGTAGGAGCCTTGCTACCCCCCCCCCCCCCCTGAGGGGAAGTACCCCTCGAGGGGAGTAAATTTTCAAGATGGATATCTTTCGAAAGGTCTCGTCAATACCTTTAAAACGAATGGTTGAACTATAAATCTGTGATAATTAAAAACAAAGTTATCGATTTTTTTTTTTTTTTACTTTTAACGAAAAAAAAAAACTTTGAAAAAAAAATCGTATGCTGATTAGATTTAGGGATCAATCGCTCAACAGGTGCCGCTGTGATCGTATTTTTTCTAAATTTTTAACACGGCAGTATAGGACAAAATTTCGTATAAATGTACATAATGAGAGTCATTCTTAACCTATGATTTTAAAATTAATATGAATTATGGATAATAGTAGTAGTATAGTTAGGAAAAAAAATCGTGCATGTGGGGGGCATCGTTACCCCCCCCCCTTGAGGAAGTACCTTCCGGGAGGGGGGTAAATTTACAAGATGGGTGTCTTTCGAAAGGTCTCGTCAATACCTTTAAAACGAATGGTTGAACTATAAATTTGTGATAATTAAAAACAAAGTTATCGATTTTTTTTTTTTTTTACTTTTAACAAAAAAAAAAAAAAAAAAAACTTTGAAAAAAAAAAAAAATCCTATGCTGATTAGATTTGGGGATCAATTGCTCAACAGGTGGCGCTGTGATCATATTTTTTCTAAATTTTTAACACGGCAGTATAGGACAAAATTTCGTACAAATGTACATAATGAGAGTTATTCTTAACCTATGATTTAAAAATTAATATGAATTATGGATAATAGTAGTAGTTAGTTAGGAAAAAAATTGTGCATGTGGGGGCATCGTTACCCCCCCCCCCTTGAGGAAGTACCCCTCGGGGGGGGGGGGTAAATTTACAAGATGGGTGTCTTTCGAAAGGTCTCGTCAATACCTTTAAAACGAATGGTTTAACTATAAATCTGTGATAATTTAAAACAAAGTTATCGATTTTTTTTTTTTTTTTTTTTTTACTTTTAACGAAAAAAAAAAAAAACTTCGAAAAAAAATGTTTTTTTTTTTTTTTTTTACTGAGTGAATTTGTATAGGAAAATATACAAGAAAGTCTTGTGGTGGCCACAACATAGTTTCGATATTGTTTTAGTTTTGTTTCTATCTAATTTAAAGCCAAATCTATGGGCCCTCCGTGGCCGAGTGGATATGTCACCACACTGCTAATCGCCTTCGAGCGTAGGAGAGCGGGTTCGATTCCCGCGCTGGCCCTGGGTGTTTTCTCCAATTCTTCGTGTTGTAATTCTGTTATGTGCTATCTGTAATTATCTGACCAGACGAAGATTTACAAGCGGACTACAAGTCAAGCATACAAATCGGATGCATATGTTATCAATGAACGAAGCCAAATGTATAACCTTTTCAATATTACAACCTAACGCTGTATTTTATACACAAACAAATTTTATTTTAAAGGTTTTCTCTAAATCAAAATTTTTAAGTTTTGTGTTTGCGGAAAACATCATAATAATAAATATTTTGGATCAAAATTAACGGAATATTTAATTACATGTTTTGCAAAAGTTGAAAGATAGAATGAACTGTACTGATAATTGTTCGCGTATTAAATTTTTATATTATGATTAAGATAATGTTTGGGATTTACAGTGCATTTTTGCTTTGCTGGTAATTTAACTTCTATAAATATTTTTAAATACTCTAAATAAAAACACTAGAGTAATCCATTTATTAAAAGGTCGTTTAGTAATGATAAAAAAAGTTATACAACTGAAATAATCATTTAAAGCTGATTTGCATGTTTTGTGAAAGTACATATATTTTTTGCTATTTTTGCTCATTTTTGTAGCAAAATATTTGAAACATCTATATAAATATTTCTCTAACGTGAACCAGCTAAGATTAAATTTTGTCGAAACGATAAGATAGTGATGTTATAGGGAAATAAATTTCTTAGAGTCATAATGTAAACTAAATAAAAACTACTATGTTATGGCCACCACATGACTTTCTTCTATATTTTCCAATACAAATTCACTCAGTACAAATAACTTATTAAAATTATTATTTATAAAATTATTCTTCTTTGATAGATGTAGAGGATTTTTATTCTAGAGCAGTATAACACTAAATATCCAAAGAAAGTCAATTTTATTCTTGATATGACATACTTAAAAAATGCGTTTCCCTGTTGACTATTAAAAAATAACTCTCATTATGATTATTTATAGGGCACTCTGTTCACCTATTCGCCGCTTTAACTTTAACTGAATAGAAATATTAATATTATATAACAGAAGAGAAAAGCAGAAAAATGTTATAGAAATCCCCATATTGAATGTCAAATTGAAATACATAATATTTAATACCATTTTTTAATGATATAATTGTGCTAAAAGTCAGTTTTTTTTTTTTTTTTTTTTTTCAATAGAAAGAAATTCATAATATCTAGACTATTTTGCGTAACAACTTTAGTATATGACACCATTGGCGACTTTTAAATTTTACTATTGAATTCTTTTAATTAATTAAGACAGTATATAACACTCTGTATATATTTTTAATGTACAGCTGGATAATAATTTTACACATTCGAAAATATCTGGAAAAAAAAAAAAAAAAAAAAAAAAATCTAAAGTTGAAACTTTAAAACGTCAACTATTGAAAGAGCTTTTTCTCCTAAGTAATATTCTCATTGTTGGAAAAATACTTTTACAGGCTTTTTTAAAATTATTCTTACCTTTTCTTCCTTTCTTTCTTCTTTTTTTTCGACAGATGAGTCACATATCCCATAGACGCAAAAATAATGAATTTAAGTGTTTCTAGCAAAATTATAAATCTGTCATTGGAATGGCTTTATCTTAAACCTGTGGTTAACCTTTTACAGGCCAATGTTCCCAATTGGGAACATCAAATTAAAACTTATTTTAAAAAATTAAATTGCACTAATAGTGACTTGAAAAAATTAGCGGACATACTTAAAAGATGACTTGATTTTTTAAAACAGAAGCAACATTCCTATCATTAGTTGGTAACTGTACAAAAAATCTCCAAAATGATCATTTTCATATTTCTTCCCACAGAGTAAAATAAAAAAAAAAAATGAATAAAAATTTGAAAGTATCCGATGATTCTGAAAATCAGTTGGTTTATTTTAAGCAGCTCTTATTATCAAAAAAGGACATCAAACTTGATAATATTAATCAGATTATATTAATAATCTATAATATTAATCTTAAAAATTTAAGAATATTAATAATTATTATTAATGGCAATTTAATATGTATTTTTTTTTTTCCATTTAAATGATTAATATCCTTTAACTAAAGTATTATAAAGTAAAATATGCAAATAACTAATGAAAAATATACCTGGATCTAAATTCGGCCTGTAAAAGGTTAATTATGGAAATTTATAATTATTTATAAATATTTGAATTTGTTCATAAAGAGAGAAGGAACTTTAAAATTAATTACTTTTGTTTTCCATTCTAACGCTTCTTGAGTCATGTACTGCTATGAAATATATGATTTTTAATCAATAGAACATATTTTAAAGGATACAAAGTAATTTTAGAGGATTTAAAATCAAATAAAAGGTTTAAAATCAAATAATTTTATCTAATAAACTAGATGGATTTATTTTCTTAAATCTCAGTCTCAATCCTAAAATCTTTTAATGTATACCATTATTAGAAATAAATGACAAATTTCTAATAATGGTATTAGAAATAACCAATTAACGTTTAAAATCAATAACTCAATTAACGTTAAAGAGTATTTCACGTTAATTGAGCAAAATACACATATATGTTTTTAGATTGATTTCTTTAGAAATTGAACTATTTTAACCCTTTCATTACCGATGTTGCCCTTGGGACCAGTGCTGCCAGATTAAAAGAATTTGTGTATGCAATATCCACCAATAAATTTTAATTGCAATTGGCTGGGTAATCATTTCGAAGACAAAGATGCTTTCGAAGTCATTAGGCAACCGTTACAATTAAAATTTAGCGAATGAAAAAAATCCCTCAGCCTGGCAGCACTGCTTTAGGACATTATATATCCCAATCATAATTTCTTCCGTGGAGGATCAAAATTGTGATGGCATGTCTCCGGACCACCTCTAGGGGTGAGTCCCAGACCGTCGCCAATAGACAATTTGCACGTTTTCTGATTTTATTCTTATAAAATAGAAAATAAAAAGGTAAGAAAATAAATACATACATTTTCTTTATTTGAAATCTAATGACTGATTTATAACAATTTTAACATTGCACTATTTACTCTATCGAGAAAACGCAGTATAATGTATCGTGACGTCACTCTTTATGACAACAAAAGGGATTAATCGCTGTTTACATTCGATTTCGTGCTTTGCTTTGCTTTTTGAATCAGTGAAATAGGTTTTGTATGATATAATAATGACGGATATTAAAAAATCGTAGTATAAATATCGTATTGTACCATTTTGCATTAACACAACGGCTAAAGCTTCTTAAAAGTTATTCTTTAGCGTTCCACAGGATCCTATTAAACGAAAACATTGGACAGCCGCCATGAAAAGAAAACAATTGAAAATAATGATAATGGAATATGGTGATAATGATATTAAAGGATTATACGATGAAAAAGAAATGCTCAGAAATCCCATAAACAATTGATAATCACGAAAGTTAAAACGAATTGCTGCTTACTAACCAGGCTAACAAATGCAAACGTTGAAGCATCATAAAGTGTGACGTCAGGCAGCGTTTTGAAGTCACATGTTTTTTGGTTAATTTTAAAGTTATTTTTTAAATTAATGAGAACTTTTTTTGGATTTTTAATAAACTTTTTGAAATTTATGGGCCTAAAACTATCAGAAAAATAGGATTTTGTTCAAATCCCCCATGTGTGCAAATTCCTCATTGCCCATTGCGCAGCACTATTGCGGCGTAAAAATAAGCCATCCATCCATCCCAATCATAATTTAAAAAATTAGTGTTATAAATGGCTTTTGCTGATTAATAAATAAATAAATAAATAATAATAAATATATTAACAAATTATTTATAAATTTATTCGGTGCGAATTTATCCCGTTAACATGGAGTAACATGGAATCAACATGAAAGCAGGAACTACTAAAGAACTTGCTTGGAGAAGTCTGTCGGTAGGAACTGGAGAGGCTGGACTGGCAGTAACACCGAAGAAAAGTCTATAGACTAGTCGAAGGCTTGCAGGAGGTTTTCAAAAAAAACCTTAGACGTTTGAAACTATTGAATCGTATTGTCCACTGAAAAAATAAATTCATATATGTGGTTGTATAAGGAAATGCCAAATTTTTGGTAAGAAAGCAGCATCTTTAGTTGGTTGGTTGGTTGGGTTTTACGTCGCACTAGTGCTTCGCAGATGGGCAATTGGCGACGGTCTGGGACACACCCCTAGAGGTGGTCCGGAGACATGCCATCACAATTTTGATCCTCCACGGAAGGGATGCAGCATCTTTAGAATTGATTGAATAACAATATTTTATGATATTGATTGCATCTGAAATTATTAATTCTGATATAATTGGTGGAGATGAGATAAGTGCTGCTTGGTCCCAAAGAGGTATAGCACCAGAGTTATCCTAAATAAAGTTGACTAAAGCAGAACTTTTTTCCTTCTTAATATTGTGAATATGCTTTTGAAATTCTCGTCACTCACCGCCGCCGGAAGCCGAAGTTAATATTGTATGAGAAATTTTTCTTTACAAATAACTTATTAACTAATACATATTTTTAAATTCAGTTTTCACATTCTGAAAATTCCCAGCTGTTAAACTGACGGACCTTTTTTAAAAAATTATTATTTTTATTTTTTTATATTTTATTTTGAAGCGGCAAAATACGAATTTTCAATATGGGAATATTTTTCATTTTGCAATTTAAAAATAAAATATTAAAAATTAAAAAAATACATTTTCAGAAAAGGCCCGTCAATTTAACAGTTACTAATTTTCTGAATGTGAAAACAGAATTTAAAAATATGTATTAATTAATGAGTTATTTGTAAAGAAAATTTCCCAATAGAATGACATTGGCTCGGGCTTCCGGCGACGCACGGTAAGTGAAGAGGGCCGTTAAGGTTCTTTTAGTTTGATCAATGTAGAAAAAAGAAATCATTGTTCAATTTTATTGGAATTTTATAAACTCCACCAGTGGATCTAGTATAATCTCGATCATTTAAACTTAATTGCTTAATAGTTAAAGAAGAACTGAAAGGGATTAGAATATTGAATTTACGAAAAATATAATGTTTAAAATCATTACGAAAAAGAAGGCTATTAGTAAATTTAATTTTAGGGATTTATGAAGAAGTACTATTAATTGAAGACGAATCAAGGTTATGTTTTTATTTTGTTGATAATTTTGACTATAGTAGTTTTTTTGTAGTCAGCATCAATACCGATTTGGATAATTTTGTTCAATTGTTTATTTTCGCTAAATTGAATGAAGTATATTTAAGGGCCAGGGATATGTAGGAGTTGAAAAACGAATTTTTAAAAACAGTTGGATGAGCATGTGAAGCAGGGATAGGGAAGGGGACAAAAGAGTTTTTATAGTAAACGTCAAACCAAATAACCGAAATATTTTTAATACGATGTATAGAAAGGTCTAAATAGACCTTTCTATTAAAAAATCTTTAAAATAACATTTAAAATAATATTTTCAAGATTTTCACCTCTTAGGGGTAGACGGGAGAGCGGTGCTCTTACGCATGCAAAATGTGTATCCTGGTTGACTGTTATTATTTAAATATATATATATATATATATATATATATATATATATATATATATGTATATATATATGATTAACTAAAAATAATCCTCATTGTGTACATTTAAACAAAATTTTGTCTCATGCTACCGTATTAAAAATAAAAATAAATAAATAAAACAGAAACGACGGCGCCATCTTTTAAGCAATATGCACGAAAAGCTAATCAGCTCAAATTTTAACGAAGGTCCCAGCAAATATAAACTTATATTGGATTCTGCGATTAGTTTGTAAAATACAGCATTCACAAAATTTTAATAAAACACACACAAAGGCAGAGATTCTCAAAAAAAAAAAAAAAAAAAAAAAAAAAAAATCGTACCATGTTCAGGACATTTAAAAACGTGTAAATCCACAAAAAATTGGAGATAGAAAAAATTCCCAAATCCATTTCCTTTTTCTTTTCTGATATGTATAAAAGTAATAAGATACTTGAACCTAAAGAAAGAGTTAACATCTAGTTTACAGGTTTTTTGTTTCTTTTTCGCGGCTCTAATCAAACATTAAAACAAATGGTATTACATCTACAAACTGATGTTAAAACCCATCACAAAACAGATTACGGTGTCCCAAAAATCGAGGTTATCGCACTTACATGATTACCTCAGCCTCTTCCCTGTCGTGTTTTCCCATTTACATAAAGATGGTAACCGCATCCCTCGGCTGAAATCGGAAAAAATCTAATTTTTGTGCCGCCACCCCTTTAAAACTGAGGCCTGGGAGAAACAGATGGCTCGCAGACGGCCTGGCGCCAGACCGAAGAGTTTGTGTAGGTTTTAACTGCTGGAGTGAAAGTTGGTGTTCCAACTGGGACTGGGAGGGAAGATGGAGAGAGAGAGAGAGAGAAAAAATATCACAACAAAAAGAAAAAGTTCGTAGTGATCCTCCAAAGGTCCCATGGGAGTGATATAAAAAAAGAAAAAAATACAGGCGTAGTGATGCAGGTGATAATGGAGTGAAATAAATAGGAGATTAGCGGGAATTAGTGTTTTGTAAGTAGATGATGTGATTTAGTTTTTTACTGTGTGGGTGCACAATAAACAAACGTTAAAACTAATGAATCTTACATGATGTTATTTTTTAAGATTGTAATATGTTATTGTTGCTTTTTTTAATGTTGATACAAGCTTCCATTTAACGTTGTTGTTCTATCTTGTCCTTGAAATAATAAATAATTGCGGTAAACTTCACAAAGCGAACTAATTTATAAGCAGACAAGGTGGATAAAGCACGGTTGATTCACAGTATAGTTTGTAAAAAGTTCATTTATAAATAACATCCGGTTAGGTGGAGCATTATGTGGTAGAGATTAACTGTTGTTGGTCAAATGTCGACGTTAATTGATCGATCAAGTGGGTTGGTTGTTTTTGGGGAGTTAGGATTATTTAATGTACTAACAGTACATGTATAAAGGACAAGAAAAAGGTTTTTTTTTACTTCTATATTTTGACCAGCAAAATATTAATTTAACGTTTTAAAAAATCATGATATAATATTTATGAAATAGCATTATAAAGTACATTTTCTCAAAACACAAAAAATAAAATTTTAGGTAGAATTTCTTATATTCCTGATGCTACAACTGCTTGAAGTACAGTCGGTAACAAAAGTGTCCGAACACTAGCAAAAATTCCTATGTAAAAAAAGTACGCTTAATACAGTTTTGCTAAATAAATCCTTGTCGAATTCTGTTCTTAGACTGACTAATAGCAGAATTCGACTAGGATCTATTTAACGAAACAGTATTAAGTGTATTTTTTTTATATAGGAATTTTTGCTAGTGTTCGGACACTTTTGTTACCGACTGTAGGTAACATTAAAAACAACGATTCGCAAGACAGATTATTATCCTAAAGGAATGAAACATAAGGTAATCGAAGAAATCGAAGTTTCAACACTAAGGAAATTTTACAGAAAAATATAGACTTTTCACTTTTGCAAAAGATAAAAATTTTTAAATATTAAAAAAAAAAAAAATATATATATATATATATATATATATATATAAACATTCGAGACTTTTGAAATTTAAGCTTAGCGGATGCTTATACAAAAAATAATGACTAAGAACAGAGTTGCCAAGTTTTATAATTTATTCCGGAGCATTTTTAGCTCCGCCTTATTTTTATACGACTATATTTTTAGAGTAACTTTCTTCTTATTCAATCGTAGTTATATATTTATGAAAATAACTCTAAAAAATATATGTTGGGAAAAAAGGGCAGGGCTAACAATGCTTCGGAATAAATGATAAAAGTTGACAACTCTGCTAATAATATTGGTCTCGAATGCTTTTTAAAATAATTTCAATATTTAAAAATTTTCGTCTCTTGCAAAAGTGAAATATATATATTTTCAATTTTTTTATTTTTTTAATAAAATCACACAATCAACTGTGGAAGAAAATCATATTAATTGAAATTTTATTTTATTTTATTTATTTATTTATTTATTTTTTTTTTGTAAAAAAATTGTAATTAAAAAAATTTGTATTAAAATTTGTTTTTTTTTTAATAAAAAAATTGTATTTCTTTCTCCCATTATCTAATGGTGTTTTCCATTTCCTGCGGCTTATTTTCTGTTGAGCTATCTATATGATAGACCAGAGATGTTTCTGCCTAAAAGGTTGTCTGAGTGAGTAATGCTGACCGGGATGTCGGCCTGGATAGCTCAATTGGTAGAGCCTTGACCTTGTAAGTCAAAGATCCGGGGTTCGAGTCCTGGTCCAGGCATTATTTTCACTCAGTCGGAAAAATAAAATTTCAATTAATATATATTTTCCTCTAAAATTATCTTAGTGTTAAAAATTTATTTCTTGACAACATGTCTTCACAAGTATAAATTTTTATTTTGTGCTTTTTAGGATGCTCCTCAATAAAAAGTATCTATTTTTATTTTTTTTTAAAGTTATAAAATACAAAAAAATTCCTGAGTGAAATTTTGCATCTTAACGGTCCTCTTCACTTACCGTTGCCGGAAGACGAAGCCAATGTTATTCTACGGGGAAATTTTTCTTTACAAATAACTAATTAACTAATACATATTTTTAAATTCTGTTTTCACATTCAGGAAATTCCCAACTGTTAAATGGACGGACCTTTTTTAAAAAAGTATTTTTTTAATTTTTAATATTTTATTTTGAAATTGCAAAATGAAAAAATTTCACATATCAAAAATTCGTATTATGCAGCTTTAAAATAAAATACAAAAAATTAAAAAAAAATAATTTTTTAAAAAAGGTCCGTCAATTTAACAGTTGGGAATTTTCTGAATGTGAAAACAGAATTAAAAAACATGTATTAGTTAATAAGTTATTTGTAAAGAAAAATTTCCCATAGAATAACATTAGCTTCGGCTTCCGGCGGCAGTGAGTGAATTGAGCCCTTAAAAGTTTAAAATATATTTGAAAAATTGCCAAAATTGAATTTTTGGAAAACAAGGCCCAAAGTTTCCAGATCTTGTAGCGCTCCTAAAATTTTACTCATGTTTTATTATACTGTCACCACTGTACTCAATAAGAAATGTTTCTTGAATGTTTCAATACTAAAACGTGCGTGAACATTGTGTAAAATAGTGTTGTTTTTAAAAAATAGTGACAGTATAATAACATGAGCTTAAAATTTTAGGAACGGTGCAAGGCCTGATAGCATTGCTCTGCATGAAAATTGCCTCGAACACAATTTTTGCAAATTCTTATGAAAATTACCTCCTGAATTCGAATAGGACGCCCATATTGCCCTATCATCCACCGTTTTTTAGGGACGGTCCCCTATTTTTATCACTTTTTGGTCATTTTATGGCTATATATTTGATTTTTAGGTTGGGGGGGGGGGGAGAATGATTATTTTAACTGACAGATATCTTCTGAAGGGCTACAGAGTTGGAAAATTCTAAAACATGAATATTTGCGGCAATGGGAAAATTTAGGGGTGGATTTGCCACTGAAATTATGTATTACATTTCTTATATTTTTTTAATATATTATTAATGTTATTTATTAAACATTATATTTTTATGTTTTTAAGTGTTAAATTAATTCTTTTTCATTCTCCAAATCAAATTCATGGCCATAAAAATTGCTGGACAGTGATAAAAATTGTGGGGTGTCCCGGGAAAACGGTGGGTGACTGGGCAAAATGAAGGTCATATTCGGATTCAGGAGGTCATTTTACATAGTAATCAGTAAAAATAGAATCAGAGCTCGAATTTTTTTTTTTTTTTTTTTTTTTTTTTTTTTTGCAGCGCAGTGTAGTCATAAATTTCTAAATGGGAAAACGGAATTTAAAAATATGTATTTCACCCCGCGACAAAAATATAGGTACAAAGGATTTTGTCTTTGATTTTTCATAAAATAACATTATCTAAATTGTGCTTATCATTTATTATTATCATAAAATAACACTATTCCCGGACTAATTTTTGTTTTAAGGCTAATTTAGAAAAGTTTTAAGACTAAAGTTTTTCTAGTTTAAGACTACACTCGGCGACAGAAAGATAAGAACAAAGGGTTTTTTTTAAATTTTTCATAAAATAACATTATCTAAAATGTGCTGATCATTTATTATCATAACAAACTATTATCATATCAAAAATATATTAAATATTTGAATTATATTCAAAATATTAATATTCAAAATAATCACATTCAAAAATTAAAAAAAAAAAAAAAAAAAAAAAAAAAAAAAAAAACCTTTGTTCCTATCTTTTTGAGGCGGTGTGTACTGTGTAGTCTTAAATTAGAAAAAATTTTAGTCTTAAAATTTTTTCTAAATTAGTCTTAAAACAAAAATTAGTCCGGGAATAGTGTTATTTTATGATAATAATAAATCATAAGCACAATTTAGATAATGTTATTTTATGAAAAATCAAAGTACTATCTTTGTACCTATCTTTTTGTCGCGGGGTGTATGTAATGAATAATAATTAAGATTACTTTCCCATAGGTATTCGGAAAAATTGTCAGTGGTGTGGTAGGGCGAATCTGCATTAGAATTCTAATTCGTGCACTTACGACTACTGGAGAGCTGTTTTCTCATTGCATTTGGCATAGGTCATCCGATCAATCACGCTAATAAGATAATTAGTGTCAAACAATAAAGTTTAAATCAACGTTTCATGTAATGCTAAACAGGGTGCTTCGAGACACTCCAAACAAAAAGAAACTTTTGTGCCCACCTCCCCAATTAGTACCAGAAGTAATCTGAAAGCTAAGTATATTTTTATCTCCTCACTCCTGTCTTATGATATCATAACCACACACATTTTGAATCTTCCCATCATCTTTTATGTTTTATTTTTATCTAAATTTAACCGCAATCGATCATTTTAAACATTTATGCAAAATGACATCTTAATTCCACTGATTAATCCACAAATAAACTAAGCAGAAAGAATGATTATAATTTAATCCGACCTTCTAGATGTATGATTAGCTCCCACTTTAGTAAAATGGTTTTTGGTTGTTCGTTTTTTATGCATGTAGATTAAGGAGAGATTAAAAATCTTGTATGTTTATTGTCAATTACATCGCTCTGCAAAAAAATAAATTAATAAAATAAAAATTATTATCTGATACCATTTTTGCTTATTCTTATGTAAAATGACCTCCTGAATCCGAATATGACACCCATTTTGCCCTATCACCCACCGTTTTCTAGATACAGCACCACCCCTCCCTCAATTTATTTCCCTGTTCGATAATTTTATGACCATGAATTTGATTTGAAGAATGAAAAAGAATTAATTTAATACCTAAAAAAATTTATATATATATACAATGTTTAAAAAATAACATTAATGACAGATTAAAAAATATAAGATATGTAATGCATAATTTCAGTGGCCAAAATTTTTCCCTTGTCCGCCCCCCCCTCCCCCCCCCAAAAAAAAACCCTTATCGCAAATGTCCATGTTTTAGAATTTTCTAACTCTGTAGCCCCTCAGAAGACATTTAACGGTTAAAATAATCCTCCCCCCTCCCTCCTAAAAATTAAATTTATAGCCATAAAATCACCAAAAAATGATAAAAATAGGGGGCCATTCCTAAAAAACGGTGAGTGATAGGGCAAAATGGACGTCCTATTCGGATTCAAGAGGTCATTTTACATAAGAATATGCTGAAATGGTGTCAGAATGCTCTTAACATGAAATTTCACGTAATTTTAATTAAAAGTCATTGTATGGGGCTGTATGTGTACCACTGAATTGATTTCAATTTCAACCACACTTGACACAATCGCTGTCTATGAACAGGGTTGAAATACTATGGGGTGATTAAAATTTCTAGCGCAGTGGGAGGGTGAGGAAAAACCATATCGAAAATCACATTTTTGCATGATTTCTATAGTAATAATGCAGCTATAAACTTCAAATTCGATATGTAAGCTGCTTCTAATGTATACATTCTCCTAAAGTATAGGCTTTTAAAAATTGAAAATTAAAAAACTGGAAAGCGATTACAAAATCGTTGTAAAATTAGGCTTTCCCTAAAATTTTATGCATATGATTTAAAGATTTTACAGCGAATACGCCAAAAAAAAAAAAAAAAAAAAAAAAAAAGTAGTGTCTTAATATTAGCAAAATGAAAATCATTTTCATAACATGTTAGAATGACGTCATTTTCAGAAGACCTCCCAAATTAAATGTTATCGTCTTTGGAGTCAAAGTTTTATGCATGCAATTTAAACATTGTACAGTGAATGGCATGAATGTCAAAATGGCATAGCGTCTTAAAATAATTAAAATAAAAATATTTTTTATTGCATGTTAGAATGACGTCATTTACAGACAAATCTCCCAAATTAATTACTATCGTCTTTGGAAATGTCATTTCTTTGAAATCATACTATGGAAAACGTGCAATTACATAGAAAGACTGCTACGCTTTACTATTATAGTGTGGGGCTTTTAATAATAAACGATAGAATAAGTAGAAAGCAATAACATTCTTCCAAATTATCTATATAAATAAAGAGAAGTGTTGCGCTCTGGTGCTCACACTACCGATCACAGCGCTACAAAACTTGTCAGATGGGTACCTGGGACCCTGCAAGTGTGAATCTCATCGAGATTTTTTCGAATTTCGAATTTGAATTTTTTAATTAACTTTTTTTTATTATTAAATATTGGCTTCTATGTTTCATTTTTCATAAATTTATTCTTTTTTTATCGTCTGCGCATCTTAGCAATGGCTATTACGCTATTTATTTTTTATTTAATACATTCATTTGAAGGCAAAAACTTTTTTTTTTTTTAACTTATTATGTTTATTAAAAATAAAATGGTAATGCAATTGAAAAAATTAAATATACTAAATTTTTAATTTAAAAACGTATTTATAACAGTTATTTTTAAGTCTAATTTTTATAGTATAACAACTTTTTTTTTTTTCATTTTTTTAAATAATTCCTTTAAAAGAAAAATATTTTTATTTGTTTATTTATAGAATTTACCGGAAAAAAAATGGTAGTATATAGTAGAAAGATTAAACTGATTAAAATTTATTTACTTTTTGTGTATTTATTTCCTTTTAAAAGAAAATCTACTTTTTATTTTATTTTATTATATTAGTCGGAATCAAATCGTAATATAGCATATACAATACATACGATAAAATACATGGTTCAAAAACTAAAATATTTAATTGATGCTGAGATACAGTCATATTTAAAATCGTAGTTCTTAAATAATAACAGATCTACCTGTCGTCAATAAATACCCAAACTAAAATGCCCAGGAAAGTGCTTTCTGCAGGCAGTGGGAACCTGGACACGATGCTGTGCGGGCGGAAAAAAAGCTGCCATAGGCAACGGGTACCCGAAGCGAGGTTTAGAGCGATTTCAATGTATTTTTACTTTCTTTTATATGAAATATAGAGAAAGTATTGGATTCGTGAAAATTTTTGACCTCCGTTTTTTGATGGATTTACACGTTTTGGGATGTCCAGAACACGAATTAATAGTTTTTAGAAAATGTCTGTGTGTCTGTATCACTTTTTTGTGGACGCTGTATCTCACGAACCAATGAATAAAATTTTACCAAACTTGGTATTTAGTTGCACCCTGACATAAACTGGTGCTGATTAGATTTGGGGATCAATTGCTCAACAGGTGGCGCTGTGATCGCATTTTATGCAAACTTTTAACATGGCAGTATAGGACAAAATTTCGTATAAATGTGCATAATGAGAGTTATTTTAAATTTGTGATTGTAAAATTAATATGAATTATTGATAATAGTAGTAGTTAACTAGGAAAAAAATTTTGTGCATGTGGGGGCATCGGTCCCCCCCCCCCCGGGGTGTAAAGTTTCAAGATGGGTCTTTCGAAAGGTCTCGTCAATACCTTTAAAGCGAATGGTTGAACTATAAATCTGTGATTATTTAAAACAAAGTTATCGATTTTTTTTTTACTTTTAACGAAAAAAAAAAAAACTTAGAAAAAAAGTCGTATTTTTTTTTTTTTTTAACGAAATTTAACCAAACTTGGTATTTAGTTGGTCACCGACATAAACTGGTGCTGATTACATTTGGGGATCAATAGCTCAACAGGTGGCGCTGTGATCGCATTTTTTCTAAATTTTTAACATGGCAGTATAGGACAAAATTTCATATAAATGTGCATAATGAGAGTTATTTTAAACTTGTGATTGTAAAATTAATATGAATTATTGATAATAGTAGTAGTTAACTAGGGAAAATATTTTGTGCATGTGGAGGTATCGCTTCCCCCCATGCTTCCCCCTTTGATAATTTAAAACAAAGTTATCGATTTTTTTTACTTTTAACAAAAAAAAAAAAAAAAACCTTAGAAAAAAATCGTAATTTTTTTTTTTTTTTTTTTTTTTTTAATATTGTTACTGATTGAATATGTATAGGAAAATATAGAAGAAAGTCTTGTGGTGGCCACAACATACTAGTTTATCATGTTTTTATTAACTTCGATTCTTGTTTGTTTGTTTGTCCGTTACAAATCTTGCAATCGATTTTTAACTAATGACTTCCCTACTAGCTGGACATTTGAAACTTTCAGAATAGTTCAGAACCCGATGACAACACAATACTTCGAAGCCCGATTTCCGAATTTTTGATTAAAATATGAAAATAATAACCTGCCAATAGCTTTAAAAATACCCATTAAAATATTTCGTATAATTTAATTGTTGCCAAAAAAAAAAAAAAAAAAAAAAAAAAAGAGTTATTTTTCTTTCGACATAAAAATAAATACAATTAAATATAAACGTTAAAAAATTGCGAAAAGTTAAATTATGCATCTCACAAAAAATGACGTCATTATCACTTTAAAATTTTTATACGCTTCGATAAAATGCTAGTGTAGTTCATAGAGCTATGATCCAACAGAAAATTTAAAAACATGGTATATAAAAAGTTTTTTATCCTATAATTATTTTAGTTTTTATTTATGATGTGATGTAAAAAATGAATACTGATCTAATTCTTTTGAAAATTCATTTAAACATAGTGACCAGCAAAGCGGGCGTAGCCTGCTAGTGATGTAATATAAAAAGGCTTTTGGATGTTACAGATAAATATTTCATTCGTCTGCATAATAAAAACAAGCTCTTTTCTTGGAACAAAAGTTTTTCGTTTTAAGAGTGTTGCCATTCCAAGAATATGTTTTACAAATGAATTATTTAAAAAAAAAAGTAATTTGTAACAAAGGATAATTGTTAATATTTTCGAGTCTTATTAATTAATATAAGAATTTAAAAATTCATACTTACTATAAAAGTGGTTCATTTAAATATAGTGACTAGCGAACCGGGAAAGCCAGCCGCTAACCAATAAAAATAAACAACTGAAGATTATATATTTCAAAAAATCATAATTAAATTATGAAATAAAGAACAAATACCTATGGAACTTTCCAAAGAAACTATACCTTTCCCGAAAGTAATTTATAGCTATAAGGAAAATAAAAACATAAGATGTTTCTGAAACAGCGATAGATTAATTTCCAGAAAAATCGCTGTTAAAACCCGACAGTCTCACATAGAAAATATATAGAAAAAAGTATTGGAACAAGTACCAAACGCATAAATAATCTCAGGAAATATAAAAACACTAGCAGGCAATGCCCGCTTCGCTGGTCCCTATTTTTAAATGAATCGCTATAATTACTGAATTCTCAAAATTGCATTAATTTTTATCATGTGAAAAAAAACAGAAAAAAAATCTTATTAGGAAAAATGTCGCACTGGGTTCTCACTGCCTTCGGAAAAAATTCCCAAAATGCTCTAACTCTTATTTCTATTATTTTCCCCCTTCGCCCCCCTCCCGTCTATCCTAATAGTTTTAAAAATTCGAAAATATCCGCAATCGATTTGTAGGTATCGAAAACCTCTATATACCAATTTTGAATACTCTAACTCTATTCTATTTTTTTTGCCCCTCCGCCCCCCCACCCTTCCCGGCCCTCCTAATAACTTTACACTTTCGAAAATATCCCCATTCGACTTGCTGGTCTCTAAAACCTATCTGTACCAATTTTGAACGGCCTAACTGTATTTCTATTTGTTTTTGCCCACACCCCCCTTCCCGCCCCTCCTAATAATTTTACAAATTCGAAAATATAAGCAATCGATTTGTAAGTATCGAAAACCTCTATATACCAATTTTGAACGATCTAACTCTATTTTTATTTTTTTGCCCCCCTCTCCCCTCCCCCCTTCTCGCCCCTCCTAATAACTTTACACTTTCGAAAATATCCCCATTCGACTTGCAGGCCTTTAAAACCTATCTGTACCAATTTTGAACGGCCTAACTGTATTCTATTTGTTTTTGCCCATAGCACCCCCCCCCCATACTGCCCCCCTTCCCACCCCTTCTAATAATTTTACAAATTCGAAAATATCCGCAATCGATTTGTAAGTGTCGAAAACCTCTATGTACCAATTTTGAACGATCTGACACTATTTTTATTTTTTTGCCCCCCCCCCCCTAAAAAAAATCGGAAAAAATCAAAAAATGAGTTTTTGCAAATATTTTCAAGAAGACGCTTGGCGGTTTTTTTTTTTTTTACACCTTTGAGCTATTACTTTTACTCGAAAATCCGTATTTTTCTAAATTTGCCTCCGAAAATTATTTATACCCCCTTCTCCCGTTAAAAATCCAAAATTCCAAAATCGCAGGAAACGATTTTTTCGTATTCAAGTCTAGTCTCCCCATCTGCAATTTCTTCACTGTGAAGTTATTTGGAACCGAGTTATACTTATAAATGTGTTTTTGCCTTATGCGCCTCCGAAAATCATTTATACCCCCTTCCCCCCTTAAAAATCCAAAATTCCAAAATCGCAGAAAATGATTTTTTTGTTTTCAAGTCTAGTCTCTCCCTCTGCAATTTCTTCACCGTGAAGCAGTTTGGAGCCAAGTTGTGATTATAAAGGTGTTTTTGTCTTCAGCAACTCCGAAAATCATTTTCACCCCCTTCCCCCCTTAAAAATCAAAAATTCCAAAATCGCAGAAAGTGATTTTTTCTTATTCAAGCCTGGTCTCCCCATCTGCAATTTCTTCCCTGTGAAGTAATTTGGTGCCGAGTTGTACTTATAAATGTGTTTTTGCCTTATGCGCCCCCAAAAATCTCATTTTTACCCCCTACCCCCCCTAAAAATCCAAAATTCCAAAATCGCAAAAAACAATTTTTTTGTATTCAAGTCTAGTCTCCCCATCTGCAATTTCTTCATCGTGAAGCAATTTGGAGCCGAGATATGCTTATAAAGGTGATTTTTGCCTTCTCCCCCCCCCCCCCCCCGGGGAGGAACGGGGGGGGGGGTATTTCGCAAAATCCCGTCTTAGTGAGCGTCAGGGTCCTAAAATCAACCTGCTCACCAAAAATTGCGACTCTATCTCCCATAGGATCGCCACAACCGTGTTGAGTCAGTGAATCAGTGAATCAGTGAATCAGTGAGTTTACTCTTATATATAGATTACCTAAAAGAAGTGGTGAATATTGTAAAACTCTGATATAAAGATGAGAAAGGCGAGATAATACAAAAAATTTCTCTTGTTCAGAATGATTAGTAATAATTGCCAAGTGAGTAAATTTAGACATTTTTGATTGGAAAATTTCTGACTAGGCAGCAATTAAAGAAAAGTAATTAATTAATAGAGAACTAATGGAGATAATTCAATTATTGAAAGCGATAAGGTGTCTACGGACTTAGCTTTTCTTCCTGATTCCCCCACTGTATATATATTTATGTAACGATTTTTCACTTAATTAATCGAGGACATAAACTTTAAAAGATTATCATATAAAAATATTGGCTCTAAAAAATACGGAGTGTCAAAACTCTGACAAGGAGAGGTCACGACATGGAAAATTCAGATCGGGACAAAATTCCGCAGGATTGTAGTATAATATGAGGGTAACAACATATTAAAGCAGTAGGACCCACTATCCACAAAATTTCGAGAAAAAAGCATTTAAAGTTTCAGTAATCTTTAAATACAAGTTATTTAGTAAGCGAGCAAGCGCCCCAGTGGTAAGATCGTAAAGCGCGAGTCTGCTAGCCAGACGACTTGGGTTCGAGGCTACCTCCAGACTATTTTTTTTTCCCCTTTAACTTTTTATGTAATCTAAACTTTTTATTTATTTTTACTTTATTTTATAATTCAATTCAAAATTTGAAAATTTTAATAAAATATTATTTAATTTTTTTTTAATATAAAATAAATATTTTTTTTTCTATTTTTAATATTTATAACTTAAAAATAGAATAAATTTCTATAACTTAAAAAATAAATTATAGTTTTATTTTAACTGTAAATTAAGGTAAAACTAAAGAAACTGTTTTTGAGTATTTATCGAAATATTTTATTTTATTTTAGGTATGCTTGAAACAATACTAAATTTTGTTTTTTAAATTAAAAAAATAATAATAATAATACAGAGAAATGATCATTTTAATTGCATATATAATTACTATCCAAATTAAATAATTACTTCTCCAATCAATACAGTTTCTTGAAAAATTATAGTATAGGATTACGACGCTATTAAATTATTACAGGTAAAGAAATGTTATCTTTAAATGTAGATTTTAAATGTTAATGAACATCGTTTCTTTTTCGATAACGACTTCCTTTTTTTTTTTTAACCAATTCTTGCACAAGATAAAATTCGACCTGCCTTTTATTATTAACAAGCTAGAAGCGTTTATGTAATTTATACACATTCAAACAAAATCAGGAAGCTCAAACCAATATTTAAGTAACACCTGCTAACTATTTTACACTTTGTTTACAGCTTGCTTTTAATTATTTAAATATTTGTCTGTTTTTCTTTATGTTTCTTATTTAGGGTTTTGTAAAACTAAACTTTATTTTTTAAGTTATAGAAATTGTATTTTTAAGTTATAAATATTAAAAATAGAAAAGTTACTTTATACTCAAGAAAATTAAATAATTTATTAAAATTTTCAAATTTTGAATTGAATTCTAAAATAAAATAAAAATAAATAAAAAGTTTAGATTACATAAAAAGTTAAAGAAGAAAAAAAAAAAAAAAGTAGTCTCGAACCCAAGTCGTCTGGCTAGCAGACTCGCGCTTTAGGATCACACCACTGGTGCGCTTGCTAGCTTGCGAAATTACTTGTATTTAAAGATTACTGAAACTTTAAATGCTTTTTTCTCGAAATTTGTGGATAGTGGGTGCTACTGCTTTAATATGTTGTTACCCTCATAGTATACTACAATCCTGCGCAATTTCATCCCGATTTGAATTTTCCATGTCGTGACCTCTCCTTGTGAGTAAAGTAAAGTAATTTATTGATTTCTTTTTTCTTTTTCTTTTTTTTTTTCTTTTTTTTTTTCCCTAAGGGTTATTCCTCCTTATATATGAAACATACTGGTTTATGTTTTAAGAAGTTTTTTCTTTGAAGAAGAAGCTTTGATAGATAACAATATACGATATATTGTAACACGAAAATAAATAAATAAATAAAAATAATAATAATAATAATAATAACAAAAAATGACGTTATTTAATCGAAATAGAATTCTTTTATGCAAAAGGTACTGAAACAAACAAATTATAATGAAGTGGGAGCTGAGAAATTAGTATTAATATCTTCTGTAACACAAGATAATAATGTTTTCTGCTTTGAGTATCATAACATTTAAAAGACAAACAGAAAAGGAAAAAAAAATGTATGATTCTGCTGTAGAGGGTGAATTGCCCGATGTGAATGACATATGTGAATTGCCAAACTACACAAAATTTATACATAAATACATATTATGCATAAATGCATTATGCATAAAACTGAGAATGTCATAATTAACATGCCACAATTAAAAAATAAAAAGATTAGCAATGGGCATCAAATAAACTGTTCATTTAAGCAAATTTTAATACAGTCGAACCTCGTTAACGTGAATCTCAAGCAGGATAAAAAATTTGTTCATGTTATCAGTAGTTCATGCTATCAGTAACTAACCTTCAAAAAACTAAACTAATAACCAATTTAAGGGGGATTGTGGAAACAGTTCATGTTAAAAGCAACTCACGTTAACGAGTTTTAACTGTTGTGCTTTACGATATTCGAATACCATTTTTCGTGAACAAATATTATCGATTTTTCATTATGAAATCAAAACACAAAAAATCATTACATACAAACAAAAGCATTTGCAATAAATAACGGTACAGTTTCTTTTTCATCCAAAATATCCATCAAAACTTGGTGAACATAACATAGGCACACGACTCCATCAATTAGATGGCGGCGTCTTCGCGGCTGGGACCGCAAACACTTGTGCTTCCCTCACCAACTGCCCGTGACTAATGTTCAAACACCAACACCCCCTTTATCCTGGACTTTTAAGTCCCCCAGGTATATTTATATACATTTGCGAATACACATTCCAGGTAAGAGAAGTCCGGGAGGATGAAAATTTGGCGCCCGGAAGCCTGGATGCAATGAGCTGCATCATTGCATGTCTTGATGGAAGATGTGGACAAGGCGTCTTCGTGTCTGAATCGAAAGCGTGAGTCAAATTGATGAAATTTTTTTGATCAAAAAATGAACTTGAAATTTGACGGTTGTGATAGGGAAAATATGCTAACTGTTTGAATAGTTTGTTTGAGATTAACTATGAGATGCGTAATAAGAAAAAATAAAAACTCATATATAGAGAATATTGAATATATTATTTTTAGGTATAAATTATGCAGCGAAGAAAATGGGTGTATTAAAAATGCAAGAACAGTTTACAAGTTCGTACCAATCAAGAAGGCATTACTTTGTAAATTTAACTAAAACGATGAGGGTCTAACTAAACGAGGTTAACTAAACAATAAGGGGATTTTTCGGCCCTAAAATTGAAAAAAATATCAGAATGATCACAGAAATTTTTGCATTTAATTATTTTAGATCATGTGTATTTTAAATTTCTATCAATATTACTTATACTTTCCTAATAATTGTTTGATCCCGCCGGACTCAAACACTCACAATGTTGCACGTTTGGCAAAAACTTCCCAATTCTTATAAACTCGGCCTACTTTTTATTTATTTATTTATTTATTTATTTATTTATTTTTTTTTTTTTGAACGTAAAGGAGCAACGCTTTCGAATTGAAATATATTATGAAGTACACTGTAATACAAAATTATAATGAAGATAAAAATGTTGCACATACAAAAAATGTCACTTAAAAAGTTAAAATTAAGAGAAAAACACAAAATTGATTCCAGTGAATACATTATATATGCTTTGCTTATCATTCTTCTAATTCGACCGATCCAACGTAAATCATTATCAAATTTCATTAAAATTAAGTAAAAAAAAAAACTTAAACAGATCGCCTTTAGATATATCACATCTTTCTTCAAAAAGTGCGCGCTTTCAAAACGTGTTCTTTTTAAAATTTTCATGATTTTTTCAATAATTATTTAATATTCCTTATTATTATTATAACAACTTTACCTTATCCAGCATAATTGCAAATAATTTTTTTAACAAAATATTTCGCCTAAAATATTGATAAGGAAATCCAATATAAACAAATGAAACACAACGCTTTGTGAAATAGTACATTATCTTCAAAAAATGCAATTTTTCGGAACCAGTTCTGTTTAAAATTTTCATGCAGATTTTAAGAGTTTGATAGTTTTTACTATTATAATGAAAATGTTATCGCTTCCAGAAAAATTTTTATAGTAAAAATATTTTAGTAGTAAGTTTTGGTAAACAAATTTCACAAAATTTAAAGTAAATAAATAAATAAATAAATAAATAATAAATAAAATTAATAAATTGCCTGTCAAAATAAAACGTCTTTCTTCAAAAACTGCTCTCTTTCGAAATGTGTTATTTTTAAATTTTCCATAAGGTTTTCAAAAATTATTTAATATTCTTACTATTGTAATGACAATGTTACCTTATCCAGTATAATTGGAAATAATTTTTTTAACAAAATATTTTGCCTAAAATATTGATAAGAAAATTCAGAGTAAACAAAGAAAACACAACGCTTTGTGAAAGAGTACATTATCTTTCAAGTGATGCAATTTTTCGAAACCCATTCTGTTTAAAATTATCATGCAGATTTTAAGAAGAGTTTGATATTTTTTACTATTATAATGAAAATGTTATCGCTCCTAGTAAAATTTTTGTAGTAAAAATATTTTAATAGTAAATTTTGGTAAACGAATTTCATTAAAATTTAAAGTAAAATAAATAAATAAATAAAATAAATACATTACCTTTCAAGATACATCTTTCTTCTTCTTCTTCTTCTTGAAAAAAAAAAAAAAAAAAAAATGCGGTCTTTCGAAATGTGTTCTTTTTAAATTTTTCATGAGGTTTTCAATAATTATTTAGTGTTCCTTACTAACAAAATTACAATGTTACCTTATCCAGTATAATTGGAAATAATTTTTTTAACAAAATATCTTGCCTAAAATATTGATAAGGAAATTCATTGTAAACAAATGAAACACAACGCTTTGTTATAGTACATTATCTTTTAAAAGATACAATTTTTCGAAACCCGTTCTGTTTAAAATTATCACGCAGATTTTAAGAAGAGTTTGATATTTTTTACTATTATAATGAAAATTTTATTGCTTCCAGAAAAATTTTTAGAGTAAAAATATTTTAGTAGTACCCTAACAGCACATTTTCTCCAAAGGACATCCACAGGATATCCTGAGGATGAAATTACATTCAATGGACATCCTCAGGATGTACCATGGATAAGTGTGCTGTTAGGGTAGGTTTTGGTAAATGAATTTAATAAAATTTAAAGTAAAAAATAAATAATAAAAATAAATATATCATCTTTCAAAGTAAAACATCTTTGTTAAAAAAACGTGTTCTTTTTAAATTTTTCATGAGGTTTTCAATAATTATTTAATGTTCCTTACTATCATAATGACAATGTTACCTTATCTAGTATAATTGGAAAGAATTTTTTATCTTTCAAATGATATTATCTTTCAAATGATACAGTTTTTCGAAACCCGTTCTGTTTTAAATTATCATGCAGGTTTTAAGAAGATTTTGATATTTTCTACTATTATAATGAAAATGTTATCGCTTCCACTAAAATTTTTATAGTAAAAACCTTATACAGTACCATTGGAACTAATGTTTCTTTTAACAAAATATTTTGACTAAAGTTTTGATAGAGAAATTCAGAATAAACAAATAAAACACAACGTTTTGTGAAAGAGTACTTCTTACTTCAAATAACACACACTTTTGAACCGTGTTCTGCTTAAAATTTCGTGCAATTTTTAAGAAATATCAGATATTTTTTACTATTACAATGAAAATGTTATCACTTCCAGTGAAATTTTGACAATAAAAGATATTAATTATTAAATTTTGATGACTTGATTACATTAAAATTTAAAGTGAAAATATTTCAACACATTGCGTTTTGAAAAAGAACATCTTACATAAAAAATGCATTATTTCGAAACATGTTCTGTTTAAATTTTTAGTAATGTTTTAAATAACATTTACTAAATTTATTCAATATTTCTATCTAATAAAACTGAAATGTAATGTTATCCAGTAAAACTGGAGCTTTTTTTTTTTTTTTTTATAAAAACTTTTGACAGTAAAACAATTATAGGAATTTATAACAACAAAAAAAGCTGAATTTTTTTTTAAATACATAGCGTTTCAAAAGAGTACAACTTTCTTCAATAGATGCACACTTTCGGAGCATACTGTGTTTAAATATTTAATTGTGTTTCCTGTAAGAATATATGATGTTAATGTTATTGCTTCTAATAATAATAATTTAATGGTAAAATTTGTTTAATAATAAATTTTAATAGGAAAATTTCATTCAAACTTAAAATAATTATTATTTTTTAAACATACTGCGTTTAAAAAGAGTACATTTTTTGTTAAAAGATACATTCTTTAGAAACTCTTATTGTTTAAATACTGCACGGTGTTTTCAATTTAATATTTCATTTAATATTCTTGATTATTACAATAATTATTGTTTTCATTTTCAGTAAACTTTTGATTAAAAAAAATAATAGTAAATTTTGGTAGGAAAATTTCATTAAAACAAAACGTAAAGAAATTTATACACATTGCGTTTAGAAATATTTTTCGTCAAAAGGTATATTCTATGGAATCCCGTTCTGTTTAAATGCTGCATGGTGTATTCAATTTAATGTTCTACTTAATGTTCTTAACTATTACAATGAACATTTTTTTTTTTCAGGAAAATTTTTGATAATAATTTTTGATAGAAAAATTTCATTAAAACTAAAAATACAGAAATTTAAACACATTACATTTACAAAGAGTGCATTTTCCATCAAAAAAAATACGTTCTTTCAAAACTTGTTCTGTTGAAATGCAGAATGGTGTTTTTAATTTAATGTTTTATTTAACGTTCTTAAATGTTACGATGAGCATTGTTTTGTTTTTTAATAAATTTTCGAGAGTAAAAAATTTTTCATAGTAAATTTTGATAGAATATTTTCATCAAAATTTAAAGTAAAGAAATATATACATACTGTATTTAGAAAGAGTACATTTTTCGTCAAAAGATACGTTCTTCCAAAACTCGTTTTGTTTAAATGCAGCACGGTGTTTTCAATTTAATATTTTATTTAACCTTCTAAAATGTTACAATGATCATTGTTTCCTTTGTCAATAAATTTTTTATAGTAAAAATTTTTTCATAGTAAATTTTGATAGAAAATCTTCATTAAAATTTAAAATAAAGAAATTTAAACACATTGTGTTTAGAAAGAGTATATTTTTCGCCAAAAGATACGTTCTTTCAAAACTCATTCTGTTAAAATGCAGCGTGGTGTATTCAATTTAATGTTTCATTTAAAGTTATTTACTGCTGCAGTGAGCATGTTTTCTTTTTCAGGAAAATTTTTTATAATAAAATTTTTTTCATAGTGATTTTTGATAGAAAAATTTCATTAAAACTTAAAATAAAGAAATTTAAACACATTGCATTTAGAAAGAGTACATTTTTCGTCAAAAGATACGTTCTTTCAAAACTCGTTCTGTTTAAATGCAGCATGGTGTTTTCAGTTTAATGTTTTATTTAACGTTCTTAAGTGTCACAATGAGCATTGTTTTCTTTTTCTTTCTTTCTTTCTTTCTTTTTTTTTTTTTTTTTTGTAATTTTTTTTAATAGTAAATTTTGATAAGAAAATTTCATTAAAACTTACAGTAAAGAAATTTATACTCACTGCGTTTAAAAAGAGTACATTTTTCATCAAAAGGTACGTTCTTTCAAAACTCGTTCTTTTTAAATGCAGAATGGTGTTTTTAATTTAATGTTTTATTTAACGTTCTTAAATGTTACGATGAGCATTGTTTTGTTTTTTAATAAATTTTCGAGAGTAAAAAATTTTTCATAGTAAATTTTGATAGAATATTTTCATCAAAACTTAAAGTAGAGAAATATATACATAGTGTGTTTAGAAAGAGTACATTTTTCGTCAAAAGATACGTTCTTTCAAAAATCGTTTTATTTAAATGCAGCATGGTGTTTGAATTTAATATTTTATTTAACTTTCTAAAATATTACAATGATCATTGTTTTCTTTGACAATAAATTTTTTATTGTAAAAAATTTTTTCATAGAAAATTTTGATAGAAAAGTTTCATTAAAATTTAAAATAAAGAAATTGAAACACATTGTGTTTAGAAAGAGTATATTTTTCGCCAAAAGATACGTTCTTTCAAAACTCGTTCTGTTGAAATGCAGCGTGGTGTATTCAATTTAATGTTTCATTTAAAGTTATTTACTGTTGCAGTGAGCATGTTTTCTTTTTCAGGAAAATTTTTTATAATAAAATTTTTTCAATGTGAATTTTGATAGAAAAATTTCATTAAAACTTAAAATAAGGAAATTTAAACACATTGTGGTTAGAAAGAGTACATTTTTCGTCAAAAGATACGTTCTTTCAAAACTCGTTCTCTTTAAATGCAGCGTGGTGCATTCAGTTTAATGTTTTATTTAACGTTCTTAAGTGTTACAAGGAGCATTGTTTTCCTTTTCAATAAATTTTTTATAGCAATTTTTTTAATAGTAAATTTTGATAAGAAAATTTCATTAAAACTTAAAGTAAAGAAATTTATACTCACTGCGTTTAGAAAGTGTACATTTTTCGTCAAAAGATACGTTCTTTCAAAACTCGTTCTCTTTAAATGCAGCGTGGTGTATTCAGTTTAATGTTTTATTTAACGTTCTTAAGTGTTACAAGGAGCATTGTTTTCCTTTTCAATAAATTTTTTATAGCAATTTTTTTAATAGTAAATTTTGTTAAGAAAATTTCATTAAAACTTAAAGTAAAGAAATTTATACACACTGCGTTTAGAAAGAGTACATTTTTCTTCAAAAGATACGTTCTTTCAAAACTCGTTCTCTTTAAATGCAGCGTGGTGTATTCAGTTTAATGTTTTATTTAACTTTCTTAAGTGTTACAAGGAGCATTGTTTTCTTTTTCAATAAATTTTTTATAGTAATTTTTTTTAATAGTAAATTTTGATAAGAAAATTTCATTAAAACTTAAAGTAAAGAAATTTATACACACTGCGTTTAGAAAGAGTACATTTTTCTTCAAAAGATACGTTCTTTCAAAACTCGTTCTCTTTAAATGCAGCGTGGTGTATTCAGTTTAATGTTTTATTTAACGTTCTTAAGTGTTACAAGGAGCATTGTTTTCCTTTTCAATAAATTTTTTATAGCAATTTTTTAAATAGAAAATTTTGATAAGAAAATTTCATTAAAACTTAAAGTAAAGAAATTTATACACACTGCGTTTAGAAAGAGTACATTTTTCTTCAAAAGATACGTTCTTTCAAAACTCGTTCTCTTTAAATGCAGCGTGGTGTATTCAGTTTAATGTTTTATTTAACGTTCTTAAGTGTTACAAGGAGCATTGTTTTCCTTTTCAATAAATTTTTTATAGCAATTTTTTTAATAGAAAATTTTGATAAGAAAATTTCATTAAAACTTAAAGTAAAGAAATTTATACACACTGCGTTTAGAAAGAGTACATTTTTCTTCAAAAGATACGTTCTTTCAAAACTCGTTCTCTTTAAATGCAGCGTGGTGTATTCAGTTTAATGTTTTATTTAACGTTCTTAAGTGTTACAAGGAGCATTGTTTTCCTTTTCAATAAATTTTTTATAGCAATTTTTTTAATAGAAAATTTTGATAAGAAAATTTCATTAAAACTTAAAGTAAAGAAATTTATACACACTGCGTTTAGAAAGAGTACATTTTTCTTCAAAAGATACGTTCTTTCAAAACTCGTTCTCTTTAAATGCAGCGTGGTGTATTCAGTTTAATGTTTTATTTAACGTTCTTAAGTGTTACAAGGAGCATTGTTTTCCTTTTCAATAAATTTTTTATAGCAATTTTTTTAATAGAAAATTTTGATAAGAAAATTTCATTAAAACTTAAAGTAAAGAAATTTATACACACTGCGTTTAGAAAGAGTACATTTTTCTTCAAAAGATACGTTCTTTCAAAACTCGTTCTCTTTAAATGCAGCGTGGTGTATTCACTTTAATGTTTTATTTAACGTTCTTAAGTGTTACAAGGAGCATTGTTTTCCTTTTCAATAAATTTTTTATAGCAATTTTTTTAATAGAAAATTTTGATAAGAAAATTTCATTAAAACTTAAAGTAAAGAAATTTATACACACTGCGTTTAGAAAGAGTACATTTTTCTTCAAAAGATACGTTCTTTCAAAACTCGTTCTCTTTAAATGCAGCGTGGTGTATTCAGTTTAATGTTTTATTTAACGTTCTTAAGTGTTACAAGGAGCATTGTTTTCCTTTTCAATAAATTTTTTATAGCAATTTTTTTAATAGAAAATTTTGATAAGAAAATTTCATTAAAACTTAAAGTAAAGAAATTTATACACACTGCGTTTAGAAAGAGTACATTTTTCTTCAAAAGATACGTTCTTTCAAAACTCGTTCTCTTTAAATGCAGCGTGGTGTATTCAGTTTAATGTTTTATTTAACGTTCTTAAGTGTTACAAGGAGCATTGTTTTCCTTTTCAATAAATTTTTTATAGCAATTTTTTTAATAGAAAATTTTGATAAGAAAATTTCATTAAAACTTAAAGTGAAGAAATTTATACACACTGCGTTTAGAAAGAGTACATTTTTCTTCAAAAGATACGTTCTTTCAAAACTCGTTCTCTTTAAATGCAGCGTGGTGTATTCAGTTTAATGTTTTATTTAACGTTCTTAAGTGTTACAAGGAGCATTGTTTTCCTTTTCAATAAATTTTTTATAGCAATTTTTTTAATAGAAAATTTTGATAAGAAAATTTCATTAAAACTTAAAGTAAAGAAATTTATACACACTGCGTTTAGAAAGAGTACATTTTTCTTCAAAAGATACGTTCTTTCAAAACTCGTTCTCTTTAAATGCAGCGTGGTGTATTCAGTTTAATGTTTTATTTAACGTTCTTAAGTGTTACAAGGAGCATTGTTTTCCTTTTCAATAAATTTTTTATAGCAATTTTTTTAATAGAAAATTTTGATAAGAAAATTTCATTAAAACTTAAAGTAAAGAAATTTATACACACTGCGTTTAGAAAGAGTACATTTTTCTTCAAAAGATACGTTCTTTCAAAACTCGTTCTCTTTAAATGCAGCGTGGTGTATTCAGTTTAATGTTTTATTTAACTTTCTTAAGTGTTACAAGGAGCATTGTTTTCTTTTTCAATAAATTTTTTATAGTAATTTTTTTTAATAGTAAATTTTGATAAGAAAATTTCATTAAAACTTAAAGTAAAGAAATTTATACACACTGCGTTTAGAAAGAGTACATTTTTCTTCAAAAGATACGTTCTTTCAAAACTCGTTCTCTTTAAATGCAGCGTGGTGTATTCAGTTTAATGTTTTATTTAACGTTCTTAAGTGTTACAAGGAGCATTGTTTTCCTTTTCAATAAATTTTTTATAGCAATTTTTTTAACAGAAAATTTTGATAAGAAAATTTCATTAAAACTTAAAGTAAAGAAATTTATACACACTGCGTTTAGAAAGAGTACATTTTTCTTCAAAAGATACGTTCTTTCAAAACTCGTTCTCTTTAAATGCAGCGTGGTGTATTCAGTTTAATGTTTTATTTAACGTTCTTAAGTGTTACAAGGAGCATTGTTTTCCTTTTCAATAAATTTTTTATAGCAATTTTTTTAATAGTAAATTTTGATAAGAAAATTTCATTAAAACTTACAGTAAAGAAATTTATACTCACTGCGTTTAAAAAGAGTACATTTTTCATCAAAAGGTACGTTCTTTCAAAACTCGTTCTTTTTAAATGCAGAATGGTGTTTTTAATTTAATGTTTTATTTAACGTTCTTAAATGTTACGATGAGCATTGTTTTGTTTTTTAATAAATTTTCGAGAGTAAAAAATTTTTCATAGTAAATTTTGATAGAATATTTTCATCAAAACTTAAAGTAGAGAAATATATACTTAGTGTGTTTAGAAAGAGTACATTTTTCGTCAAAAGATACGTTCTTTCAAAAATCGTTTTATTTAAATGCAGCATGGTGTTTGAATTTAATATTTTATTTAACTTTCTAAAATATTACAATGATCATTGTTTTCTTTGACAATAAATTTTTTATTGTAAAAAATTTTTTCATAGAAAATTTTGATAGAAAAGTTTCATTAAAATTTAAAATAAAGAAATTTAAACACATTGTGTTTAGAAAGAGTATATTTTTCGCCAAAAGATACGTTCTTTCAAAACTCGTTCTGTTGAAATGCAGCGTGGTGTATTCAATTTAATGTTTCATTTAAAGTTATTTACTGCTGCAGTGAGCATGTTTTCTTTTTCAGGAAAATTTTTTATAATAAAATTTTTTCAATGTGAATTTTGATAGAAAAATTTCATTAAAACTTAAAATAAGGAAATTTAAACACATTGTGGTTAGAAAGAGTACATTTTTCGTCAAAAGATACGTTCTTTCAAAACTCGTTCTCTTTAAATGCAGCGTGGTGTATTCAGTTTAATGTTTTATTTAACGTTCTTAAGTGTTACAAGGAGCATTGTTTTCTTTTTCAATAAATTTTTTATAGTAATTTTTTTAATAGAAAATTTTGATAAGAAAATTTCATTAAAACTTAATGTAAAGAAATTTATACTCACTAAGTTTAGAAAGAGTACATTTTTCGTCAAAAGATACGTTCTTTCAAAACTCGTTCTCTTTAAATGCAGCGTGGTGCATTCAGTTTAATGTTTTATTTAACGTTCTTAAGTGTTACAAGGAGCATTGTTTTCCTTTTCAATAAATTTTTATAGCAATTTTTTTAATAGTAAATTTTGATAAGAAAATTTCATTAAAACTTAAAGTAAAGAAATTTATACTCACTGCGTTTAGAAAGTGTACATTTTTCGTCAAAAGATACGTTCTTTCAAAACTCGTTCTCTTTAAATGCAGCGTGGTGTATTCAGTTTAATGTTTTATTTAACGTTCTTAAGTGTTACAAGGAGCATTGTTTTCCTTTTCAATAAATTTTTTAAAGCAAATTTTTTAATAGTAAATTTTGATAAGAAAATTTCATTAAAACTTAAAGTAAAGAAATTTATACACACTGCGTTTAGAAAGAGTACATTTTTCTTCAAAAGATACGTTCTTTCAAAACTCGTTCTCTTTAAATGCAGCGTGGTGTATTCAGTTTAATGTTTTATTTAACTTTCTTAAGTGTTACAAGGAGCATTGTTTTCTTTTTCAATAAATTTTTTATAGTAATTTTTTTTAATAGTAAATTTTGATAAGAAAATTTCATTAAAACTTAAAGTAAAGAAATTTATACACACTGCGTTTAGAAAGAGTACATTTTTCTTCAAAAGATACGTTCTTTCAAAACTCGTTCTCTTTAAATGCAGCGTGGTGTATTCAGTTTAATGTTTTATTTAACGTTCTTAAGTGTTACAAGGAGCATTGTTTTCCTTTTCAATAAATTTTTTATAGCAATTTTTTTAATAGAAAATTTTGATAAGAAAATTTCATTAAAACTTAAAGTAAAGAAATTTATACACACTGCGTTTAGAAAGAGTACATTTTTCTTCAAAAGATACGTTCTTTCAAAACTCGTTCTCTTTAAATGCAGCGTGGTGTATTCAGTTTAATGTTTTATTTAACGTTCTTAAGTGTTACAAGGAGCATTGTTTTCCTTTTCAATAAATTTTTTATAGCAATTTTTTTAATAGAAAATTTTGATAAGAAAATTTCATTAAAACTTAAAGTAAAGAAATTTATACACACTGCGTTTAGAAAGAGTACATTTTTCTTCAAAAGATACGTTCTTTCAAAACTCGTTCTCTTTAAATGCAGCGTGGTGTATTCAGTTTAATGTTTTATTTAACGTTCTTAAGTGTTACAAGGAGCATTGTTTTCCTTTTCAATAAATTTTTTATAGCAATTTTTTTAATAGAAAATTTTGATAAGAAAATTTCATTAAAACTTAAAGTAAAGAAATTTATACACACTGCGTTTAGAAAGAGTACATTTTTCTTCAAAAGATACGTTCTTTCAAAACTCGTTCTCTTTAAATGCAGCGTGGTGTATTCAGTTTAATATTTTATTTAACGTTCTTAAGTGTTACAAGGAGCATTGTTTTCCTTTTCAATAAATTTTTTATAGCAATTTTTTTAATAGAAAATTTTGATAAGAAAATTTCATTAAAACTTAAAGTAAAGAAATTTATACACACTGCGTTTAGAAAGAGTACATTTTTCTTCAAAAGATACGTTCTTTCAAAACTCGTTCTCTTTAAATGCAGCGTGGTGTATTCAGTTTAATGTTTTATTTAACGTTCTTAAGTGTTACAAGGAGCATTGTTTTCCTTTTCAATAAATTTTTTATAGCAATTTTTTTAATAGAAAATTTTGATAAGAAAATTTCATTAAAACTTAAAGTAAAGAAATTTATACACACTGCGTTTAGAAAGAGTACATTTTTCTTCAAAAGATACGTTCTTTCAAAACTCGTTCTCTTTAAATGCAGCGTGGTGTATTCAGTTTAATGTTTTATTTAACGTTCTTAAGTGTTACAAGGAGCATTGTTTTCCTTTTCAATAACTTTTTTATAGCAATTTTTTTAATAGAAAATTTTGATAAGAAAATTTCATTACAACTTAAAGTAAAGAAATTTATACACACTGCGTTTAGAAAGAGTACATTTTTCTTCAAAAGATACGTTCTTTCAAAACTCGTTCTCTTTAAATGCAGCGTGGTGTATTCAGTTTAATGTTTTATTTAACGTTCTTAAGTGTTACAAGGAGCATTGTTTTCCTTTTCAATAAATTTTTTATAGCAATTTTTTAATAGAAAATTTTGATAAGAAAATTTCATTAAAACTTAAAGTAAAGAAATTTATACACACTGCGTTTAGAAAGAGTACATTTTTCTTCAAAAGATACGTTCTTTCAAAACTCGTTCTCTTTAAATGCAGCGTGGTGTATTCAGTTTAATGTTTTATTTAACGTTCTTAAGTGTTACAAGGAGCATTGTTTTCCTTTTCAATAAATTTTTTATAGCAATTTTTTTAATAGAAAATTTTGATAAGAAAATTTCATTAAAACTTAAAGTAAAGAAATTTATACACACTGCGTTTAGAAAGAGTACATTTTTCTTCAAAAGATACGTTCTTTCAAAACTCGTTCTCTTTAAATGCAGCGTGGTGTATTCAGTTTAATGTTTTATTTAACGTTCTTAAGTGTTACAAGGAGCATTGTTTTCCTTTTCAATAAATTTTTTATAGCAATTTTTTTAATAGAAAATTTTGTTAAGAAAATTTCATTAAAACTTAAAGTAAAGAAATTTATACACACTGCGTTTAGAAAGAGTACATTTTTCTTCAAAAGATACGTTCTTTCAAAACTCGTTCTCTTTAAATGCAGCGTGGTGTATTCAGTTTAATGTTTTATTTAACGTTCTTAAGTGTTACAAGGAGCATTGTTTTCCTTTTCAATAAATTTTTTATAGCAATTTTTTTAATAGAAAATTTTGATAAGAAAATTTCATTAAAACTTAAAGTAAAGAAATTTATACACACTGCGTTTAGAAAGAGTACATTTTTCTTCAAAAGATACGTTCTTTCAAAACTCGTTCTCTTTAAATGCAGCGTGGTGTATTCAGTTTAATGTTTTATTTAACTTTCTTAAGTGTTACAAGGAGCATTGTTTTCTTTTTCAATAAATTTTTTATAGTAATTTTTTTTAATAGTAAATTTTGATAAGAAAATTTCATTAAAACTTAAAGTAAAGAAATTTATACACACTGCGTTTAGAAAGAGTACATTTTTCTTCAAAAGATACGTTCTTTCAAAACTCGTTCTCTTTAAATGCAGCGTGGTGTATTCAGTTTAATGTTTTATTTAACGTTCTTAAGTGTTACAAGGAGCATTGTTTTCCTTTTCAATAAATTTTTTATAGCAATTTTTTTAATAGAAAATTTTGATAAGAAAATTTCATTAAAACTTAAAGTAAAGAAATTTATACACACTGCGTTTAGAAAGAGTACATTTTTCTTCAAAAGATACGTTCTTTCAAAACTCGTTCTCTTTAAATGCAGCGTGGTGTATTCAGTTTAATGTTTTATTTAACGTTCTTAAGTGTTACAAGGAGCATTGTTTTCCTTTTCAATAAATTTTTTATAGCAATTTTTTTAATAGAAAATTTTGATAAGAAAATTTCAATAAAACTTAAAGTAAAGAAATTTATACACACTGCGTTTAGAAAGAGTACATTTTTCTTCAAAAGATACGTTCTTTCAAAACTCGTTCTCTTTAAATGCAGCGTGGTGTATTCAGTTTAATGTTTTATTTAACTTTCTTAAGTGTTACAAGGAGCATTGTTTTCTTTTTCAATAAATTTTTTATAGTAATTTTTTTTAATAGTAAATTTTGATAAGAAAATTTCATTAAAACTTAAAGTAAAGATATTTATACACACTGCGTTTAGAAAGAGTACATTTTTCTTCAAAAGATACGTTCTTTCAAAACTCGTTCTCTTTAAATGCAGCGTGGTGTATTCAGTTTAATGTTTTATTTAACGTTCTTAAGTGTTACAAGTAGCATTGTTTTCCTTTTCAATAAATTTTTTATAGCAATTTTTTTAATAGAAAATTTTGATAAGAAAATTTCATTAAAACTTAAAGTAAAGAAATTTATACACACTGCGTTTAGAAAGAGTACATTTTTCTTCAAAAGATACGTTCTTTCAAAACTCGTTCTCTTTAAATGCAGCGTGGTGTATTCAGTTTAATGTTTTATTTAACGTTCTTAAGTGTTACAAGGAGCATTGTTTTCCTTTTCAATAAATTTTTTATAGCAATTTTTTTAATAGTAAATTTTGATAAGAAAATTTCATTAAAACTTAAAGTAAAGAAATTTATACTCACTGCGTTTAGAAAGTGTACGTTTTTCGTCAAAAGATACGTTCTTTCAAAACTCGTTCTCTTTAAATGCAGCGTGGTGTATTCAGTTTAATGTTTTATTTAACTTTCTTAAGTGTTACAAGGAGCATTGTTTTCTTTTTCAATAAATTTTTTATAGTAATTTTTTTAATAGTAAATTTTGATAAGAAAATTTCATTAAAACTTAAAGTAAAGAAATTTATACACACTGCGTTTAGAAAGAGTACATTTTTCTTCAAAAGATACGTTCTTTCAAAACTCGTTCTCTTTAAATGCAGCGTGGTGTATTCAGTTTAATGTTTTATTTAACGTTCTTAAGTGTTACAAGGAGCATTGTTTTCCTTTTCAATAAATTTTTTATAGCAATTTTTTTAATAGTAAATTTTGATAAGAAAATTTCATTAAAACTTAAAGTAAAGAAATTTATACTCACTGCGTTTAGAAAGTGTACATTTTTCGTCAAAAGATACGTTCTTTCAAAACTCGTTCTCTTTAAATGCAGCGTGGTGTATTCAGTTTAATGTTTTATTTAACTTTCTTAAGTGTTACAAGGAGCATTGTTTTCTTTTTCAATAAATTTTTTATAGTAACTTTTTTAATAGTAAATTTTGATAAGAAAATTTCATTAAAACTTAAAGTAAAGAAATTTATACACACTGCGTTTAGAAAGAGTACATTTTTCTTCAAAAGATACGTTCTTTCAAAACTCGTTTTTTTTAAACGAAGCATGGTGTTTTCAATTTAATGTTTTATTTAACGTTCTTAAATGTTACGATGAGCATTGTTTTGTTTTTCAATAAATTTTCGATAGTAAATTTTTTTTCATAGTAAAGTTTCGTTAAAACTTAAAATAAAGAAATTTAAATACATTGTGTTTAGAACGAGCACATTTTTCGTCAAAAAGGTACGTTCTTTCAAAACTTGTTCTGCTAAAATGCAGCATTGTGTATTCAGTTTAATGTTCTATTTAATGTCCTTTAGTGTTGCAATGAGTATATTTTCTGTTACAGGAAATTTTTTATTAATAAAAATTTATTCATAGTAAATTTTGATAGAAAAATTTCATTTTAATTTAAAGAAATATAAACACATTGCGTTTAGAAAGCGTAAATTTTTCGTCAAAAGAAATGTTCTTTTAAAACTCGTTCTATTTAAATGCAGCTTGGTGCTTTCAATTTAATGTTTTATTTAACGGTCTTAACTGTTACAATGAGTATTGTTTCCTTTTTCAATAAATGTTTTATAAAAAAAATTTTTAATGGTAAATTATGATAGAAAAATTCCATTTAAACTTTAAATAAAGAAATTTAAACACATTTCTTTGAGAAATAGCATATTATTCGTCAAAAGATACATTCTTTTGACGAAAAATCGTCTAGCTTAAATTTTGCATGTTGTTTTTAATTTAATGTTTTGATAGGAAAATTTCATTAAAACTTAAAGCAAAAAAGTTTAAGTACGTTGTGTTTAGAAAGACTACATTTTAAGTAACAAAATTAAAAAACATCGGACTTTGAAAGATTGCATTTTTCTGTAGTAACTGCAACCTTTCAAAACGCGTTGTGTTAAATTATTTCTGGTGTGTTCTAGAAGGAATTAGTGCTCTTTACTATTATAAAGCAAATTTTTTCTTTTGTCGCAAAAAAAAAAAAAAAAAAAAAAAAAAAAAAAAGTAATTTTTGACAGGTGTTTAATATTCCTACTATCATAGTTAGAAAGTTACTTCTTACATCAAAACATGAATAGTAAAAGTTTTTAAGCAATAAGTTTTGAAGGAAAATTTCGTTGAAGTCTAAGGAAATAGGTAAAGACATTATTTCAAAACTGCGGTGATTAATTAAAATTTATTTATTATTATTATTTTTTTTAATTTTAAACCGCATGATCCCATTTTTTTATTACACTGCTCGGTATAATAATTGCCTCTGACACCATTTCAGCCTATTATTATGTAAAATGACCTCCTGAATCTGTATATGACGCCTATTTTGCCCTATCACCCACCGTTTTTTAGAAATGGCCCCCTATTTTTATCCTTTTTCGGTGTTAAAAATTCTAAAACATAGACATTTGCAACAAAGGATTTTTTTGGGGGGGTGGGGGTGGGGGGGAGGGGGGATTTGCCACTGAAATTATGCGTTGCATATCTTATATTTTTTTAATCTGTTATTAATGTCATTTTTTAAACTTTATATATTTTTGTTTTTAGGTGTTAAATTAATTATTTTTCATTCCTCAAATCAAATTCATGGTTATAAAATTATCGAACAGGGAAAGAAATTGATTGATGGGGTGGTGTTTCTAGAAAACGGTGGGTGACTGGGCAAAATGGGAGTCATATTCGGATTCAGGAGGTCACTTTACATAAGAATCAGCCAGAATGGTATCAGATCTCGAATATTTTAGTATTATTATTATTATTATTATTATTATTATTATTATTATTATTATTTATTTATTTATTTATTTTTTGGAGCAGTGTTATTTACGGCGGTAAGTGGCTTTTTTGTGGCAGGAAGCAGGATATTTCCCATAAAAACATAACATATTTTGTTAAAAAAGATTTTTTTGTAACGTGTTGGCGATTTCAATAAAGTTTTTACATTTTTCTCTGTTACAAGGATAGTGTTTTCTCTTCCAGAAAAATTTTGATAGTAAAATGTTTTTAATAGTAAAAATTCTGTAAATTTAAAAAGCAAAATAAACGCAGTTCTTTTCAAAATACTACCTCTTTTTTTCAACAAATTCACATTTGAAACGCGTTCTGTTTCAATTTTGGTATTTTTAAGAAAATCTTATTAACCATCGCTATTATAACGACTATGTATTTTTTTTTTTTATTAAATAAATATATTTTGGTATTTACATTCCAGAAAAAATTTTAAAATTTTCAAAAACTTACATTTTTCTTTAAAAGACGCAATTTTTTGAAACATGTTTTTTCTAAATGCTCCATTGTATTCACAAATATTGTTTAAGGTTCCTTACTATTATCGTGGCAAAGTTATTTTTTTCAGTAAAATTTCAAAAATGAAAATCTTTCTTCAGTAAATTTTGCTACGAAAATTTTAATAAAATTTAAAGTAAAATTTAAACACACCGTGTTTAGAAAAAACATTCTTCATCAATGAATTACGCTTTTGTAATGCGTTCTGTTTGAATTTCCATAATGTTTTGAATAATTATTCAATGCGTTTTTCTATTACTTTCTCTGCCACTAAGATTTTGATAATAAAATATTTCTAACAGCAAAAATTTAGTAAAAATAAATAAATAAATGCAATGCATGTCGAAAAATATCCTCTTTTTTTTCTTTTCCTTTTCAGCAGATGCACATTTTTTAAATGATTTTATTTATTTCATTTTTTTTTTTCAATTTTGATGTTTTAAAGAAATTTTTAATGTTTCTTGCTACTGGAGTGTAAATATTTTTTTTTTTGAGAGTAAAAAGTTTTTAACAGTAAATTCTAACAGTTACATTTCAGTAAAATTTTAAGTTTCTGAGTTTCGACAGATGATATTTTTCTTCAAAAGATGCACTTTTTCGAAACTTTTTTAAAGTTTGATGGTGTTTTCAAGAAAATTTAAGTGTTCTTTATTATTATATAATAACAATATTTCCCCTTCCAGTGACATTTTTTAATTGCAAAATTCCAGTAAAATTCAAAGTAATATTTTGAACAAAATATTTTGCAAAAATGTATATATATATATATATATATTTTTGTCCATAAAAAAAAAAAAAAAAAAAAAAAAAAAAAATCAAACGCATTAGATGTAAACATTTTATGCTTTTTTAAGACGCGCTTAATGTTTTTTATTATGTTAGTTTCATCTCTTCCGTTAAATTTTTGATACTACACTTTTTTAGTTGAATTTTTATTAAAATTTACAGTAAAAATACTTAAACTCATTCCATTCCGAAAGAATATGTTTATATCTTTAAAAGTTGCATAAGCACATTTTGTTTAAATTTTCTCTGATTCTTACCATAACTATTTAATATTACATACAGTCGGGAACAAAAGTGTCCGAACACTAGCAAAATTTCCTATGTAAAAAAAGTACACTTCATACAGTTTTGTTAAATAAATCCTTGTCGAATCCTGTTCTTAGTCAATCTAAGAACAGGATTCGACAAGGATTTATTTAACGAAACAGTATTAAGTGTACTTTTTTTTACATAGGAATTTTTGCTAGTGTTCGGACACTTTCGTTACCGACTGTATTATGATAATAATAAAGTTATTCGTCCAGGAGAATTTTGATGAAATACAGGGTGATTCAAAACCCAATGTACAACATTTAAAGGAAGTAGGGTATATCATGAGTTTTAAAAATTGCATAGGAACCCGTGATCGCAAAGATCATTTTAGCCCTTTTAAGAACTGGGTGGTTTTAGTTAATTTTTAACAGTAAAACACACAAATGGGTGTGCCTTTTGTATATTGCATTTTTAACTAAATGTTTTTAGATGTTAATGTTTACATAAAAAGAGGTGATATATCAATATTACGTACAATATAACATTTAGTTAAAAATGCAATTTACAAAAGCCACGTCCTGTTAAAAATTAATCAAAAACATCTAGTTCCTTAGGGTCAAAATAACGTTTGCGGTCATTAGTTCCTATGTATTGCGCCTCACCTCTCCTAAAAGTATGTACGTTAGGTTTTGGATCACCCTGAATAACGTACGTCTGTATTGTACACAGAAACATTGCGATCAAACTGAATGATATCCGTTCTATCTTTCTTTCTGATTCAAACGTCAACGTCTGACGTTTTACAAGAACATTATTCAATAGCCCCTCTAGTAACTGCGATGAGATCACGTGACGTGATCATGATGGGCGGATGATTTTCGGTAAAGGGGAGGTGTGCCATCTGCGAATTTTCTCTGCAAAAAATAGTGATCGAGGGGGTGCAAAAGTGAAGCTTGACAGACGAAGTGGTGCCTGTAAATCTGCTGCGATATCGTTCGGCATCATATGTAGATGGTTGGTGGGAAGGTTCATACATTTAGGCGATCCCGTTCAAAAGCCTTTTCACCACCAGCGAAGAACTCCCCTGCTTTATTTGAGGCCCTTTTTGTGAAGTGGTTTACCTCATTCAGGCTTTTGTCAAGCGTAATTGGCTTGTATAGAAGTGTAACCACATCTGGTTGCCGGAACATTCATTGAATATAATACACATTTGAATTCTGGTGGGAAAAACTGGAAGAACGAAAATTAAATAAAGCTGTTCTAAAATTTAATTTTTACAATTTTAATACGGTCACTACATTTTAAGAATTATTTTCCCCCTTTTTCTTTATGAGGATCCTTTATAAAATTAGCCTACTTATTCCCTGTAGGATGATATGAGAAAATTCATACTGTTACAGTAGCCGCCGCTTAATAGGATTGTATTTGTTTCGAATGGAAAATTATAGGATGAGACTGTATTTACATAAATAATATGCTAAAAAAGTAGATTTGTGGAGACATAATTTATTGGTAAAGAGTTTCCTACTGCATTTTAAAGTTGTCTGATCTATGTTCAATTTAAGATTTAAAATCACTCAGAATTTGCCGACATAAACTTAATTATTATTATTTTTTTTTTTTTTCCTTTGTCTGTTTTTGTCGTCTTCTGAACACTGAGTTAATAAACAACAGCTATGTTTTCTAGAAAATGTACAAAAGAAAGAAAGAAAGGAAAGAAAAAATTCTTCATTTTATATTTAATATCAACGCGTTTCGAAAAAGTTCATTTTTTAAAGGATGATGTACATTTTCGCAAAGCTCTGTGTTTAATTTTATTTATTTTGAATCTTATTGGAATTTTCCTGTAAAAATTTTCCGTCAAAGGAAAAATATATTTCCAATTTTACTGGATAAGGTAACATTGTCATTTTAATAAGGAACAATGAAAAATAAAAACGCCTTAAAAAAATTTAAACAGAACACGTTTCGAAAGAGCGCTTTTTTCAAGTAAGAAACGCAATGTGGTTACAAGATTCGTAAGTTTCTTAAATTTCCTTGATTATTTCTGCCACTGTTTTTTCATAGGGCGTTTTGTTTTAAAAAGAGTCTATAAAATTAAAAAGAAATTTATTGTTAAACAATTATAGTGGTAAAATCCTTGGGAAAAAAAAAAAAAAAATCTGGAGTGACTCCACTCGACTTTCCGAACATTGAGTAATTAACAGTTTTGTAGATAAAGTAAAGAAAGAGTAGTTGTTAAACAAACAAAAGAGAGAAAACCATAATAGAGTGTTTGAGTATTTTTCTCCATCTATTACACGTTGTTTTATTTAACGCTACTGAACTTTGAGCCCATAGATCATAATGACAAAGAAATTTTCGTTGTGTCCCTGTAAAAACCTATAAATGTTAGAGTCACCAAAATGCTTATAGTTAGTGCAACAGTGATTTATAATACTCATATAAATTTTCAGCTGAATTCAATAAGGCGTTTAGATGCTATCGTACTTTTAAAAATTTAGTCCCATAGGCCATAATGATAAGGAATTTTTCTTTGTGTCCCTGTAAAAAAACTGTAAGTGCTAGATTCACCAAAATCTATACAGTTAGTTCAACTGTGATCTATAACATCTGTACAAATTTTTTGCTCAGATTAATAAGGCGTTTAGACGCTATCACACTTTTAAAAATTTGGCCCCCATAGGCATAATGATAAAGAATTTTTCTTTGTGTCCCTGTAAAAAAACCATACGTGCTAGATTCTCCAAAATCTATACAGATTGAGTATTTGTGACCTATAATATGTGTATAATTTTTTTGCTCAATTGAATAAGACGTTTAGATGCTATCGCACTTTTAAGATTTTGCTCCCATAGGCCATAATGATAAAGAATTTTTCTTTGTGTCCCTGTAAAAAAACTATAAGTGCTAGATTCACCAAAATCTATAGGGTTCGTACTATGGTGACTTACAATATGCGTACCAACTTTCAGGTTAATCAAACAAAGCGTTTAGACGCTAGCGTGTTCACTCACAGACATACACACATACATACACACATACACACACACATACATACATCATCGTAAAAATAGTGAAAACGGACTCAGGGGACCTCGAAACGTATCGAAACATCAAAATCTCGAATTCGGATTTTTGACATGATTACAATACTTTCCTCACTATAGTGTTCGGAAAGTAAAAACAGAGAGAGAAATCGTATGAGTCTTGGTTTAAATATTTTTACTTTAAATTGTACAGAAATTTGCATTTCAAAATTTACTATAAAAAATTTAGTATCAAAATATTACTGCAAAGAATATCATTATCTTTAAAATAGTGAATAATAATAAACACTTTTTGAAAATAGCATGAAAAGTTTAAACCCAATACGATTGGAAAACGTGTATCGGTTGAAAGAAACTCAACACTTTTCCAAAGCGCATTTGTTTAATTTTTTTTATTTCGTGTTTTACTGAAATTTTCCGATTTTACTGTACAGGATAAATTTTCCAATCAGATAAAACTTTCCAGTTTTACTGTATAAGATAACATTGTCATTTTTATAGTAAGGAACACTGAACAGTTAATGCAAGCACTATGAAAAATTCAAACAGAGCACTTTTTGGAAGGGTAACTTTCTGAAGTAAGATGTTTTCTTTCGAAACGGTGATGTGCCTAAATATTTATAGTTTTTATTTTAATGAAATATTTCTTGTGTTACTAAAAATCTTTTATTATTAAAGTTTTACTGAAACAGTCGAACCTCGTTAACGTGAATCTCAAGGGGGATAAAAAATTTGTTCATATTATCAGTAGTTCATGCTATCAGTAACTAATCTTCATATAACAAAACTGATCTTAATTTTGACGGGGATTGTGGAAACAGTTCATATTAAAAGTAATTCACATTAACAGTGTTCACGTTAACGAGGTTCGACTGTATAACATTGTTATAAAAATAGTATGGAACATCAAATACTTCTTGAAAATACGATGAAATATTTAAACAATGTACATTTCGAAAAAATATATTTTTTTCAAAGAAAGACGCACTTTTGAATGTACGCATAGCGTCGTGCTTTTTAAACTTTATCAGATGTACTCTTTAAATTTAAATAACCCACTTGTTTCTAAAGAGAACATTTTTTAAAGGAAAACGTAATTTCAAAATAAAAATTATAAATTTTTTGTAAATATTACGATTTTTTTTCTTGTTGCTATTCTTGTAAAATTCAGTAAATCTTTAAAATTTTTAATTATGTATCACATTTGTTGCAAATTTTTTTCCGTTCTGATAATAATAATAATAATAATAAAGACAAATAACAGCTCTACCATTAAAAAACAAGAAATAAAATTTATTACACCGAGGGAAAAAAAAAACAACCATTTTTTGTTTACTTTCTTTATGTTTATTTTAACAATAATTTAATTCCGTTAACCAAATTAATTTATTTTAACCAGAAGAATATGGTTAAAAAAATGAATATGGTTCTGCGCTGTTTGAGGGCACTCTCTATGCAGCAACTGTTATATTGTTTGTTGATCTGTTTAAATAGTTTGCTTAGATGAAGGCATTTTATTCATCCAGAAATTCAGTTTGATGGTGAAGAGTTGCTACGGAAGTGGAGTACATAACAAATCCATAATCCTCACAAGTAAAATGGCCGTAATTGCGCTGAGATGACAGTAAACCCAATGAATCTTGTTGACTGCAAATATTTTATTTCTTTTTAATTGTGAGGAAATATTCCAATATTATTATCTAAATATAGCTTGACAAATAAATAATGTTTTTTCATGATAAAAAGTTATTATTTTAAGAGGACGGGGTTACAGGGAGTACAACAAAAAATGCGAAGAGTCTTTACATCTCAGAAGTCGAAGAAAAAAAAGTGATCAAAGTTTGGCTGAGTTATTTCTCACCAAAAACCACAATATGATCGCCAAACCTAAAATCGCAAAGAAATGAAAAGCAACACCCAATTTTTCAGTTACGCTGTAATCAGTATAATTTTTTAAAATAAATTGGTGACTCTAATTTTGCCAAAAATATCGTTAAAAGATCTTGGGAAAGTGAAAGATGTACGTTAGAAATCTAACCTCAGGAATTTTATTCGCAATATATGTATTTACTTGTTATGGTTTCATAAACCATTGAGCCGATATGAACTACCTAACTTTCTTTCCGAACAGCACATCTGTTCTTTGCTAAAAATGACAACGCCAGCAAAACTCATTCTATTTTATTTGATTGAGAAGAAAAGTGAACTATCCCACCTAAAGATTTGCCTCTGATTATTTTATTTATTTATTTATTGCAAGAAACAGGCAGAGATTAAATTAGATATTTCGCCAGCTGATAAATCGCAAAGCCTTTACTTTAAATGCAATAAATGTTTTGGAATGAAATTTTTATAAAGATGAGAATTGAATCAAATTTTGAGGGATAATGTGTAAGTTTGAATATGTGATTTTCGACATCATAGCATCCAACAATAATCTGCTCAAATATTAGTATTTCATAGGCCCTTATACTTCCACTATATTTCTTTGATGTCTTTTGATGAAATCACTCTCGCTATTCTTCATTCACATCGCCTAGATTTTATGGAAAGTAATTGATATGGGAGTTAAGAAAGCGATGTTTTAAGCTAATTTCTATCAACTGATCCCATTTTTTTTTTGTCAAAACTGTACTTCATGGAAAATGTTAAATATTTTTTCTTTAGTCAGTATCCAAAAATACGTAAGCAAAATACATCACCTCGAAGAAAATATTTCCATCAAAGACCTGTGTAATTGCACACTATAATTCGATAAGCTACGGTCATACATTTCTCTGTAAATGGATTTAAAAAAAAAAAAAAAAAAGTCCCCGTGACGAAAAAAATTCCATTGCTGTACCAATAATTTGATAAACTACGTCATAAATCTCTCTGTAAATAGACAACGAGTGAGCGATGTACTGAATCAACAAAATCGTATATTTAAATAAACAAAATAATTTTGTTGAATTCAACAAAAATTGGTTGAATCAACAACACTGTTTGGTTAAAACAACAAAGTAATTCGGCCTCTAGAACAAAAATTTGTAGAAACATGACTGAAAATCAATAAATAAATAAAAAATTTGATATAATACGTTTTTCGTTTCTCGCAAAAAACATTCTTTTTTCTGTTCACATATCTCATTTAAACTTCTGAAAAAATTTTTCGGCTAATGTAAGCTTAATTCTGACTCATTACAGAAATAATATATAAATAATATATATATACGTATATATATATATATATATATATATATATATATATATATATATGGTTGTTATACAGATTTATTATAATCTGTTTTATTTGATCTAAAATATATTTTTTTTATAATACAACTCAACTTCTTATAAATTTCTTTCGGGTAATGTAAGGTTAGTTCTTACTCATTACAGAAAATAATATCTAAACAATGCATAAGTAGTCTGAATAAAAAAGTGTATAGTTTTTATTCAGATTTATTATATTCTGCTATATCTGTTGTAAAATATATAATACAAACAAGTTTGACACAAATAAACACAGTTAAAAAAAAAGAAAAAAAAAAAGAAAAAGACCATCGAACATCAAAACAGATACATTAAACTTTTAAGGAATCGACTTTAATATTGTGTTTGTTTTGTAATAAAAGTACATAAAAAAAAAAAAAAAAAAAAAAAAGAAAAAAAAAAAAAAGAAAAAAAAAATCATTAATTATAAAAACTAAAGTAATATCCAACACCCTTTATTTTTATGCAATAATAGTCCTAAAACCTACAATAGAATATATTGTGACACACATTTTAGATGTTTCTTTTATTTATTTTCATTTCTCATTTATTTATTTATTTATATGAAAATTTTATTTATATAATTTATATGCATAACGTTTTGTTCTTTAGAATAAAAGTACAAATTTTCCTAAAAAGAATAAGTAATGTGTTTTTCCATTATGTCCAGAAAAATAATTAAGCCTTTTTAAATTTCGTCAATGTCTTCCATTTCTCATATTTCCCGCTGCCACCGCTGTGAAACTCAATTCGTCTTTAAATATTTAATTACACATCGCTTTTATGGCAACTTTTCTCTCATGGGTAAACATCGGCCCTCCTTAAAAAAAGTTCTGGGTTATACAACTCCACCCAACTCCAAAGATATCTTCACTCAGATAATATCACCTTAAGTTTAACCTTTATTCGTAATAGTAGAATAAAAAAAGTGAACTTTATACGCATTTAACTAAATACAAATTCATCTACCATTTTAATTTTACAGCTTCAAATGATATTTGTTTTACGTTTCTCTGATTTGTTTTGATTCAATTCTATTACGACTTACTTTATTATGATTCTCACACACCTGGTAGAACATTCAATTTCATGAGCTCTTTGTTTATTCACGGTATATGGGCCGTTCTTTTTAACCGCCAAAGAGCTGTTCCATTAAAAGGAATGGCCGCTGTGTAATTGATTTAAAAATTAAACCAGTCCATAGATCACGGAAGTAGATGTTAAAGGCCATAAACGATGTTCATAAACAATAGGCCACCCCTTTTCTTGTCGTATACTCGTGCTCTGCGTGTTCACGGAGGGATGGAGATTAAAGGGGACTTTTTTCTGCATATTTTTTATCTTTACTATAATATATAGTCACGCGATGATAATTATGGTCAAGCAGTGACGATGTATCACTATGCATTATACACTACAGTCGTTGACGCATCGTTTGATCGTTTCAATATAGATCGAGATCTTATTTGACGATCTTTTAAAACAATAATCGCTTTTAAGAATAAAAAACTTTCTATTGCATTTGTGCAGTCATTTTTAGAGGAATATTTATGAAATTTGTAGGTATTATCACTAAAAAGAATAACAAATGAAATATACTTTTTTTTTTTTCCTAAGCGGGGGAACATCTTGAATTAGAATTGGCTGAACTGAACAATGGGGAATTTGCACGTTTTCTGATTTTATTCTTATATAATAGAATATGAAAAGGTAAGAAAATAAATACATTTTCTTTATTTGAAATCTAATTACAGATTTATAACAATTTTAACATCGCACTATTTACTATATCGAGAAAACGCAGTATAATATATCGTGACGTCACTCTTTATGACAACAAACGGAAGTAATCATTGTTTACATTCGATTTTGTGCTTTGCTTTGCTTCTTGAATCCGTGAAATAGGTTATGTATTTTATAATAATGACGAATATTAAAAAATCCTATTATAAATATTGTATTATACCACTCTGCTCCAATACAACGGCTAAATGCTACTCAAAAGTTATTCTTTAGTTGTTCCACAGGATCCTATTAAACGAAAACATTGGACAACCGCCATGAAAAGAAAACAATTGAAAATAATGATAATGGAAAATGATGATAATGATATTAAATGATTATAAGATGAAAACGAAATGTTCAGAGATCACATAAACGATTGATAATTACGAAAGTTAAAACGAATTGTTGCTTGTTAACTAGGCTAATAAAATGCAAACATTGAAGCATCATAAAGTGTGACGTCAGGCAGCGTTTTGAAGTCACGTGATTTTTGGTTTATTTTAAAGTTATTTTTGAAAATAATGAGAACTTTTTTTGCATTTTTAATAAACTTTTTGAAATTTATGGGCCTAAAACTACCAGAAAAATAGGATTTTGTTTAAATCCCCCATGTGTGCAAATTGTCCATTGCGCCATGAAAATCTGTTTTTTCTTTATTTTATTTTATTTTACTTTATTTTATTTGTTTATATTACATGCGAAACATTCTTTAATTATGTGTTAAGCGTCCTTAAATGTTTGCAAACTTTAAGAGTTTAAAGAGAAAAAAAAAAATAATAATTGACTAATAATTATCGAAAATTGAATGCCTGAAAATATCCTGTGCAACGAAATATGTAATTGCCAAATGTTAGATATTTTTTGAATAATTACAATCACAAATCATGAAAAAAAAAAAAAAAAAAAAAAATCACTGCATAATAAAAGTGGTAACAAGTGATCTGGAAAAGCTGGAGCACTTGGTAATTATGCAAAATATATGTGAAAAAAAAAGGGCATTTCAAAATCACAATATATTATGTTTGGCTTCATTGTTGCTAAAGAACTCTAAAAACCACTTGCTAGGCAATTACTGCGAAATCTTATCTAATTCATATTTTTTCCAGTTTTTTAATTAAAAAAAAAAAAAAAAAAAAAAAAAATTCGACCCTTGATACCATTTTTGCTGATCCTTATGTAAAATGACCCCCTGAATTTGAATATGACTAACATTTTGCCCAATCACCGACCATTTTCTCGGGACACCAACAACTTTCCCAATTTTTATCACTGTTTAAGTAATTTTATAGCCATGAATTTGATTTGGAGAAAGAAATAGAATTAATTTAACACTTAAAAACATAAAAATATAACGTTTAATAGATAACATTAATAACAGATTAAAAAAATATAAAAAATGTAATACATAATTTCAGTGGCAAATCCCTCCCTTAAATTTTCCCCCTGCCGCAAATGTCGATGTTTTAGAATTTTCCAACTCTGTAGCCCCTCAGAAGATATTTAATAATTAACCCCCCCCCCCCCCAAAAAAAAAAAAAAAAAAAAAAATGAAATTTATAGCCACAAAATCACCGAAAAATGATAAAAGTAGGGGTTTGTCCCTAAAAAACGGTGGGTGAAAGGGCAAATTGGACGTCCTATTCGGACTCAGGAGGTCATTTTACATAAGAATTTGCCAAAATGGTGTTGGGGAAATTTTCATGCCGAACAGTGATATTAAAGCTTTTACGGATAAAGGAGTTTCGGCATTTCTGCTACTGCTATTTCTATACAGAAATCTACATTATAATTTTAGAATGAAATTTTGTAACTAAATTGGGTAAACACTATTATTCAAAAGTAATAGTACTAAAAGAGGCGAAACTCTGTTTATATTATTCTCAAGCGCTTCCCAACTTCTTTCCTTTTATTTACTTACTTTTTTTTTTTTAATCACTTAGATAGAGGCTTATTTTTCAGGCAAAATAAACCAAATAAAAACGACTTTCTTTTTTTCCTTTGGCATAATTTTTCAACCAAAATTTATATTCTGTTTAATACAGAATTTTAAATATCATTTTTTTTTTTTTTTTTTTTTTTTTGTCTAATTTATCTATTTATTTTAATTATCTTTATTATTTATAGTGATAATTAGAAAAAAATAGTAACACCTTAAAAAAAAAAAAAAACGAATATTGCGTATATATCATAAACGAATATATCATAGATACTACAATATATATTAAACGGAAATAAAAATGAAAAGGATAAATTGACAGGATATAAGACGTCATAATCTCCAAGAGGGAAATAAAATGTTATCCATGATGAAAAAAAGAAAAGAAACAAAGAAATAGAACAAAAGAAAAGAAAAGAAGCAAGATATAACACACACGCACACACACACACACACAAAATAATAATAATTAAATGGCTTGTGAATTTTACTTGGATTTTGTAACGTTTTTTTTCGTCACATATTTGAAATTCTGCATGGAAACGAAAATAAGAGTTATTCTCAAGAGAAGAAGATGATGATGATGATAATAATAATATTAATAATATTAAAAGGCATCGTCATTGCTTTGTGGTAAACCATGCACTATGTATAAAACAGTATTTCCGGCAACATCCAGGTAAACAAAAAAAAAAAAAAAAAAAAAAAAAAACAATAAAGAAAAAGGTCCAGTTGTATAACATTAAATTTTATTTACGACAAAATTTTAATTTGTGAATTGCGCAAGAGAAGAATGTCCTCAGGTTGGTTCTCGCTGTATGCATTAGCCTGCATTATATGCCAAATAACCTGGTGATCCTTAAATGGAAACATAAGTTAAATTTTAATTAATCAATCTTATCTTTTCATTTTGTTTATTTCAGTATCATATGATATTTATTTATTTTGTCAGTTTTTAAAATTATAAATTTTTTGTCAAATGCTAAATTTCTGCCAGCTGCTTTGCAGAGGGAAAAAAAGGCAATTCAAGTCACTATGAAAGCAGTCTGTGCCATTTTGATACAAAACATAAAAAAAAAAAAAGTAAACTTATTGCATTACAATTTACCAAGCACTTGTATGTCTTTTCTTAAATGCAAAAACTGTGGTTAGCACGTGACATCTGGAGGTCTGCATGGGCCTGAAATTAAAAACTCAACCATACAGTAAAAACCTGGACCCAGGGCGAAGTAAAATTAAAAATATAGGCCCGGTCTTTTCAGTTTTCAGTGATTTCAGGCCGGGCCTTGCTTTTATCTGCCTATTTGGTCTTTTTCACACCAAGTATTTCTTTTCAGAACGATTTATTAGTATGTTATTTGCGAACTTAAATGATCTGCTATTGATTGCATTCCACAATCTGCAGTGTTTTGCATATATATATATATATATATATATATATATATATAAAGAAGGCAGGATTGCTGCATTTAATTTTATTCCAAAAATTAATTAGTTGAAAATTGGTTATTAAATAAGTTATCAAGGAATGATACAACTCATTTTCTAAAATGCCATTTTCTCCTGTTAAGTTCTCTGTTTTGCTCGTGTTTTGAATTCAGTTTTGTGGCTCGTGTTTTGATTTTATTTTATTTTTACTGGTTGGTGTTTCAATACATCAGGATGGATTGTGCCTAAATTGCCTCTCTTTCATTTCGGGGTGATTTTTCCTTGCGGGTTTAGGTTTTGGTTTCATTACTTTTTAGGTTCATGGTGTTTTTTTGTTTTTCTGGAGGGTTTTCTGTTTTTGTTTTATTTTTGAAAATAATTTGTCATTGTTTCATTTGATTCATTTTGGGGTTCTTTTTTATTATGGGTTTGTAGTCAATCAATAAATTTCATGGTTTCATTGTTCTTTATTTGCTATGGGGTCTAGCTTTCTTTTTTTTTTTTTTCATCGCCATGTGTCTCCTAATCTGGTCTTGGCAGGCTGGGGGGAGTGTTGCCGGCGTAAAACTAGTTTACCACCACAGGCAAGTCACAAGTCTTGTCGCTTGCCTCCTTCCTTCCTTTCTTGGGTTGTTTTCTTCCCTGGATTTCGATTTATTTTGAATTTTTCTGTTGTGATTTGGTTGAGTTGGTTTGTTGTATCGTTTGTTTTGCGGGCTGTTAAAAATAAAATTTGGTTTCTTTAAACATGTGTATTTCATCCCCCGGTGATTTTTTTTCACCTTTCTGAGCTTCTCCTACATAGAGAAATTGTTCATTCTTATTGGTCTTTGTGGTTTTGGTGATCTTGTGTCTGTTGCTTGGCTTCTACTGCGCTTAATGGATCATTATTGTTCATTACAGGGCTCTCTTTTTTCACCGTGAAATATTGTCCTAGAGTCAACCTTCTTTTCACCAGAGTCTAATTACACGGTCCTATTTCAATAGGTATTGCTGTACAGTGGGTTGGCGTCAGTGCTATTGTTGAACTGGATAATTGAATCAATTTGGGAAATCTTGTTGCTTTGTTTGGCATGTGTATGTCTCTTTGGTGAATTGTTTGACTAACTATTCTTCATTCTCATTCTTTGCTTCTACTATCAAAAGGATTATATATATATATATATATAAGCATATTGCAGAACACAGTATCCACAGAAATATTTACCGTTACTTCTAGATGTAAATTAATTACAAGAAATATTTCTGTAAGTATTCACACTTGCAAAATTTTTATATTGCAAACAATATTAAAAACTTTTACATTATTCAATGTTCAAAATTGGATTTTTGCGGGAATCGAAACTTAAAATTTCTTTGTATTTTGTCAGTCCGGTCTGATTGAAAATTTCTTTTTGATTTGCTTGGTCCCTTCATAGATATAGTAATAAGGCATAGATTGATCATTAGGGGGGGGGGGGGGAATTATTCCTTTTTACTCGGAGAAAAGTCCACAATATGGCCGTCTTTCTCCGAGCGAATACACATGGATAATTTAGAAAATAAAATTTATGAATAATTTATGTACTAAAAGTGAATGAAAAACTGCAGATGCAATTTCAAATTCATTTTTCTTTCTTCCTTCTTCTTTTTTTTTTACTATATTTATTAATTTAGTTAATATTTAAACTATTTTTATATACTAAAACTAACGTTCTTTACCTACGACGCTGCTAATTATATTTAAAAGAATTTTGAAAATTCTATATTACTTACTAATATAAAATCTTAAAAAATATCAAACTTTAAAAAACGGATTCCATTAAAAATCAAACCAGTTTTTATTTCATAATAATAACAAAGCAACTGATTATAAAAATTATATTTTTCATAATTTAGTCACATATAATTTACTTTTATGATAACTCCTCCCATTTCTTTTCATAAATTTATTAGAAGAATTATAAAAGACGCAATATTTCGACATTTTGAAAATTCATCAACATTCTATTCTTTTACATTACAATTGCCGAGTTTCAATGATTTCAATACCACTATATGGCTGATGCCAAAAAATTTTTTCGGCATCAAAAATTTTAGCATGATAACAATGGGATGATAGATCTACATAAATTACTATATCTATGGGTCCATTAGAAAATTTGTCACTTTTTTTGCCGGATCGGTCCGGTGAAGAATCGTCTTTGTTATTTCATTCTGGTACATACATATCCATGTAGACCAATAGCGGCACCGGTGGAGGACTCGTCACGAAAACATAATTACGGCAAGTTCCTGTCGAAGTCACTGAATTATTATATCATTTGTTTTAGCAGATGAGATATAATTATAAAGCAATAAACCAAGAAGAGCAGTATGAGAACGTCACCAGTCGGACGATATATGCAATAATCTAATAAGTACGAATTCATACCAACTAACTGAAAATATAAGTTACTGAAATTTTCTTCAATATTTCGAAAGGTATTTCTATATCGAAAATTATTTAAAATATCGAATTTCATAGACCTACCAACATAATAAAGTTTATTCATCTCGATAAATTTTTATCTGGACATGCTTGGGGGAAATCCTGCGATTGAAAAGCAGATTATCTCAGCATTTGTGACATGTACGAACACATTTATTTCGATAACTGAAGGAAAAATCCCATTCACTGAATTTCGCTGACAAATTTGATTTTATACTGGTACTTACAAATCCCTGTTCTCCTGAAATATTATTCTTGATATCATATAACAACCCTCATCTCCTCCTCCTTCCGAAAAAAACGTACTTTACTGTGCTGCACGAGCTAAAACATTGATATAGAAGACACCCGTCCAAATCCCAATTTCCCAAAGTCTATCTAAATCGTCTGCGCAAACATTTGCCGCTGTCAAACAGACAAACAATTCAAAAGCAGGCTTTAAAAGAACAAACTAAAGCGGAAGGCCACGTTTCTGAAAGAAATTCGAAACTAACGGTGCTGAGCTGGTTTGGTACTGCTGATTGCTGAAGCAGATCGGAAAAAACTCTAGCAGATGTATGATGCTTTACGTCACTATCCGTGTTGATTATTGTAAGAGAGAAAGGGTTCCGTGTTCTCCAGTGAAGAACCCCTATCATTGAGATTCTGTAAATGAATCTGGTCAGGCTATATTTGATATCTTATGTCGGCACTTTTATTTGTTATTTTGTTAAAGAAGAACCTCATCTTGTTTATTTTTTTTCGAATATAAAAATGTCGATTCAATTATGTGTTATAATGAACAGCATTTATCCTGCAATGCAATTACAACATTCAAGGGCATGATCAAAACATGTTCTTCATTTTTCACTTCGATAAAGGTTCTCTTTATTAATGAAAAAAAGTAACTGTAACTGTGAAGTTTTTTGATGAACTGTCAAAATCAGTTTTAAACAATAAATCATCATTAAAAACTAATTAAATATTGATACAGTCGGTAACAAAAGTGTCCGAACACTAGCAAAAATTCCTATGAAAAAATGTACACTTCGTACGGTTTTGTTGAATAAATCCTTGTCGAATCCTGTTCTTAATCAGTGTAAGAACATGATTCGACAAGGATTTATTTAACAAAACCGTATGAAGTGTACTTTTTTTACATAGGAATTTTTGCTAGTGTTCGGACACTTTTGTTACCGACTGTACATTAGATTTGTTTGATCTTTTGCTGCAAAGACTATTTTCTGTTCCAACCTCTAATAATGATATCTTTTTAAAATTTAGCTGCATAATCAAAGGTAGATATTATTTTTATGGTTTTGAAAAATTCTTTTCTAGATTAAAGCTATTAAAACAAATCATCATTCTTAAAACCACTGATGTAAAACTGTATCATTCGATTATCTTTTGTTCCTACCACGAGATTCACTTTCACATTTTATATGGCTCTTACAGGAGGCAAAAGATTCTGCTTTCAAGGTTCGTACAGTGCAACCACGTTTCCTACGCCTAGCAATGAGGATGAGTCCAAAATCTTTGAGGGGTGAAAAGTTGACCGACAGGTTGGAATTTAGTAAACATCCAACCATTCGGTTCGCGGTGTTCCCTTATCGCTTATTTTCTCTCAACGAAAAAATTATCTCCCCTATTTTAACAGTGGACTCGTTTAGTCTGCACATGCGCAGAGGCTTCCATGGTCGCAAGAAACGTGGTTAAAGATTACACGTGAGATGCCGACTTCGAATCCAGATCGCGCCTTTCTAAATTCATCTCAATTCGATCCTTTAGAATATTCCCACAAGACGGGTATTTTCCCTAGCGCTAGGTACCACATATATACAATCAGCCTTAACAATAAATAAATAATTAAATCATATTTTATATGTTACATTAATTCTTGATTTTTATTTATTTATTTTTATTTTTATTTTATTTTATTATTTTATTTTTATTATTTATTTATTTATTTGTTTAAACGTAATATGTAATAATGTATGTCTGATGATAGGAAATGTTTGCTTTTTATATGTGTTCATGTTTTATATATAAATTAGGCTTTTACGGGGTAAATTTATTGTTGCTATTAAAAAGAAGTACTTACAAGGAAACATTCAAAAGGTTTCATCTTCAAAAAGTATTGAAAAAAAAATATATTTGATTCTACTCTTCATAAAACACCAGGAAATGAAAAAATTATCGGATGAAATTAATTACAGCGACCACAAAAAATTATCAAATTAAGCATATTTGGCGATTTCACACTGCTAAGCGATTGATTTTGAGTACTTGGCGGAAAAGCAAAACGATCATTCATATAACGATCATTCAAACGATCAATTCTGTTCATAAACGGCAATCTCGGTGCTAGCAAACGTATCGCCTAACAGCGCTAAATCACCAAATATGCTTGATTTTGATAATTTTTTGTGGTCGCTGTAATTAATTTCAGCCGATATCTTTTTCATTTTCTGGTGTTTTATGAAGAGTAGAATCACATATATTTTTTTTTCAGTACTTTTTGAAGATGACATCTTTTGAATGTTTCCTTGTTAGTAAAATTTTTAAATATCTTTCTTAGACGATTATATAATCAGTATTTTTCTCATATTTTTTATGACATTCTAATATACAAAATAAAACAGATTAATTCAAAAATTAATAATAATTAAAAAAAAAAAAAAAAAAAAAAAGTTACAGAATTCAATCAAATACTCAAATTATTGGGAAATTTTCAAACCAAATATTGAATAAAATTAACATTGCTTCAATTATTAATGGTAGAGAATGCCCGTTTTTATTAAATAAAAATTATACATATTATTATATTACTCCCCTTTAAATATCCAATTACTTTTGGTAGAAAGATATTTAATTATAATTCTGTTTCAAAGTCTGCATTAACTTATAATTTTTTTTTTCTTATAAATGCAATGGTTCTTCTTTGGTAAAATACGTTCATAGGGACCATGCCCAGGCCATATTACTACTGATAACTTAAATATTGTAGCAGATAGTAATTAAAAAAAATATATGCATTAAAGAACTAAAATTAATATTACTCAAATAATTGAACAGTTTTCATGTGATACACATTTGTTTGTATGTAAAATTTCGATTAAATATGATAAACCTATAGCATACTTTTATCAATCGAAATATCTATTATTACTAAAATTATCAAATGAATTATATTTAAATTATTCCTATTTAGAATACTATTAAAAAAAAATCTGTTCTATTTAACTCAATAAAAGCTCTAAATGATGACTGTGCGATTATTTACGTTGACAAATCTTCAAACAATAATTATACAGCTACAGTCGGTAACAAAAGTATCCTAACACTAGCAAAAATTCCTATGTAAAAAATGTAGATTTAATACTATTTTGTTAAATAAATTCTTGACGAATCATGTTCTTAGACTGACTAAGAACATGATTCGACAAGGATTTATTTAACAAAACAGTATTAATTCTACTTTTTTACACAGGAATTTTTGCTAGTGTTCGGATACTTTTGTTACCGACTGCATATAGAAATATTATTATCAACCTCTTTTGAACAACTCAGTGCATGATAAAAACAATTTTATTTTAATTACAAATAATGTTATTATAAATAATACAAAAATTCATAGTTGTAATAATAATTTCAATTCTTTTTTTTATACATATATATGGTTCTTATCCTTAAGTTTCAAAAATTTTCAAATCTCCTATTAAATTTAGAACGGTAACTATTGGTTGTAATACATAAATAAACTATTTCTTGATATTATAAAACAAATTTATAACATTACCAGCAAACATGATAATATTCGTTGCTTAAAAATATCTACAAAGTCTTAAATCATATTAAAAATCTCGAAATTGTTAACGATATTCTAACTTTTTTATGATTTCCAAGATCTGTTTAATCATATATAACATTGTCAGAGCTTTATCAAATTATATATATGGTCTTCTTAATAAATACAAAAATCAAATTAAACTTCTTAATAATTTTACTGCTGGATATTTTAAAATTCTCATTCATTCTATTATGCGTAATAATTATATATTACATAATTATCATATATATAAAAAATATATATGTATCTCATAAAGGGGTGGAAGGGGGGGGGGGGGTCAGTGTTTTGGTTGTATCTTTTTTTTTTTTTTTTTTTTTTGGCTGATTTATATCTTTATTATTATGAGAGCAATTTTTTTTTTTTTTTTTTAATAATAGTAAACAGTTACATTGATGACATAATTGTTTTCCATATTAATAACGAATCTCCTTATTCATTTACATTAGATGATCCAACTAATTAACATGTTTTTATTAACAAATTTTCTTGTACAATATTCTTGTTTGTTTGTTTGTCCGGTACAAATCTTGCAACCTATTTTTAACTAATTTTCCTACTAGCTAGACATTTGAAACTTTCACAGTAGCTCAGAACCCGGTGACAACACAATACTTCGATGTCAGATTTTCGAATTTTCAAATAGTTTTCTTTTAATTAATTAAAATATGAAAATAATAAGCTCCTAATAGCAATAAAAATAGCCATTAAAATAGTAACTATAATTTAATTGTCAAAAAAAAAAAAAAAAAAAAAAAAAAAAAAGAAAAGAAAAGTGTTCATTTTCTTTCGACATAAAAATAAATACATTTTATTAAACGTGAACCTTAAAAAATTAAACTTTTTTTTCATTATTATTATTATTAGTTCACTGAACTGAGTCCGCGTGCTTAAATATTGCTTATATATTATTTTTTATCCTCGCGTATTTTATTAATGATTCATCAGAAAATTTAAAAACACGGTATATGAAAAGTTTTTTTTTTTATCTTATAATTATTTAACTTTAACTCAAACTACTTTCTAAAATCAATCATTCAACATTTTAGATCCTAAAATTTACTTTAATAAAATAAAAAATTATAAAAACTAAAAGGATATTTAAAATGGATTAAATATTACTACTAATAATAATAATTATAATAATAAAAGTTTATTACTTACATTTTTATTCTTCATTTCCTCTTTGATTAGCATATTATTTTCAAGTAGTATGGCAAGTTTCACCATTTTTAAAGTTCGTTATTACATCTACGTAGCAAAAGTAACTCAAACGTTTAATTTTGTACTGTAAAAAATTACTTTAAAAATTATAATTGGATACGACGTTTTTTTACAATATATAATCACAATTGTAAAAGATGCATTATGACGTACCGTTTATTTGAATAGTAAAATTGATTATAAACCATCTTAGGAAGTGGTAGACAATGCTGTGTAACAATCTTCCGGGAAATTACGTTAATCTCGTATTAAAACTTAATCCGTTTTCGATTTTTTTAAAAACGACATATAAAGTAATTTTTCTGTTTTTTTTTTTTTTTTTTAAATATATCTTTATTCTGAATGATGTTTTCAAACATTAAATTTACCTCCCATAAAATGTAAATTATAGTCTGATTGTGTTCCAAGTCGACAGTGGGTTTTCAAAATGACTAAATTAGACTAAAAATTTACTATTTCAATTTTTTAACATATGTAACTACATAAGAGTGTGTGGCAAAAAAGAATTTTTTAATTCTCATCTTTCTACGCGGAATTATAAGTGTTTATATTGGTAAACAAATATGGAATTTGTTGTAAAAGGAAAACTTTAAACATCATTTTCTTAAAACTAAATTTTACGTAGTTGCATCAAGTTTAAAATATCCCTCGCGTTTCATTTTTTCGTCGAAAGAGAGGGAGAAAAAAAAGTTTTATGTATATATATACTATATATATATATTTTTTTTTTTTTTTTCGCATAATTGTGATTGTAAATAAAGAAAATCTCAAAAAGGTTTTGTTGAAATATCCCAAAACTACCTGTAAAAAATATTTGGAATTCTAAGATAAAAATTTATGCGTTAGGAGCACTTAAAAATTTAAAGATTAATTAATAATTTTAATTCATATCTTTAATTATTATAATTCGAATGTTAATGTAGATTTTCTCCTCGTTTATTAACTTTAACTGTAACTTTTCCAGTAATAGATTTATAATTGTAGTTTTTTATTTTGAAAGTCTACTGACGCCTTAACGAACCTCTGTTTTGCGAATTTCTTCTTTTTATGAATTTTTTCAACAAAGTAGGATTATTTTAAGATTTTTCTTGAAAATTAGCATTCTAATAGCGAAGTTTGTTCTCAGATTTTCAGTGCTATTTGAATGTCATATATGTTTATATATAACATCCAATATATTAAGAACTGGAAGTGGATTACAATTTACAGAAAACATGCCGAAAAGATTTTTTTTTTTTTTTTTAAGCATTTCAAATATGCGAGATACATTATTAAGGAAAGAACTTTTGAATGTAGAGAACTCAGACAAAACTAACAGACCTTTTTAATAATTAATTTGATGAACTCGTGGGTTATGTTCTAGGGCATATCAACCTATAGTATGAGCTGCTAAACTGCAATTTACCCCCTATTTACGAGAAGAGAATTATTACGGGTGCATTTTTATTCAGTTTCTGTAACGTATAAATGCGCCAAATTTGATATGCGAGATTTATATCAGGAAAAATTTTGCTATTTCGATCAGGGTGTATACCGGACGGCAGATGTCGCTGCTAGTACTAACTTTCTGACCTGTTCCAGTTGTCCATATCTCAGCATGTATTAGTTAAAATTGTACCAAACTTTATATTTAAAATCTTTATTGTAAGGAGCTGCGTTAATTGAATTTTTAAAACGTTAACCGGTAGATGTCGCTGTGTGCATTGAACGATATAGAAAAAGGTTTTATGATGGACACAGCATATTAATTTAAAATTAAAAATAGAAAATTTATATAAAAATAAACATTTTATATTGTTTCATTTTATATTGTTTCATTTTGTTTTAGCTATTTCAACATAAATATCAGTTCTTTATACTTAAATCTTGTTCTAAACACCACAAAAAGTTGTTCTTCAACTGGATTAAAATAATAATACAATACAAATAACTCTACAATTCAAGCTCAAGTGTTCACAAAATTTTACAATAATATCAAAAGAAAAGAAATAATCCACGATAACATTGTTTTTTTTTCAAACAGTACGATTTTTCGTAAAACATATCACGTAAAATGTTTAATTTTAAATCTTAGTCTGTATAACATTTTGAGGAAACAAATTTATAACAAAAAATTATACTTAATCTTTCTTTTAAAAATACCATAAACTCAACAAACCGAAGCTAACAGACAATCATAAAAACAACAGATTATGTAGTTGCCATTTAATTTCGGCATTAAAACTCAGATTGAACGTGCCATGCATAAATTTATAATACAATTTGTAAATCTAGAATTGGCAGCATATTAAAAAGGCAGATTCAAAGAACGTTTGTGTTTATAAACATGAATACAGGACATAGACTAAAACAATGATGGGCATTTTTATTTAATTGCTTTCACAGATAATTTCAGATAGATTATACATACAATAGTAAATAATGCATTCATTAGTTCAGTATGGTAAATCTGCTGCATTGTTTGATGATACTGGAATTGGAATAGTTTCGTCTGCTTAAGCAAACGATAATTATATTTTTATTGGAACAGACGGAAGATGTTATTAGTTATTCCGGTTTGAATTATTGATGTATGTTTTTTGAAATCTCATCTCTGTGCAGATGAATAGGGTCAATATTTAAATTTTGATCCCCTTTCTTTAATTTTATTTATGCAATAAATATTGTAAAAGGACCCCAATATGGCTAGTTATTTGAATGAATGGATAACACAATTTATTTTAGGTTGCCCAATTCAGTAACAAAATAATTTTAGGTTAATTTTTGACGTGCTTAAAGCAAGCAAATATTTGGAATATATGATACAGGGTGGACATAATTAAGCTAACAGTACTTACAGTGCTCTGTACCGTGATCTAATTGTAAGAATAGCCCTAAACATTGTAGGAAGATTAAATAAAACGGGAACGAAGGATTCCAATAATAATAATAATAATAAAATAATAAATTCCAATATTTACCACTAGGGGAATATATGATGCTATTTTTCTAAGTAAAGTTTTTCTCGTGGACAAGTTAGCGCGGTGGTGTCTCCAATACGCAAGCGAAGTGATGACGTCACTGACCGTCCGTGGATGCAAGACATATATTTCCTACGTTAATCGCCCATTGGATTTTTTGTAAAAAATTATTAAAAATCGAGAAAAATTATTTCCCGATTTTAATCCCCATATTTTGGTATAGATATGCATTAGTTATCGTGTGCATGTGTTAGATTGAGTTATTTTGCTCTCAAATTGACAAAGTTTTAATTTTAAGTTTCAAAACTCTGTCTCCTTGGCGTTTTTTGTATTTGGCGATCAAAAACGTAATACGAAAAGATACATGCCAGATGTATATTTCCGTAATATGTAATGTACGAAATATTGTTTCATATTATTCATTACTCTCTTAATATAAGTTGTTAAAGTAACCATGATTTTTGGAAGGAATTAAATATATTCGTCAGATAATTTGGCGATATTTTTTTTTCTTTCCCCCGTCAAGGATGACAGATATCAGATATGAAATCTACTCCGCTGCAGCATACGGGTATCTTACATCAGACACTTTATTTAGACATTTGAAAACAAATTTGACTTCAAATCATGATAGAATATTAATCATTTTCCTTTTAATTAGTATATTAGTTGGATTTTTATTGTGTAAATATCAAACTTTAGAATGAAATGTTTATATTTTCAATTGAATATGGAAGCTTGTCATTTTTTGTCTAGAGTTTTGAAATTTAAAATTAATATTTTATCAATTTTACAGCAAAAACTACTTAATCTAACTCATGCACACGATAACTGATACATATCTATACCTAAATATGGGGATTGAAATCGGGAAATAATTTTCCTCGATTTTTAAGAATTTTTTTACAAAAAATCCAATGGGCGATTATCATAGGAAATATTTTTTTTTGCATCCACGGACGGTCAGTGACGCCACACTTTGCTTGCGTATTCCAAAATAATAAATAGGACAAAAGCAATCCTTAAAAAAAAAAAAAAAAAAAAAGTGCGCAATCATCATTTTTAATTTATAAATTGCGACAAAAACTTTGTTTAGAAAAACAGCGCCATATATTCCTCAGCGGCAAATTTTGGAACTTTATTTTTATTATTTATTTATTTATTGCGGAATCTTTCGTCTATAGATATAGTAATAAGACATAGATTGATTATCGCGAGGGAAAATATGATTTCTTTCCGTTTGAGGAAATACGACCATTTTACTCTCTAATAGCTGTCTTTCTCCGAGTGAATACACATGAGAATACACACAGATAATTTAGCTTGTAAAATTTATGAATAATTTATGTACTAAAGGTGAATGAAAAACTGCAGATACAGTTTCAAATTCATTTTTCTTTCTTTTTTTTTCGTTGAATAAATAGCGACATTAATAGAATTATATAACATGAAATAATTAAAACATATTAATTAATTAATTAAAATTAGCTTTAAAAATTCCCTGAAATATAATAGCAGTATTTACATCATCATAATAATAAAAAAGCAACTGATTACGAAAATTATACTTTAAATAAATTAGCAAAAATGTACCTGATGCACAAAGATATAATATGTCGATTTGTGGAACATAACTTATGTATGGAAAGTTATCCTACTTACTTTAATAAAGTTTTTCGACCAGTTAAATGCCACGCCAATTTCGTCATTCATAGAATATTCGTCAACTTTTACAATAGTTCTATTCTATTATTATTGCAGAGTTTCATACTCTCTATTGGTTGATGCCAAAACTTTTTTTTGTTTTTTTTTTTTTCTGGGCATAAAAATCTTTGGTTGATAACATGGGGTGATAGATCTATATGAATTACTATACCTATGCCTTCGTCCCCGTCTTGTTTAATCAACCTACTCCCTACAAACTTTGGGGACAATCTTGTAATTAGATCGCACTACTACAGAACATCATAAGCTTTGTCAGTTTAATTACGGATGGCTACCCTACTCTTTTAAGTACACTGAAGTTCTAAAAAAGAAAATAAAGAACCAAAAAAAAAAAAAAAAAAAAAAAAAAAATCAAAGGCAGAAAATTGCAAAGATTCTTTAAAGAATGTTTGCAATTTTCTGCTTTATATTAATTAATAAATCATTTATTTTTGAATTTCTCTGTTATCAAATGATTTATATATAAGAATTGGCGATGCTCGCTAAAATATCACTCTATAGCCATCGAATGTATCTACAGAAAAAAAAAAAAAAAAAAAAAAGAAAGAAAGATAGATAGATAGATAGAAAAAAATCATCAAAAGCAGAAAAATGCAAACTTTTTTGTAAAATGTATTAGCTAAATATGTCACTTGTTTTTTTATTTCTCTGTCATCAAAACACTTTACATAAGAATCAGCGAAATTTGCTAAAACATCCCTCTAGACACATTGAATCTATTTTTAAAAAAAATCACCAAAAGAAGAAAATTGCTTGTAAATAGATTCCTATTTGTATGTTTTATACTCATCTTATAACTTGAAGGAAAGCCGCTTACAAACGATAATAACACCATGACGTAAGCAATATTTTAAACTCATATTCACTTATCGTGATTTCTCATAAACCTATATAATTAAAACCATTCACTCTTCAACGCGTTGTCCTGCCATATCAGATAGATAGATAGATAGAGAGTGAGAGTGAGAGAGTGAGAGTGAGAGAGTGAGAGTGAGAGTGTGAGTGAGAGAAAAGAGAGGGGGGGGGAGAGAGAGAGAGAGAAAGAGAGAGAGAATAAAAAGAAAAAAAAATCGTTGAAAACAGAAAATTGTTAACACTCTTAAAAAATGTGTTAATTAATAAATCATTTGTTTTTGAATTTCTCTGTTACCAAAAAACTTATTATAAGAATCGGCGAAGTTTGCTAAAACCTATCGAATCAATAAAATAAAAATTATCAAAAGAAAAAAAATGCTTGTAAATAGAAACACATTTATATGTTTTATACTCATCTTATAACTTGAAGGAAAACCGTTTACAAACGATAATAACAGCATGACGTAAGCGACATTTTAAACTCATATTCACTTATCGTGATAGCTCATAAACCTATATAATTAAAACCATTCACTCTTCAAAGTGTTGTCCTGCCATATCAGATAGATAAAAAAAAAATACAACTCAAAGGAAACCAATTGCAATAATTAACAAAACATTTCAGAAATTAGCATAAGCAGTAATTAGCAAATGTTTTCTCATGGTAGGAAACTATTCTTGTAAAATGTATTCGCTAATAAATAATTTGTTTTTGAATTTCTCTATTATCAAAAAATTAATATAAGAATCGGTGATGTTCACTAAAATATTTCTCTAAATACATGGAATCTAAAGAAAAAATAAAAGAGAGAAAGGGGGAGAGAGAGAGAGAGAGAGAGAGAGAGAGAGAGAGAGAGAGAGAGAGAGAGAGAGAGAGAGAGAGAGAGAGAGAGAGAGAATAATAAAAAAAATTTATTAAAAGCAAAAAATTGCTAACATTCTTGAACAATGTGTTAATTAATAAATTATTTGTTTTTCAATTTCTCTGTTATCAAAAAACTTTTTTATAAGAATCGGCGAAGTTTGCTAAAACCTGTCGAATCAATAAAAAAAAAAAAAAAAAAATGAAAAATTAACAAAAGAAAAAAATCGCTTGTAAATAGAAACACATTCATATGTTTTATACTCATCTTATAACTTGAAGGAAAACCGTTTACAAACGATAATAACAGCATGACGTAAGCGATATTTTAAACTCATATTCACTTATCGTGATATCTTATAAACCTATATAATTAAAACCATTCACTCTTCAAAGTGTTGTCCTGCCATATGAGATGGATAAAAAAAAAAAAAAAAAAAGACAACTAAAAAAAAAAAAAAATCACACTGCAATAATTAACAAAACATTTCAAAAATTAGCATAAGCAGTAATTAGCAAATGTTTTCTCATGGTAGGAAACTGTTCTTGTAAAATGTATTCGCTAATAAATCATTTGTTTTTGAATTTCTCTATTATCAAAAATTTAATATAAGAATCGGCGATGTTCGCTAAAACATTTATCTAAATACATGGAATCTGAAAAGAAAAAAAAAAAAAAAAAGACAACTAAAAAAAAAAAAAAAATCAACGGCAATAATTAACAAAACATTTCAAAAATTAGCATAAGCAGTAATTAGCAAATGTTTTCTCATGGTAGGAAACTATTCTTGTAAAATGTATTCGCTAATAAATAATTTATGTTTGAATTTCTCTATTATCAAAAATTTAATATAAGAATAGGCGATGTTCGCTAAAACATTTCTCTAAATACATGGAATCTGAAAAGAAAAGAAAAAAATATTAAAAACAGAAAATTGCCAACATTCTTATAAAATGTGTTAATTAATAAATTAACAAAAATACATAAAATAACAAAAATTAACAAAATAACATAAAATAACAAAAATTAACAAAAAAAAAAAAATATAAAATTAACAAAAGAAAAAAATTGCTTGTAAATAGAAACACGTTTATATGTTTTATTTATACTCATCTTATAACTTGAAGGAAAACCGTTTACAAACGATAATAACAGCATGACGTAAACGATATTTTAAACTCATATTCACTTATCGCGATATCTTATAAATCTATATAATTAAAACCATTCACTCTTCAAAGCGTTGTCCTGCCATATCAGATAGAGAAAAAAAAATGATTTACAAAAAGTGACAACTCAAAGGAAACCAACTAGAAAACAGTGTATTGCGCTTCCGATTTTCGATTCGCACGCCACTGTGACGTTGCATCGTCCGCATTCTTCGCTTTTGCTAATATACCGCTGACCGAGTTTTTATACGAAGAGATTATACGGAGAAGAAATTTACATCTATCAAAAATAAACTGAATCAATTTATAGATACACAATTCGTTTGAGCGCTAAACAATTGACGGGTGAGTCAGTTGTCGGTAACGTTTATAAAGTGACTGTACGTTTTCTACGGCCTAATTACGATTGTAGGAGCCGGAGGCTAATATTGTAAGAGTGGAAATATTTGGATTGTTCTGGAAGATTTATTGTGATCACGTAATAAATCCTTGCTTCGGTGGTTATTGATTAGGTTTTAGATTTAATATTAAGGGGGTATTCTGGTCTAGAAGCCTGAATTTTAGGCATTTTTTAAAGTAAGATAAAAAAAAAAATGAAAAACATTTTTAGTATCCATTTTTTTATATGTTTTTTATTGACATTTTGAGAATGTAAAAAAAAAAATCACAAAAAAAAAAAAAAAAAAAAAAAAAAAAAAAATTCGCCGAGATACAGGCCGATGGAGTGGGGGCTTCAAAAAAAACGGTGCGTCCTGGTTGACATGATTTCAACCCTTGTAGTGATCTAAAACAAAAAAATCAAACAAATTCTTCATTAATAAAGATGTCGCTATCGGGTTGACCATTTTCAAAAAAAAAAAAAAAAAAAAAAGACAAAATGGCGTCGATTTGAAAAAAAAAAAAAAAAAAAATTACCCGACTTTTTTCGACCTTTTCGAATTTTTTAGAAATATTGAAAATCAAAATTTTTTATAATCCAATGCAGACGCGATAGAGAGTTGTATAAACAAGATATATACCAAATTTCAAAGCAATCGGTTCAGTAGAACTTGAAATATCATCTCAACCACCTCAAAAAAAGTAGTTTCGAGAAAATCGCGTTTAAAGTTTAGGAAACAATTCTAATGGAATAACTCTGAAAATAATATGTTATACTCACTTTGCATCAATCGGCGATCCCAGATCCATACATTGGGCCTTCCTCCTTCTCATAATTCAGCTCTTGAGAAGCTCTTTTTTTTTTTAATTTCTAGACCAGAATACCCCCTTAAGAAAATTTTGAAATCGTCGTAACAGGGTTGGAGAAAACCCAGCCCAGTGGGTTATTTTTTCGGGTTTTATCAGGAAGGAAAATTATCTTTATTTTTTCTTTCTCTGTTTATTTGTTGTAATATATATTATTAATAAGACTATTTAAGAGATCAAATGTTAATTATTATTAAAATCAATTATTAAAAAAAATCCTAAAGTCTTTTTATGATTAAATTATACGGAAATAAAATATATATAAATAAACGAACTTTAAATAATCTAAAATTCTGTTTATCTGTCCCTTACAATAAATAAATAAATAAATAAATAAATAAAACTAAATTCTAATAATTATTTAATAATGCTTTATTAAGTTTTTCAATTCAGTAGGTTTCCCTCAAATGTTTTCAATTATAATCCCTCTTTTAATTAGAAGCATCTTACTCTTTACGTTTTTAGATAGTTTTTAAAACTTTGCTTTCATTTATTTATATTACATTCTTTGAATCCCTCACTTTTTTTTTAACACGTTGAGCGCCATGTCAGCCATTCTACAGTCGGTAACAAAAGTCTCCGAACACTAGCAAAAATTCTTATATAAAAAAAGTACACTTCACACTGTTTTGTTAAATAAATCCTTATCGAATCCTGTTTTTAGACTGGCTAAGAACAGGATTTGTCAAGGATTTATTTAACAAAACTGTATTAAGTGTACTTTTTTTACCTAGGAATTTTTGAAAGTGTTCGGAGACTTTTGTTACCGACCGTAGATTCTAGACATTTTGTCATATATCTCTAAGTACTGAAGGAATGATCTTGAAACTTTAGGAGTGTGCAGAACATGTTATACTTCAAACATTTCAGTGAAAGTTTTACCCCGAAAGAAAAAGCAGTACCAATATAAAAAATTAACACGTTCAGCGCCCGGTCAGCCGTCGGTGGCTGACAGTGTCAAATATGACATAAAGCTGCATCAACTTTCGGTGGCGGATATAAAATAAGATATAAAACAAAAAATATAACATTTAGTGATTGAAAATTTATTAAAAATTTGCTTAATTTTTATTTATTACAGGACAAATCATTATGGAATTTTAGTGAATTTTAAGAATTTGCGTGGCGCTCAACGTGTTAATTGACAAAAACTTAGTTTTTTCTTGCTTTTATTAGTTAATACCATTAGTTAATTACGTTTCAATGAGATAATTATAAATAATTTATATGGTTATATACATTTTTACTTCCATTACATGACTACCGTAGGTAATGGAAGTACTGTATTCGGTCCAAAAATTCGATACTGAGATTTCACCTAATGTACACATTTTAAAGCTTCCTGAGTCCTAAAAAGTAGTTTTTGACAATTGATCAGTGTGTGTGTGTGTATATGTGTATATATGTGGAGAACCTCCTGGCTATCATATCTCCGAAACTAATAAAGATAGAACTACGAAACTTCAGAATTAATACAAGTCTGGTGTACAGATTAATTTTCCAAATTTTAGTGAAAATTAGAAAATCAGAAATGGGTCATCGGTAACCGGAAGTGGGACAGTAAATCCGTATCGTATCTCAAGAATGGCTCAAACGATTTTCTTCAAAGTCGCTATATAGACACTTTATTAGATGTCCTTTCGAACAATATTGTTGGTTAGTTCAGGAAAATTGATAGGCGTTCTGCATAAATAGATCAATTTCAGGTCTCGCAAGTGCGTTCCTTTAAAAATGGCTGTACGGATTTTTCTCTAACTCGTCATATTAACTCTTTTTTAAATATCTTTTTGTATGTAATTATTGTTTTCCGGTCAATAATTAAATATGCCAAGTTTTTGTAAAAGGTGGTAGCTCAAAAACAGCTCTAACGATTTTCTTGAAAATTGTTACATAAATTCATTTTAGATATCCTTTCTCATGTATTACGTGGTTATTACAGGAAAATTAACAGTAGTCTTGCTTGGGTAGGTTAATTTTAGATCTCGGATATTGGTGTTTCAAAAAATAACGCTACCATATTACCCCCCCCCCCTTATTTTTTTTAACTTGCTATGTAAACTTTGTTTTATATGCTTTTACACAAGTATTAAGTTTCTCCTACCGGTAAAATTTTAAGTTTATACTTCGTTAGGTCAATAATTTTATGTCTTCTGGTCATATTATCTCAAAAAATAAATAAATAAATAAATAAATAATATATATATATATATATATATATATATATATATACATATGATTGGTGTAATAGTGGGTAATGGAAATCATGTAGTTGTTTTACACTAGATTGATTTTTCAGGATTTTTTTTCTATAGAGCCATTTGAGCACCCCCAATTCTTTTTGAAAATTTTTGTCTATGTCATAATATTGTATATAATATTTATTTTATATTTATATGTTATGTTTTCTATCAAGAAAAATTTTAAATAATGGAGTTAGTTGAAACGTAGAAAAAAGCCTTTTCGTCCACTTTTGCGTGAAATTAACCAGTTGCCTATTCTTTTGAACTTAGCTGAAAGTATTTAGACTTTTCAAGTTACCAATAAAAGTATTTATAGTATCTTATCTTAGTTTTAAATTTTGTAAAGATTGTTTATTTTTTATTTTTTGTATGTATTTGTTTCATTTATTTCTTTTACATTTCTCTTTTATTTGTAAATAATGTTTATACATTTTGGTCCTACATAATACTCTGTGGGTCATTGGGAGTTCTTTATTTACTCTAAAACAATAAAAATAAATAAATAAGGTAAATATTTAAATATTTCTGAATCAAGTTTAAGATCTTTAAAGAGTAGTCTTAGTTTGTTTGACTTCGCGTTCTGATATTTTTAAGTATATGCATCAATTTATTACTGAACTAAAGTTTGTTATTTCGAGCAAAGTTAAGGTAACTGATGTTTATATACTATAGAAAAGCAAGCGTCCAGTCATCAAATTACCAATAGTTATAGAAAGAAAGTTTGGTTATTCTGCTATTATTTGTTCTTGAGATATTCTGATAACAGATATACAGACCAACCGCTAAAAACATGATTTTTTGATTCAGGAGACCTCAAAATGCGGAAATATAACAAAAACTCAATTTCGAAAATTTGACCCGAAAACAATATTTTTTCTACCTTATGGGTAAGAGAAAGTAAAAATCTGAATGAAAGGGTTATCGAAAAATCACCTTTTGTTCTCAAAAAAAAAAAAAAAAAAAAAAAAAAATTGTTTTTCACAATAAACAATTTGTTTTACTTCAATTTAAAACACTAAAACATCTGAAAGAAAAAAAAAAAAAATTTCTACAAATTACTAAACTTATTTTCCTCATCTTTTTAGAAAAAAGCAACTAAAAAGAGGGAAAAAAATATTAATCTAAAAATAAGACAACAATTTGATCACAATTATGTATGAAAATTACAGGTTTGTCTTCTTGAAATGTGTGCTTTTCACAAAATAGAGAACACGCTTTTTCCACTGTAAATCACATTTTATAGAAAATAAGTCACGCGATGTGTTTTGTGAAGATTGCATTTAATGTCTAAATATAAGAATGATGTCAGAAATGGTTTTCATTCATAATCTGTAATGGAGTCTTGCCTTGAGAGAGAAAATCATTTTATTTTTTTAGTATTTATTTATTATTTGTTTAAATATGTTTTTTTTTTTCCTATAAGTTTGTTCGACTCTGTTTTTCCCTTTTTAACCCTTAAATGTATAGTATCTCAAAAACGAAATGTTGGCTTTTGACTTGGCACCACTGATGTAGGCTTCATATAAAAACTTGTATTTCCATTTAATATTTATAAATTGAACTATATTAGATTTATTGAATAAAATGTACATCCACAGATAACAATACTTATGGGTTTTTGTAGTTTTTTTAATAGGTACACTCTCAGAAATGGATACTCAAATTTCACGAAAATTTCTTCATTTTTGAAGAAAGTGTTTCTAGGGATATGCTCCGAGCGAAGATTTCGTCAAATTGAGAAAATTACTTTCGTCACTTGTTTGAACATACGAATTTCGTCAAAAGTAAAGGTACATTTTTTCACCGTAGTTTCGAGATACAGAATAAAATACAAATTATAGAATTGTAAAATTACCTGCAAGTTCGTTGCTTTATACATTAAATCCTAATTATATTTAATGAAAATATAAATAAAACAGAGCAAACAAATAAAAGTCATTTGGACATTTATTTGACACTTTTTCGCACTTTTTATTTCCTAATTCAAAATTATTTAAAAAAAAAAAAAAAAAAAAAAAAAACTTTTTCGACAGTGTTTGTTTCGATACTGATTATTATTAATTTTGTTTTCTTTTTCTTTCAAAAAAAAAAAAAAAGATTTTGATGAAATTCTAGCAAAAGCAGAATTTAGTTTAGGACGGAGGACTATTATTATTATTATTATTTTCTCCAAATTATAATATCGCTGATATATAATTATATATAATTATAATAATATATATAATTATAATAATATATAATCATAATAATATATATAATTATAATAATATATAATCATAATAATATATATAATTATAATAATATATAATTATATATAATTATAATTATAATTTTATATATAATTATTCAATTATATTTTCCATAAATTTTAGATTTTGATAGATGTCCAATTATCGAAAAATGTTCCAGATTGAAACTAACAGTCCTCAGTCCTTAAAAAAAAAAAAAAAAAAAAACTGTAACTTGCGAGATTTTTAATAATAATAATAAGGAATTAATACAGCTAATACAGGACTTCAAAATAAAAATATATCAAGTGAATTAAGCGTTTCAGGCGAAAATATCTCGATTTTTAATATTCTCAATTGTTACATAATCTATTACAGTTTTTACCTGTAATTTATTTCGATGTTTTGAATTGGCCTGTATTAGTTAGTTGGCTCCATATTACTGCTTTAACTGGAAATCGGTGAATTCTCTTTTTTCTTCGTTGAAACTCTGTTTTTTTTTTTTTTTTTTTTTTTTTTTTTAAGTCTGATTCGAATAAACCTAATATTTAAAATTTTATTTCTGATCAAAATAATCACGTTTGAAATATATTCAATAATTATCCAGTCTATTACGTTTTTCAGCCCTTACTTTTATTTTAAAGTCCTGTATTATCTGTATTAATTCCTTATTATTATTATTATTAAAAATCATCGAAGTTACAGTTTTTTTTTTCTTCTTAATAGTGTTTGTAAGTGGAGTCTAGATGTAAATAACTTTTTTTTTATAGATCTTAAAATTTGTTTCAGCTGAAAATAACGATGTGTTGAGATTTAAATGGTTTACCCTGCCGGGCAAATCGAACACTTGCCTAATGCCCTCAGATATGTAAAATTGAAAATGATTTTACCTCTTTCAATGTTTTGAGTTTTAAATAAAAGTTTCCCATTTCCGTAGAAAATTGGGTGAATTTGAAAATTCCAAGGTGTTCTCATAGTTTATCAAAATACAGTTGTTTTTCTTTCTACTTTTTATCGTTAGCGCGTCATATTTGAGGAGCAGACATTCAAACCGTGTTTTCTCCAAAAACTAAAAAAAAAATTGAGTTAGTGGGTTTTTTTTTATTCTCAACATAAAACAGTACGAAAATATACTATTATTTTTAATTAAATCCAATTTTATCCCATTATAAACTTACTTAGAAAATGAGGTTTCAGTCAAAAAGTGCTTCCTCCAGGGCCTGTCTCCATTCAAATGGTGGAGCCCACCAGCGGCTGAGCGGTTCGGCGCTCAAAGCTGGTAGACGTGAGGTGCCGGGTTCGATCCCCGGTCGCGCTCGTCGGCCTAGCCGTTCGGAGTTTTCCGTGGTTTCCTCCGAAACTTGCGTAAATACGGGCTAGGACCCATTAGAAAGACCTCCACGGAAGGCACTCCCCCTCAGGCCTAGGACCCCAGTGTTGTCAATCGGCCTTAATCCCTAACACCAACACACACACCATTCAAATGGTGATCCCTCCAGCCAGCCAATCAGAGCTTTTCTTAAGGGTCATGTGACCTGCCCACGTACCAGATTTTAGGTTTGTTTATTTTGTTCATGCTATGTCAGTTTATACTTTTTTTAGCCAAAAAGTGCTTTATCCACACTGGAAACATTCAAAACATGTTTCCTCCTCGGGTTTTCGTTCAAAACACGATTTCTCCAAATTTGAAATGCATTTTTCTAAATAATTTTAAGTTCATTAGGTAAAGTATGTCTACATATCTTCCTAGAAACCAGTAATACATCTAAAGAAACAATAATTAGTGTTTAAATGTAGATATCTTTTAATTTACTAGTTTTTTGTGTTTTCTGATAAATTGAATCCAAAGGAGAAAACGTGGTTTGAATGTTTGCTCCTCATTTCTGTACTGATAAGTATAAAGGATTTAAGTCCAAAAATGTCGATTTTGAGTTAAGTACATAGTCAGACTCAGAAAAAAATTCTCTATCGATTGGTATAAAGGATTTAAATCCATGTCATTTAGTCTTTGAGAAAATCCATTGGTAAAAAAGATTCAAGTCAGAAATTTAGCATTAATCTTTGGTATAAATATTTAATTAAATTTTTTCCCTTTATTAAATGAAGATTGGCAATCACTGAATGGTATAAAGCGTATAAACCAACATAATCCCTTTATCCTAATCGATTCTTCTGATTAGTTTTTAATTAGTTTAACTTTTTTTTTTTCGTCTCCTGAAAAATCAAGAATATGGACTTAAATCCTTTATACTTATCAGTACAGATTTATACACTTATGTGGAGTGTAACATTTTAGGCATTAGATTCCCCCCCCCCCCCCCAAATGTGTTTGAAAATCGGAAGGAGAAACGAGTGACGTCAATAAATTACGCAAAAACATTTTTCACACACACACATCAAAGAGGAAGAGTTGAGAGTTTAATTTGAAAGATATCTTAGGAGTCACACTGCTAAATGTACCTTAGCCTGTTTTAGCAGGAGTGTGATGAAAATTCAAACCTAAAAGCAAAAATGTTGCAAAACAATACATTTATTCTTTCTGTAATTTTAAAATTGTATTTATTTTTTTTCCCAATATACACTACCTAAACTGAACTATAACATACAATAAACAAATGAAAATACCGCAACTCTATCTATATTTAACAAAAATACCTCCAAAATACAAAATTTATCTGCTACAAAGAAGTTAAATAGAGCTTAAAATTTTAAGATATTTCTTTGTAACCGCAACTTCATATTTCGTATTACAGACAGTTCCGATATAGAAAGGTTAAAAGACACTAACAAAAACATAACTCACATCATATTACTGATATATTTCCTAAATCTAAAAGAAAATTTTTACCTCTTTACGGTCACGGATTGCCCATATGTACCATAACCTACCGCTTCTTTATTGTTACAGCGAACGCTACCTTATCGAAATTTTGACGCCATGCTGTCTTCATAAACACCATTAATGGTTACTTTACTTTCCTATTGTTTACGAAAGGTTACCTGGACGTGTTTATGCGGTATGGATAAGTGCCTAATTAATGATCACTTTAATTATAAGGTAAACTTCTGACTTGCTGACCTCTTCTTCAAGATAGACGTAAAATACCGGCAGGAAGAGTTAATTGGGTACATTATCTCCAATTGAAACGCTTTCTATGGCTATGTGTGTAGGTTAGTATAAGCACATACTAAACGCATTAAGGAAGGTAGATCAGGAGTTTGAAATCACAGAGGCGTAACCGGTGTGCTTGTACAGTTGAAATACATTCTTCAAGCAAAAACGTCATATTTGAGCATTTTACCTGTCTGAATTTATCGCTTTATTCTGTTTAAGCCCTAAATTATAATTAACACAAATACACTTTTTGTGGATTTTACATATACACTGAAAAAAAAAAAAAAATACCACCTTCATCTAGTGCGAATAAAGGGTCATTTTATTTAATAAAATAGTAGAGAATTTCTAAGCAATTTTAAAAAAAAGTAAAATTAGGAAATATTAGGCTTGTTTTCAATTGCTAATAATACTTGTCGACATCTGATATTTCGATTTGATAATTTTAGCTAATCATTATGTTTTTTTGTGTGTTCACTGAGAAAAGACAAAAATATACCGCCTTCATCTAGAATGAATAAGTGGTAATTTTCTAAATCCCTAAACTAAAAATATAGATTTCTGAGCTATGCGTATAAGGCATGCCAATAAGCTGAATAGACGAAATGATCGAGAATTTCCAGTCTATACATTTCTAGATGGTGAAACAATATTCTGAATATTTCAAATCCTTTGTATTACGAGAAATTCTCGCTTGGTTTTCTAGAACTGGGTCATAAACCAAGATTATAGTTGTTAAAATATGCCCCTTGTATTCACATTTATTTGATGAGATGTTTAAATAACTTTAACCTCTATAATATAGACAAACGCTCTAGAATTCTAATAGGGGTTTTTGGAACTTGCTTTCTAAGGGGACTAGAAATAAGGATGACATGGAGCTATTTTTACTGGAGCCACAATCTAGATTCTAGATGTCAGTTACAGATTTTTTTCTCAGTGTATACAATAACATCTTAGATTACAAGGGAAAAAAAACATTTTTTTCTTCTGAAATTGATATTTTAAGTGGTTAGTACAGTAAAGCACCGTTTATACGTCTTTCACAGGACTGACGTAAAAGGACGTATAAATGAAAAGAACGTATAATCGAAATTTTAATAATAACAGATTACTACAAACTTAATGACACATACGCAAAATTTATATGAATATACTAATTAATAAAGTTTCTTAAGTTTGTAGATGTATATTATAAAGTCAATAATTAATAATATTAAAAAAAAAAAAGATTTATTATAAAAAGTGAGAAAATCCATATTATTAATGCATGACTGGGCGCTAATTGCATACATCATACGTAGAGTATTATATTACATTTCTTAAGAACTATATGAACACATTTTGAATATTGATTATATATATGTATTGCGTATCTTTAATAATAAGCACACGATTTATGTCCATACAAATAATTATTTAATGACACTAAAAATCTTTAATATTCGTCCGATTTGCTGCTTGTCTATGAGTATTAAAAATTCTGCAGTGAATTCAATTGATTCTTTGATCAGTATTCTTCGATTCTTCCTGTGTTCTTCCATTTAAGATGCTTTTTAGGAAGAATCCGTTTTATTCAGAATGGAAAATAATGACAGATCGATAAATTTTGCAAATTTTAGTCAAGCGGAAAAGACGTATAACCGATATTAGCGGCGTATAAACGAAGAATTTTCGCATTAAAATCAATAGGAATGAATCGGCACTTCACTAAAAGAACATATAAATGTAAAAGACGTACAAACGGTGCTTTACAGTAATTAAAAGTCCGCATGAGTGGATCTTAAACTACACTAGCCTTCAAAAATTAAGGTACAACTTGTTTTCCTATTTTATTCTTTTTGTACATACTTTTTAACCCTAGAACACTAGTGATACGTAAATTTTACGTGCGATCTTCATTTATCGGTTCTTTTCTGTCCTTTCCTTACTACCGATACACTTGTTTGACCTTGAGTGTTTCGAAATAATTATTAAGTTAATGAAAAATTAGTAATATTGGGTAAAACGGCAAATAATTAAACATATTTAAAAACAATATTAGTGTTATATAAGAAAATAAAACGACTTTTACATGAGGCACGAAAATTTTACGTATCTCTAGTGATAGAGGCATATATGAAACAAGCACACATGAACATGGAATTTGGATGGAATGTTCGTAGAACAGTATGTAATTTTAATGTAAGCAATAATTTTTCAACTGATATTACTTCAATTTTTCTCAAAAGTAAGCTTTGAAAAAAATAAATAAATAAATAAATAAATAAATAAATAAACAATTTTAATAAAGAAAATTAAATGAGTAATGGTGTTAATAATACATTACAGATGGCTAAAGATACACATGTCTTCAAATGTTAAACTAAAACTTTTTTTTTTTTTTTACTGCATTCCCTTTTCTTTTCTTTCCATAACGGATTTTTGGAAAAAATATAATTATTAATTCGTTAACTTTGAGTATCGCCAGGAAAGTAAAAATGTCAATAAATAATTTTAAAAGAAATATTTCACTCTATTTTTTAAAAAGTTATTCACATGCGAAATAATCTGGTGTGTCACTCACATGACTTTCTCTTACCCTGAAATTTAATAGTATAAATACAGGTTGGAGATTAAGAGGTAAGATAACGAGTACTGTTATGTAAACCTATGTTAAACAATTCAAATTAGGCTTTGGAAGAGTTTTATATGATAATTAGTTCTGTGTGAGGGGAGCTACTGCTCCCCTCAACCCCCCGTTTCATTAATGCACCTACATTTATATAGAATTTAATTCGGTTATTAAAAAATAATTCTGTTTTTAAAAAATAATTTATTAAAATTATTACTTTAAAAAAAATATCTTTTATGATAATGCAGACGATTTCCATATTAGAGAAGTAGTATAACAATTAATATAAAAAAAAAGGTTGGATTTATTCTCAATATTACATAAAAAAAAATCAATAACTTTAAATTATCGTAGATCGATGGTTCAACCATTCGTTTTAAAGCTATTGGCGAGCTCTTTTGAAAGGTACCCATCATGAAAATTTATTCCCCTCGGCGAGGCTCCTACATACACAAAATTCTTTTCCCAGTTGTCTATTACAAAAAATATATATTCGTTTCATTTGGTTTAGTGCAGTCTATAGACGTTAAATTCTTTTAATATACTAGTAAAGCCACCTGTTCACCTTTCCAGCTATTTTATTTACACACCATCTTACTCACAACTATTAACATCTAAAATTTTGATTTGCTGTTCTCTTTTTACGATTAATTTTAACATTTGTTTCAGCCCAAAGGACTGTGGATTGAAATTAAACTCTAACTCAGCTAACATACCAACTTTCCGGCTCTACGAACGCACACAGTCCTACTCACATTAATGCTCATTTCCCTCATAGCACAGTTTTCGCACTCTGCTAAATTTCTTCTAGAGCATTTTCATCTGAACTTTCTAACAATTTACTGTTCACTATGCTTTAAAGCTACAATTTTTGTCCTGCCCAAGTAAAAACTCTTTTAAAGCTTTCCGATCATCATTCCAGCTCTTATAATTATACACCATCTAACTCACAACAAAGCTCTCAACCTATCTTGAACCCAATAACGTTACCCTTGCCATGTCATTTAACCCTCACAGACCTTTACATTTATCCTTTCCCTCTCTAAACACAATTTTATAAAAATCGCTCTAAAGCATTTTCAACCACAAACTCTAATTGTTCCTACTTATCGACATTATTAATAGTAATTCACAGTCCGAGGAACAGTGGATTATAATAATAATAATAAATAAATAAATAAGTAACAATAAAAATAAATAAATAAATAAATAAAATAAAACCAAAGTTCAGCTATACCAACTTTCCTGCACATCGTCTTCACACCAACACACTCACATTTAAGCTCCCGACCTATCCCGCAACCCATCAAGTATCTTCTTTGCCATTACACACAACCTTTTAAATTTATGTTGGTTTTCTTCATGAACATTATTCTAGACCTGCTGGTCATACCTACCATCTCACCCCTTTGTTGTCTCTAATTCCCATTCATTCCGTTTCATTTCCCTCCCCTCCCATTATAGTTTTTGGTATTCTGTTAAAACTGTTCTAAAGCATTTTCATCCCCTTTCTCATTTGAGCTTACCATTCAGCGACAGTTTACATCGGCTAATTAGCTCCTTGGACAGTGGACCCAATTATTAACTCTAGTAAAGCTTTCTGATCATCGTATTAGCACTTTTAATTACACACCATCTGACTCACAACAAAGCTGTCATCCTACTCAAAACACAAAAACGTTTCTCTTGCCACGTTTCTTGACTCTCACAATCTTTTTGAACTATCCATTCCCTCCTTACTCTGTTTACACAATTTTGTTAAAATCGTTCTAAACCATTTTTCATTCACAAAGTAAAACTTTCACCTTCTATCGACTTAATTAAACAATTTTTTACAGCTCGAGGGTCTGTAGTTCAAAACAAATCCAAAGTTCAGTCCTAGACTTACTTTCTACACTTTGTTTACGCACCAACACACTCACAATTAAGCTCTCAGCCTAACCCGCATCCCATTTCAGCACATCATTTACACACCTTCCGGTCAAGTTTTAAACCAATCACGTAATAAAATAACTAATTTCTTTGCCACTAAATTCAACTTTTCCTATTAAAGCTTTTGAAGTGGTTGATCATACGAACAACTCTCAACGAAAGCTTGTCCAGTTATTCCTTTTAGCACATTACTTTAGTGCTCGCCTTCCCCTTCCTTGGGGCTCCAAGGGTTCGGACTTGGCAACCACTCCCCCCCCTCCCAGGCTCTTCCTTCAGCCTAATTTTAACATAATTCTTTCGATGACTCCAACTGCCATCTCCCCCTTCCTCACTCTAGCACCGACACCATTGACCTAACCTAATCTCATTCTGCCAAATCTCATACTCTTCAACTAATCTTCCCCTTTCTGAGCTCAGACTTCCCCCTATTATTATTTTTTTTTTTTCTCTCTCTCTCTCACCACTCAAGAACAATTCTCTAAACTCTAAACCCATCCAATTCGAACTAAAATTAAAATCCTCATAAACCTACCTTTTTTTTTTTTTTTTTTTTTTTGAGACATGGTGCGACTGGGAAAGCCCCATCCATCCATCTGGAAGTTTTCTTTTCTTTACCAATAAGTTTTTAATTCTATTCAAATAGAATTCTTTCAATCAACAAAAACAGCTTTTCTCAAAGCTCTTCAAAACCCTGAAATATCAAAACTATTTCTCATTACAAGACAATCATGTCTGATGTTGGTGAAGAGACCCCAAACAATGAAGAGGTGCTGCTGTCGGAGGTGGACAGCGATTTCGAGCCTCCAACCACCAGATCCAGATCAAAGGTACCACAGGTTTTCTTCAATAAGAAAGAAAATTTTAGGACGTACACTTCCATCCAAGAAATAGCCAATGAAGCCATCAATATCATAATGAAGGTTAAGAACAATAAAATCACCCCAGCTCCACTAATCTTATTCAAACACGCCTTCCAACAAATAAAGGCACTAGACAACAGCAGACCATCAAACACCCAGTCAACCTCTTCTATCACTCAAGTCCAACAAGCACCCCATACTACGGATGGAGCCACACAAGACACATCCTCCCTGCAAGATCTCCGCACACTGATAACGGACAACATTGCTGGATTAGACCAAAAATTAACAGAAATTAAAACTCTACAGGAAAGAATAAATGAAAGAATCCTGCAGGAAAATTCAAGCTCTTCCCAAGAACCACCTCCACATCTGGATCCCGACAGAATATCACCCAGTTTCTCACAGGTAGCAGCCAACAGCACCAACAATCAACGCCCTATTGAAGCACAACCTCCCCAAAATAAAAACTTGTCAACAAAGCAAACATTCAAAACCTTCCAAATAGCCCTAAATACATACCAAGCTTTCAAGAAAATAGCTTACGTAACAACAACCAACTCCACAAAATCAGGCTCTCAAATCATGAACTACATCAAAAACTACAATATCTCAACGTCAGCGAAGATCATCAAAACTATAATATACCGAAGATCAGTCGATGTCCATTGCTCTACGGAACAAGATGCTCAACAACTAATGAAAGACTTGAAAGCGATAGATGAAATTAATGAACATCTCATAATCAAGACCAAGCCAAACCCAAAACATCGGTTCCTAGTGGTAGGCCTCCCAAAAGAGATTGAGGAACACCAACTACTTAAATACCTAACTGAACACTGTGGCATAGAAACAGAAGAAGATGACCTAATAGAAATAATCAGATCACAGCCATCAAGATACAATGAACTACAAAATTGGGTGATCCAGGCTCCGGCCCCCCTAGTAGAAGCTTTCATTAACTCAGGGGCAATTCAAATAGGTCTACTTTGCATTCCAATAAGACCCCTAACACAAGTTCCTAAGTGCTTGAACTGCCAAAGTTTCGAGCACTCAACAGCAGTTTGTACAAGCAACACCTTTTGCTCACACTGCTCGGGCAACCACAAAAATGACAAATGTGACCTGCGGCCAAACTGCATTAATTGCCAGAGGGAAAGCATGAGCAGACTAAGAAACGACAGGCTCCCACCACTACGGTCAAATCATCCAGCCTACTCTAAGACATGCCCAGTGTACATAGAAAAGTACAGACAGCGAAGAGAGGAGCTCGATCAAAGGTTCCCCCTGTCTACAAACAACCCACCTAGACTTTCCAGAAAGGATGCAGCCTTTAAAAAGAACCATGAGCTTCAATCTTCGTCCAGGCCCGGCAGCAACAGACGACAAAACCCATCCTCATCAAGATCTCGACTAGCCCAACGACAGCGCTCTCGCCCAAGAAGTGACAACAGAGAAGAGACCACCAGCCAAAGTAGAGGCAGAACAGCCAACTCAAACTCCCGTCCGAACAACAACAGAGAACAGAATCAGCAAAGTAACAGCGAATTCACCCCTGAAGCAGACTTCCAGTACAATGGTCAAGAAGGAAGCCGAGGACCAGATCCAGCTTGGCCAACGCTCCCTTTACAAATGTTCCCCTTCTCACAGATGCAACAACCTGGTCCAGGCTACATGCCGCAGCTACTTATGGATTTCATGAGACAACAAGCTTTTTCCTCCTTCAATCAAGCCACCTATCCTAGAGCCAGTAGGTAAGCAGTATTTCTATGCCTCTTTCCCAGGTTTAACCAACAACTCCCAGTATAATGCTCTCTTTAAATGAAGAAAGATTGCCTTCCTCACCTCCCCATGATGCAGCATCCTCCTCAAAATCTAAATCAAAATCAAAAGAAAAAACATCTTTCAATAACCTTAGTTTCCTGCAGGTCAACCTCAACAATTGCAAGGCGGCTAACTCGGCGGCTCAGGAGTACATGGAGAAAAACTCCATAGACATTGGGCTGCTGCAGGATGCGTACTGCACTGTTGAGGGTGATTTGTACGGATTCCCATCCTCTTGGCCAAGTTTCAGCTCTAATCAACACTCAGCCCACATTGTCATCAATACACGAAACCTTAACTTTACCCATTTACTCACAGGGGAGAATTGCGTCTTCCTCACGTTGACCACGAATGAAGGTGAGCTGAGGTTTGGCAGTGCTTACGCTGCCCCGTCTGCAGATTTTGAGGACTGCATGCAAGAGTGGCAGCACATTATTTCACAAAAAACACTCTTTCTATGTGGCTGCGACCTAAACGCTAACTCCCCGCTTTGGTGTTCTCCAAGCGAGGACGCGAGGGGTAGCAGCCTCATAGAATTCATAGCCTCGAATAATCTCAGCATAGCAAACATTGAAAATTCACAACCAACATTCCAGAGAGACAATGCGAGAGGCTGGCCAGATTTCACAATCGTAAATCCTAAGACCTTCGCCAAAATTAACGACTGGTCAGTCCTCGACATACACAACAATTCAGACCACAATTACATCACATATTCAATCACCACTATTCCTACGATTACACTATCCAAGAGATTCGCCACAAAAAATGGCAACTTTAAGAAATTTTGCAAAATTCTTCAAGAATCCGCCTCAAACCTAGAACAACATATAACAACGGTAACCAACACAAATGAACTCGAACAATTCACAGTCAACTTAATCAACACAATCCACTCAGCAGCCTCCTCGGCATTTAAACTGAAGAAATCGGGTCGGCGGTTCACCTACAACTTCTGGTCCCCCCAACTCAGATCCATGCGGAACAAGCTTACAGCCCTCAGGAGACAACAAAAATACCTTGCTCCAGAATCCATCCCCCTTCACAAACAGAAAATAAAACAACTCTCAGCTGAATTCAAAAAACAAATCAACACGGCTAAAAACACCGCATGGAGAAAGTTCTGTTCAACACAAACAAACGCTTACGGCACAGCTCAAAAATTTTACAGCAATAAGTTTTTCACACCCACTGAGCTGAAACTGGAACGTCCTCCAGCCCAATCCTCCAAACGTAACAACCTAGAGCACCTTACTGAAGCTTTATTCCCAACAAGTAAATACGCAAACTTCAACGCACCAACCTTCTCGTCTCCCTTGGATGACCCCTTCACGGAGGCAGAAGTCAAAGCCATTCTGCATAGTTTTAATGTTAACAAAGCTCCTGGTCCAGATCATATAGATTTCAAAATTCTTAGACATACCTATTACACAATCCCTCACGTTTTACACAGCTGGACCAACTCATGCCTTAACTTGGAGTACTTTCCGGAGACCTTAAGAAAGGGGGAAGTGGTGTATTTCCTAAAGCAAGGGAAGCTTCCCTCTGAACCATCCTCGTACAGACCGATCTGCCTCCTACCTACTCTTGGCAAATTATTAGAAAAACTAATAGTATCTCGACTAAATTACCATCTCGAATCTAACAACCTTCTCCATCCTAATCAGTACGGGTTCAGAGAGGGCAGATCCTGCGAACATGCTTTGCAACATATTAAAAGCTCCTGCGCCGTAAACTCAGAGTTAAGAAAATACACTACTTTGGTCTCCCTAGATATTAAAGGAGCGTTCGACAACATTGAATGGCCACACATTCTACACACATTAATAAAACTTAACTGCCCGAGAAATATCGCGGGGGTCATCAGCTCGTACCTCTCTAAGAGAAAGATCCAGGTCAACTGGGGTGATGGCTCCACAGAACTGCCTCAGACAAAGGGCTGCCCTCAGGGTTCCTGCCTGGGTCCGGTTCTGTGGAATCTAATAGCAAATGATATCTTAACAAGAATGAATACAGAAGGATATGACACATGTGCTTACGCTGATGACTTCTCGGTAATTCTCTCGGGAAGGGTGAGGACTGACCTGGAGAACCAAGCCAAGGGCGCACTTTTCCTCTTCAGTAATATTCTCAACGAACTCGACCTAACTTTATCTACCTCAAAAACACAAGCTCTGACCTTCGCGTTCCCCAAAGCTCTCAAACGATCTCCTGTGATGAGGATCAACGGCGTCAGTGTTCGCCACGTCCAAAACCTCAAAATCTTAGGCATAACCGTCGACAGGAACCTCAACTGGACGGCTCATATAAACGACCTAAAACTGAAAACTATGTCCCACTATCATAACGCCACAAAAATGGTAGGAAAGAGGTGGGGAATCTCTACCTCCTTCCTCAAAATATGGTACTATTCCATCATAGACAAGATCTTGACATATGGCGCGGGCGTCTGGGGAGGTCACCTGTCGGCGGCAAACAAAACCAAACTCGACTCAGTACAAAGACCTTTTATCCTTCAAATCACCCGAGGTTATAAAACTATCTCCACTGACGCCCTGACCGTTGTCACAGGAATTCCTCATGCCCACCTACAACTTCAATACTGCTATCAAAAAACTAATATTCTTCAATTAAATAATACTCAGATTGCAAACTCTCTTTTACCTAATCTAAATATACAATCCCTTACAAACAGCTGGAATATCCATCCGGCAAAGGATGTTGCATCTTCTCTCATCAACTGTAATATTAATAGCTTTTCTCCCCTAGCTCCTGTGGCGATCTTCACAGATGGCTCCAAGACTGAACACGGAGTAGCAGCTGCACTCTGTGTCCTTAACAACAATGAAACCATCTTCCAGTGGTCCTGCAGGCTCGAAAACCACAATTCAGTCTTTCAGGCGGAATTATTTGCCATCCTTAAGGCTGTCGAATGGGCTGAGGAAAATGCTCACTCTTACCCAAGTATTAACATCTTTAGCGACAGCCTTTCGGCCCTGCAAGCCATTGCCCGCTACAGGAGCAGGCACCCCATAATATTGAAAATAAAACATAAACTCTATAACCTAAAATCCATCATCTCCCTGGCACACGTTTCTGCCCACAGGGGTGTCGTCGGGAACGAAATGGCAGATCATTTAGCAAAAACTGCCACAGAACATGCAACGATTGATTTTCACTTACCCGCCCCCCCTTCTTATGTAAAATCTAGACTCAAGGACAAATTAAAACAAAATTGGCAATCCTTATGGGATAACTCCATCAAAGGCAGATATACTTATAACCTGATCCCAAATCTTACTTCAAACACTTGGACCCTTACTCCCCCTATCACGGCCTTTCTCACGGGTCATGGCCCATTTCAAGCATACCTTTATAGGTTCAACCGACGACGCTCACCCCTGTGCCCTTGTGGTGAGGAAGGCACTGCTTCCCATTACTACTTCAACTGTTCCCTTACCTCCAGTTTTCACCTACGAAACCCATCCCCAAGACCAGTAATCTGGTTAGATAATATTATCACCAGACCCTCCCTAATCCAAAAACTAAATAAAATCTACGCACTTTTAGAAGATATTACTAATTTAACAGATTAACCTTCAAGCTTCTTCCTACTGGCTCAGGTTGCAACCTACAATTGTGATCATCCCAAGTCACTCAGTTCTGCAGCACGACTCCAAACTGGTATAGCAACGTTACCAAATTAACCACTGTTGCCCCTTGTCGCGTGGGGTGAAAGCCCGGCAACAACATGCAAATGTCAAAAAGACTTTTATCAATGCTCCTAAACCAACTCAAAGACAAAAACGAATGAACTGTAATACTTATTTATGGACTCAGCTAATGAAATCATAGATTAAAATTCTCATTGCAAAGTCTTAAAAAAAAAAAAAAAAAAAAAAAACTATTTATTCCTCCTTGTGCCCTCTGTCGCGTGGTGTTTAATCCCGGCACACCTGCTATAAATAAATTATCGCCCTCTGTCGTTTGAGGCTCATTGCCTGGCGAATTTTGTAAACGCTTGTTGAATTCTCAATAAACGTTCGGAGCACTTCCCTCTGTCTCGGACACTTGTTGCCCGAGACACTGAAGCGCTCAACATCGCTCCAAGAGCGATGAGCGGGGACTGTCCCCTGTTCAGACGTTAAATTCTACTTATCTGCAATTTCCCCCATAGACTTTATGTATTTGAATACTTTTGAGTGTCCGTACACGAACCATTTACTTCATCTCAACGAAAAGCTTACTGTAGCATCCCTATATGATACACATTTAGAATACCGAGTTTGGAATTTCTGCTACTATTTGTTCTTGAGATATACTGATAATAGACACACACACAGACAGACACACAGACCATTTGCTAAAAACATGATTTTCGTATTGAGGGGACCTCAGAACATGTAAATATAACAAAAACTCTCGTTCGAAAATTTGACCTTAAAACAATACTTTCTCGACCTTATGGGTAAGAGAAAGTAAAAAACAAAAACAAAAAAGTGAATTTAGGAAGAAAAGTCCGGTTTTAATTTAAGATATGGGTGCATGCTCACTTACACCTATCTGTAATGCATCCTGTATGCACCTAGTACCTGTAATGCATTTAGTTTTAATTTCCAAAATCTAAAGAAAAAGAATCATTTCATCCAAAGCTTACTTTCGAGAAAATTTCAATTAATATATTAGTTTAAAAATTATTACTTATGTTAAAATTATATAAAATCCTATTAATGATTTAATAATGAATATACCACCCAAATTTTATGTTTACTTGCTTAAAAATTATACGCAAAAAAATAAAACCGGAAAGTAGGTTGTATTTTAACTTTTAGAAACCAATGTACTAAATTCTAAACTAATAAATAATTCTTCTTAATTATTTCACAATTTAAAATTTTACAGCCTTAAACCAGCTTTTCTATTCCCAGTTTTTATACTATACATTACTATTATTTTAAATTCTGTACTGATAAGTATAAATTATTTAAGTCCAAAAATGTCGATTTAGAGTTAAGTACATAGGCAGACTCAGAATCAAATTCTCTATCGATTGGTATAAAGGATTTAAATCTATGTCGTTTAGTCTTTCAGAAAATCCATTGGTAAAAAAGATTCCAGTCAGAAATTTAGCACTCATGTTTGGTATAAAAGATTAAGTCCTGTCGGCATTTTTTCAAAACTATATAAATCTGTTAAAAAGACACAAACTTAAAAATTAAATGTATGAAATTTATTAAAAAAAATTGCATATTATGATAATATCCTGGTTAAAACTGTATTGAATGGATAAGATTTTATACAGAATTTTTTAACTTTATTTTTCGTCTCCTGTAAAATCAAGAATATGGACTTAAATCCTTTTTACTTATCAGCACAGAATTATACGTAGAAGATATATATAAATAAAATTCAAATACTTTCAGGAAAATAACATATCGCACCCTGGCAAGAAAAGGACACTATACACTAGTCAAAAAATGGCAATTTTGAATTTGTGTCATTGAAAGATGTATATGAAGTAATCAAACCTGCACAAAAAGCATCACATCTCCATCTCGAAAATTATCCAGAGAGACAATTATGTCAGTTTTATTGTAATGCTAGCCAATGGTTTATCGTCATTTTTAAATTGATTTTTCTGAAATATTGCATTTTTAAATTTTATTATTTTTCTTGCAGGGTAGCGATATTTTCCTAACAAAATGCCAAGAAAATATTCCTATACTGTAATTTTTATATTAAATTATAGTACACTTCCGGTCAAATTGGTCAGAAGAGTATAGCTGGGTTAAAGAAGTTAATAATCCACAATGCTTTAAATTTATTAAAGCATTAATATGTGTATTCATAGGCAACGATTCTTATGGTGTTTGATATATTTTTACAGATTTGAAATCTTTAAACTGCATTTTCTCACTTTGCATTTTTTCATGAATTCATGATCTTGAAAATGCTAAAACTTCTACGGATATTTAAAAAAAGACTTAAAATCTCATTGGGATGTTCAACAGAACCTACTTAAAAGAATCAGGAATAGACTTTTCAATATTTTTAAAAGAAAAAAAAAAAAAAAAACATTAACCCATTATCGCCAGAATTAATTTTGGCAAAATATTATTACCTGATTATTTCACTTCTAAATTAATATAGACAACTAACAGTAAAAAATATTAAATTAAACAATTCTTCTGGTAGTTTTAAATTTAAAGCGTATCCTCATTTATTTATCCCGCCACACTTTTACAAAGTCATTTTGCGAAAACACATATGACAATTTCCTATTTTATAATTTATGCTGTCATACACTGCCTTTTTTTTTTTTTTTTTTTCTTTACGTAAAGCAACATCGTTCATATTTTTAGAAATCTACATATAATAAAATTCTATGTCTTGTCAAAATACAGTTTTTTTAAATTTTTTTTTATCAATGTATCTATTGGAATTAATTAAAAAAAAAAAAAAAAAAAAAAGATTAGATTTCTTGCAACGTTACCCCCTCCATAAGTTCATGAAATTTTGAATAAATGTAATTGAGATGTTTTTTAATCGATTGGCGTTTTTCTTTTCACTGTAAAAAACTGAAAATTATGTCTTATTTACTTTCAGTAAATTGGACCAAATGACTTGAAATTCGGTCTAATATAACTTAACTTGGAAAGCAAATGTTTTACAAAAATTTATAGTAGTTATAAAAAATTGCAAATTTAGAGCAATTTTTAAATCTTGATCAATTTATACCATAATATTTCATTATGATAAATAATGTGTTTTCCAATATAATGATTTGTCGCATAGTTTGCGGGGAATGTTATTTTTTCTTAACTCAGAGTATGCAATCTCTAACAGCACATATCATCCCCAAAACATCCTCAAGATATCATATGGATGAAAGTACATCCAAGGGACATACTCAGAATGTACTATGGATAAGTGTGCTGTTAGGGAACATTTATTTGAGGAGACTTAGCACCATTGAAGGGTTCATATAAAAGTTTATATTTCCATTTAATAAGTATAAATTGAACTGTATTAGGTTTCTACATTAATATGTATATTCATAGGCAACGATTCTTATGGTGTTTGATATATTTTTTACAGATTTGAAATTTTTAAACTGCATTTTTTCATGATTTCAGGATCTTGAAAATGCTAAAACTTCTACGGATATTTTAAAAAAGACTTAAAATCTCATTGTGATGTTCAACAGAATCTACTTAAAAGAATCAGAAATAGACTTTTCAATATTTTTAAAAGAAAGAAAAAAAAAAAAAAAAAAAAAAAAAACATTAACCCGTTAAAGCCAGAATTAATTTTGCAAAATATTATTACCTGATTATTTCACTTCTAAATTAATATAGACAACTGACAGTAAACTATATTAAATTAAACAAGTCTTCTGTTTTAAGTTTAAACCCTATCCTCATTTATTGACGTTTAGTGTTCTACACTGAAAAAAAAAAAAAATAAAAAAATAAAAAACGTTAAATCTACAGAGAAAATCTGGCAGCTGGGGTGCAGTATTTCTCCGTCAAATATGCAGTTTAAAACCGTAAAATTGTATCACTGACATATATTTTACACAGGTATCCTATAAATCAAACAGGTTTTTTGTTGAAAGTACAGTTTTGTCCTGTATATTTGATGGAGAAATACTGGCACCCCCCAGCTGCCAGATTTTTCCTGTACTTTTAACGGGTTTTTTTTACGGTGTAGCGAGAAAACTTCGAAATAGAAAAACTTTGAGATAGCAGATTAATTTCCTATTATATTTTGACAAAGATCTTGAAGTTAAAGTATTATAATATATATTATTATTCAACTTGATTTAAGTTAGTATACCTGCGCAAAAAGCAAAGTTATGTGCGACGAATGAAAAATCATAAAATGACTATCCAAATTATGAAATAATAATGAATAGTAGGCACATAAAACTTTCAGGGATCATTTAGAGTGACGCTATAAACGGTCACTATAAAGCAGAAATCATTCCAAGAAACCACGAAAAACATACATGCCATTTTATTAGCTGTCCTCAAATGAGGACACCGGGCGCTAACGGGTTTAAAGAAATAATATATCAAAAATCTTTTTTTTTTTTTTTTTTTTTTTGGGGGGGGGGGGGAATTTTGTGAAAACATGCACTTATTCATTTTTTCCCAAAAAACTAATTAATAAATTTCAAAATCCATCCCTTATTACTTTAAGTAATTTTAATAATCATCCAACAAAAATTATCAAGTCTTTTCTCAAATATCTGTAGAAATTTTAGCATTTTGAAAATCATGAATTCATGAAAAAAAATACAAACCGAGAAAACAAAATTTAAGGAATTCAATTCTGCAAAAAATGTATCACAAATCATAAGAATCATTGCCTGAATATATATTTTATTGAACATATTTAATGTAGTTCACTTTATAATTATTGATTGGAAATATAAATTTTTATATGAAACCTTCAGTTGTACCTGTCAAAGTGCGAAGTTCCCTCAAATTATTTTGAACGCTATTATTTTTGTAATAACAAAATTTTTTTAAATTATTTTTCCAAATTCCCTAGTTAAATTTTAAGAAGTTAAAAAAAATTAGTATTCAAAATGTAATACGCTGTGACCCATGGTAACTATGCATCACATTTTCATATTTTATTGAAAATCAAAATCTTTAGAAACATATCTTTGGGCTCTTCTTTTATGAACATTGCATCAATTTGATAAAATTAATACATAAATTTTGTTTAGTCCGAATTTTAGACAACTAGAGCATTTTATTTATTCTTTCGAAATTGAAATTTAAAATAACTTACTCAGGTGACTTTTTTGTGAAAATCTAGCAGGATAGAGACAATAAGTTTTTTAATTTTTATTAATGAATCAGGAAATAGAAGTATATTTTTTCTTGGAATTATAATTCTGATATTCGAAACTGATTTTATTTCAAACTTGATTTCTTCACTAATATATGTGTTCTTTACAATTAATACTTTCTGTTATTGTTATAAACATTAGATTAAAGAATTAGAATGATTTCCGTTTAATGAAAAAAAAAAGTATCAGATATCCAAAATCACTTATTTGTGTTTCTTTATCTCTTTATCGACAAACAAACGATAAAAGTAATAGCTGCCAGGCTTTTTAATCCTTTCCAATTATAGTTCTATTATTCTTAAATATGAGAGGGAAAAAAATGGCGAGCAAAACGCTAGAACAAACGCTAATGACAAAGATTCATTCTACTTTTCCCTATCAAAGATTCGTACAAATCAATTCATCTGATCTTGCTAACTGCAAAGGTAAATAACATTCTAATGATTCCAGTTGAGAGAGGAAAAAAAATTAAAGTTTTTCTCGTGTAGTTTTGGCAACACTTTGACACAGTTGTCAATTTTATTTGTTTACAGAAGGAAACGAAGACTTGTCGTTATGAAAGATAATTTCTATCTGTGGTTTTAGCTGTCAAAAAATAGAATATGAATATTGAAATTATCCGAATTTTGGCAGGCATAATTTAACATTTATCTAGAGAAAGTTTGCGATATTTTTTATTCATATGATAGGATTTAGAATGAAATAAATTTTAAGGTGTCAGAACATATATGCGCGAAATATTTGATTTGTGACAAATTATTTGTTTTTCCTTTTGTATTTCAGTCATATCTTGATAAGCAGCATAATCTGATAACGATGCGCCATGTTTCCTCGAGATCTGTGAATTAAATTCTTGAAGTGTTTATATTTATATGCGCATACAATAATCAACAATTGTACAGATCAGGGTTTAAACTGCCATTATTTTTTTTAGCATTTTGCTAAAAGGTATCGTATTTTGCTAAAACAAGTCGGGCAGAATTTCGCTGAAAAGCTAAAACTGGATAACTGTATAAACTATCTCTATATAATAATTCAGATTTTTTTTTTTTTTTTTTTGTAATATTTGCAGGTAAAAACTACAAAAGGACTGAAATTTTTGGGAATCCTTATTTATATAGTAATTTGGATTTATTTTTAATTTTCAATGATTGAATTTAAATGCAAAAATATTTAAAAGTATGTTAGAATTCAAAATTTGCTTCATAGAAGCATTTTTAGCACTAGTATTTCACGAATATCTACCACTGTACTTTACTTGATTTCTAAATTGATTTTTCATTTTACACATAGGATATGAATACCTCTTTTTCTACTGATAAAATCAAAACATAGTTTCCCTGATTCATATTTTTAAAGTCACAAATATGGATGCTTGGTTAAAATCATCAATGAACAAAAGGAATAGAAAACAAAACTGAGGATAACAAAGATCAATGTAAAAGAAATCAATGGTATCCAAAGAATTAACTTTCGAAAAAGCTAAAATAGTGCTTGCCTATTTTCGCTAAAATGCTAAAGTAATTTTTTTGCCAGGTTAAACCCTGGTACAGATGATTAAAATTCTAAGTTTAATTTCATAAGATATTAGTTATTGATGTTTCAGAGCGAAGTCACATACATGTTTATTTTTTCCAGAAAAAAAAAATATAATTAAAAGGAATAAACAAACAGATGAAAATTAAAATGAAAATCTATTTCACGTTTCTAACGACTTGTGCCGAACTCTCCATCTAGTGTACCTATGCATGTTTATGCCCTTATACTACTCTATACTATGTTAATTCATCCAAGTGCAACTTTCTACTGCATTTGATTGGGATCCGGACATAATATCGCGGGACAAAATCTCGCTCGACAAAATATCGCGTCAAAAAAATAGTATGATCTATTTGAAAAATTGATTTTGTGTCACGTGTGATCTCTGGCGGGGGCCACAGGGCCTTGTAAATATTAATTAATTAATTAAAATAAATAAATAATTAAAAAAATAATAGCGTTGAATTTCATTATTTTATCTATGTTTATTTTTAAGTTATTTTATATTTTGCTTTACACTATTCAAAATACATTTTAAAAATCATGTTCATCACTGCTGACATTAATGCTGAACATTGTTCGCAAACTTGAATTTAAAATTTTAAAATTGATAAGCACGATTGACTTCATTGTTACTAATCTTAACAAATATTAATAAATATAGTCTTTAAACTATTTTAAGTAAAAAAAAAAAAAAAAAAAAATGTAGGTTTGTCAGAATGTTAGTGCTCTGAGGTATCTGAGGCTCTGAGGTTTTAAATTAAATTTTATACAACATTACTAATCATTAAAAACTCATTTTTGCTTTGCATTCATTTACGTCGGCAATATTTTGTCCTTGCGATATTTTGTCCCCAACCCATTTGATTTTACTGGTGACTCTCCCCACTCCCTCACAAAAAAAAAAAAAAAAAAAAATGAAAATAACCTTTACTTTTTAAAAATTAGTGCCGTGCACACTTAAATAATGCTTAAATAACTTTTTAATTCATCTGGGCGTAACTTTCTATATATTTTTCTTTATTGTAAATCTGTTGATCTTTTTCTAAAAAAAAAAAAAAAAAACTTGAAAAACAATTCATATTTTTTATAGAACTATTCAAAGCAGTACCCAGAAAAAAATTTCGAAGGGGGTTCAAGTTCAGTACATAACTTTGAGTGTAACTCGAAAATTATCCACAAATTTTAAGACTAGTATCGGGCACTTTTAAATGATACCAAGTGTGCCCATATTTAGATCCTGTACTATTTTATTTAAATCACTAAGGCATTATTTTCTAGGCACATTATTTTTCACTGATGACTTTTCTACCCTTTTTCTCAAAAAAAAAAAAAAAAAAAAAAAAAGAACATGTTTATTAAAGACAATATTGGACACTAGTAAATAATAGTAAAGTACCTATGGTTAGAATTCATATAGTTACATTCAATTCACACTAGTGTAACCATTCCACAATAACAGGGAAAAGCTAGCGAATATCAAAAGTAAGATTGTTCCAGAAGTTTCCAAATCGATAACAGTAAATTCTAAAATATCCTTTTCTGTATCAATCAAAATTTTTGATAATGGACTTTTACATTTCTTTTTATGTCTCTTGAACTTTATGCTATCTTTTTCTTTCTTTAGTATTAAATTATTAGCAAAATATAATAAGGCGCTATAATAAAACAAAACTCCACAACAATTAGCTGCACACTAGAAAATATTCCATATTTTACCGTGTGCAGCTGTGTAACTAACTCTCTTAAAAAAGATATAAATAATCTATTTAAAAAATCTTTTAAAACCCAAATTCTTATTATAGCGTATCATATAAATCTTTTCGAAGTTAGAATAAAATTTAATTTGCAAAAAAAAAAAAAAAAAAAAAAAAGTAACTTTTTTGTTTATTAACCAAAATTGGGGAAATTTGAACTGTGTTAAGAAAAGAGAAATTATTTCTCAAAATTCACAACAGATGGCAGCACCACACGATTGCCTATAAGTTTTGTGATTACATTTTCTGATTAAGGGCCAATATCTGCAATTTAATTATTCGTTTGAGGCACCTTTTTATTATTATTATAGTTTATTATTATTATTTTTATATTATAATTTAGCATTTTACTGATTTGGTTAATGTTTATGTGTTATTCCTAATCATTTTTATTTTGTATTGTTAATTATTTCATTGACATTATAATGAATATTCCGCCCAATAGAGGGCGCTTGTAGTCCACGAAAAAACTCTTTTTTGCTTCTAAAAAGAGATGTAAGAAACAGGCTTCTTAAAAAACTCTTAAAAAATTCTTAGAATACTGTGTAGTCAATGATAAATTTTCTTTTATCAATTGGCATCTTTTCTACTAATTGTCTGCAAAAACCAACACTCCGGACTATCAGGGTATCGAACGCGGGACCACCGGATTATTAAAATGGCGCTCTTACCAACTGAGTCACGGAGAAACAAATGCAAAAGCTTGTATTTACCTTAAAATGGAGGCGCATTTTTTATTTGGTTGAGATTCACAAACATACCGTAGTGAATGACAGTAAGTACATAAGAATTTGGGAAAAACATAAGTTTAAAAGGTCAAGAGAACTAGAAGAAAATCTGAAGTGACTCCAATCGACTTTGCGAACATTGAGTAATTAGCGTGTATAAGAATATGTTAAAGTAAGAGAAGTCGTGCGAGAAAATTATAATAAGGTGTTTGAGTCTTTTTCTCCATAAAGTATGTTGTTTAATTTAACGCTATTGCACTTAAAAATAATTTGAGCTCATTACATCATAATGATAAAAAGTTTTTCGTTGGGTCCCTGTACCTGTAAAAATCTATAAGTGTAATCTATTCACCAAAATCTATGCAGCTTGTGCGACTCTGACTAATAACTTGCATAGAAATTTTCAGCTAAATCGAATAAGGCATTTATACTACTGGCCATTAAAATTGCTACACCAAGAAGGAATAATAATAACGGAATGAAATTTATTGGACGCATACATTATAGTAGGAAGAACAATTGATTAAAATTTCAGGAAATTTGGAGTGATATGTACTGAGAAAACAGTGCATAAAGCAGCAACCTCTGTGAGCAATAACAGCACTTATCTGTCTAGGCATTGAATCGAACAGCGATTAAAAAGCGACTGGCCCTCCACCAATCACCAGTAACTTCGATCGATGAATTGTGGCATCGTGTTAAAACTTCATTAAGTGCTCTACCCGCACATGTCATCTAATCGCTGTTCGATTCAATGCCTAGGCAGATATGTGCTGTTATTGCTCACAGAGGTCGCTGCTTTATGTACTGCTTTCTCAGTACATATTACGCCAAATTTCCTGAAATTTTAATCAATTGTTCTTCTTACTTTAATGTATGTGTCCAACAAATTTCATTCCGTTATTATTATTCCTTCTTGGTGTAGCAATTTTAATGGCCAGTAGTGTAGATGCTATCGCACTTTAAATGATTTGAGTCCATAGGCCATAATGATAAAGAATTTTTCTTTGTGTCCATATAAAAAAATAAATAAACTATACGTGCTCGATTCATCAAAATCAATAGGTATCGTTCTACGGGGAACAATAACATACGTACCAACTTTCAGCTCATTCAAACAAAGCGTTTAGACGTTATCGCATTCTCTCTCTCACACACACATATTACCATAAAAATAGGAAAAAAATGAACTCGGGGAACCTCAAAACGTATAGATAAACCAAAATATCAAAGTCGAATATTCGCCATGATTGTCTAGAAAGATATCTTTTGACTTTTTTCACTTTTTTTTTAATTTGTGAATTATTTGGTTTTCTTTCATCCTGCATACAAAATGTAACTCTGGGTGCCTTATTGTCGCGATATCCACTTTAAACAATTAGTCAAAAAATCTGTTTATCTTTTGCTGATTCTCATGAACTTAACTTGACGAAACTATGCCAATTTTTTCCAACATATTCGTAACGAAAACTGCTACCATTCTTTTCCTGAAAAAAAATAATAATAATAATAATAATAATAAATAATAATAATAATAATAATAATAATAATAATAGTCCCCCATACTAAACAAAATTCTGATTTTGCCAGAATATCATCAAAATCTTTTTTTTTTTTTTTTTTTTTTTTTTTTAAAGAAAAAGAAAAGAAAAGAAAATTAAAAATAATCAGTATCAAAAAAGTTGAAGAAGCCCTTTTTTAGACAAAAATACGTAATTTATTTTAATTTTTAATTGTTGCCAGAAAAGTTTACGAGTTGATTTAAAATTTTTTTTTGAAATGAAAAGAAATTCACGCGTAAATATTAAAATTGATATAAAACTTTGAGAATTTTTTTTTATGCTGTTTTCTTTGGAGTATTTTCTAAGATCCGGGTGAATCTGTCAGGGCTATCTTACTAATCAAGACATTTTGTCTTGACACTGTTTTGTCAAAGTATATAAAATAGGGTAAATAAAGTAAAGTATAATTCTTATTCTCAAGTTAAATTAATCATAAGCAAACCAAAATCTAGCGTGAAAATATTAAAAAAAGATAAGTTAAGAACAAGCTGAATCACAAGCCAAGTAAAACAAACCTTAAATAATAAATTAAATCTACAAAACAACTATTAATTCGTAAATTAATATTCTGTGAGAGTGCATTTGGGAAAAACGATGAAATAAAAAGAAATTCATGCAAATAACATGTTGACTTTTAGAAGCAAAAGTACATGGCTATTGCGCAATAGCAGCAAATCATGTCAAGTATTTGTAAACTTAGTTTTCATAAATTATGGAATAAGTAAATAAGGGCATCTGATTATAGATATAGTAATATATATAGATCTATCATCCCCATGTTAACGAGCAAAGATTTTTGATGCCGAAAAAGTTTTTTGGCATCAGCCATTAGAAGTATAATAATAATAAATGCCGAAAGAAAGACAGTTTTGTGCAGACATGAGTAGAGTATAATAAAAAATAAATAAATAAAATAAAAGGAAAGGAAAACGAAAAGAAGGGGTACCTGGAGTTTTTCATTCTCTTTTCGTGCATAAATTTTATTTGCTAAATTACCTATGTGTATTCCCGTGTATATTCACTCAAGGAAATACATCCATAAGAGAGTAAAATGGCCGTCTTTTTCCGATTAAAAAAGGTATCACTTTTCCCCTCTCAATGATCAATCTATGTCTTATTACTATATCTATGCATCCGATATATAATATTGCATTAAAAAGGGAAAATAAAATATTCCAAATAACCCACGCAGTAGCAGAGTAAAAATTAAGAATGGAAATTTTATGAAAACTTTTAAAATATTGCACAATGTGAAATGAGAAATATCACATGAAGAAATGGAAAAAGAAAAATATTTCCCAAAGAACGGTAATTCAAATGATGAAAGCATCCAATATCAATATGTCGTTGGGGGGTTATAATTGATTACTGTATGCAAAATAGGTGTGAATTTCTGTCACTCTGTAGGTCAGTAGCAACATTTAAAAAGTCCGAAGCCCGATTTGCACCGAAACGGACGGGACAAATAACAATAGAAGCAAGATTTAAAAATTTTAGGAAGATGAAGTAAAACTTAAAAGGAAAAATATTCAGATGAAGATGAATTAGTACTTACGCGATAAAAAACTATAGAAGAATAATTTCAATAAAATTCAATAAATATATAAGTTCATAGACTTCAAGATTTGAAAATACACATTTAAAGTGGAATTTTTGTTTTCAATCACTGGAGTTGCCGAAAAATAATTAAAGTAACACTTGAATGATGCATCCATATTTATATTACATATAAATATACATAATAATTATACTCTTTCTAGTGAAAATATTTGTATCCATAGTATTTTGATTGTACAAATATGAACATATTGAATATACTTAAGAAATATAGTTACATGCAAATTGCAAAAGAAACGCCCACTGGAGAAGTTACGATTTCCAAATGACGTGAATCTACGTCAGTGGTCGTGAAAGTGCTAGTTTGCTTCTCTATCTTTACCAATAAAAATTAAGTTCAGAATACATAAAGCTCTTCTTAATTTTAATGGCAAAAGAGTCGTAGGAATTAATCCCCATTTTCTTACATACTAGAATGTGAGGCATGTTCCAAACCCTGCAAAGACACAGATAACCATATTTATATATACGGAAAGGAAACATGTCTCATAATTTATGGTCATTTTTTTATTTTATCATTTTTAATAATGGTTTTATTCAATTAATCAAGTCAACTTGCTTCGATTAACTAAAGAATATCTTTGTAAGATGAGTTACTGTTATAGGACCAGCCAATAAACTACGTCATATATATCTCTCTGTAAACAGCAAATGAGCGAGCGATGTGCTAAAAAAAAAAAAAAAAAATCGTTTGTTTAAATGAACCAAATAATTATGTTGATTTAAAAATATTGGTTGAATCAACAAAACTGTTTGGTTAAAACAAAAAATAATTTGGCTCTGGTTAAAAAAAAAAAAAAAAAAAAAAAAAAAAAATGTTTTGAAGAATGTCTTAAAAAAATCGTTTGTGTAAATGAACCAAATAATTATGTTGATTTAAAAATATTGGTTGAATCAACAAAACTATTTGGTTAAAACAAAAAGTAATTTGGCTCTGGTTAAAAAAAAAAAAATGTTTTGAAACTATCTTAAAAAAAAAAAAAAAAAAAATTGGTTGATTAGAATTTTTTTTTTTTGCTCGACCAATACTACTTTTTTCTGACCAGGGCCCACAATTTCTCATGTTCAAGATATGCAAAATCTCATTCCGTAAATAAATCAATATGAAGTCAAAATAAAAAAATATAAAAACGCAATTTTATAATTCTTATCACATTCTAAAAATAAAACTCACAATGCAATCATATTTAAATTCACGAGGTTCTTCAGACAGTGATATAAACAACTCATCTTCAGCCATTATCGGCTGTTGAGCATAATACAATGTCCACAATGAAGTATTATTCAATAGACATTTATGTATTTTTATCACGGTCGATTCCCGCATTTAAATACAGATTTGCGTGCAGACGAAAAAGACATTATTACTCTAAGTTATCGATTAGAATACAAAAATATCTTTCAAGTAAACAACAGGACTTCTCTTACGAAAGGAAAGGTTGGTTGGTTGGTTGGTTGTAGGGTTTAAGGCCGATTGACTCCTGGTGTGTCCTAGGCCTAGAGGGGGAGTGCCCTCCGTGGGGGTCTTTCTAAGGGGAAAAGGAAAGGATATGTGCGCAAAATTCTGAGAAGCTGTGTAATTATTATAAGACAGTTCTATCACTTAAGAACACACAAAAATTGTAAGAAATATTACGGTTTTAGTAAATTTAAAAATCAGGACACTTAAAACTAGTATGGTGTGGCTAACATAAAATTTTCTTCTATATTTTACTATACAAATTACACAGGTTTACAAGACAAAATTTGATTTGATAATTTTAACTGATACCTATATTTCATGGCGAGCTAAAATCAAAAAAGACGCCACTTCTTCGCTACTACGTATAGAATTAAAGATCTTGGTCAATACCAGGGCCTGATTAAGTTTTGAAGCTAGGGGAAGCTCGGTATCTTTTCGGGGCCACCTTTCATTTCTGGAAATGTTGTTTTTCTGTTTCATATTGTAATATAAAAATGTTATAGACTAAAGATTAGTGTGTGTTTATAGTTTTTTTTTTCCCATTCATATATCTGGGTGGTTTCTATACAGAACTTTAAAATCGTAAAACTTATTCATTAAGAACATTCAGATTTTTGAGGTTAAATAATAGAATTTTCCCGAATTAGTGAATATTTACCTTGCTTTAGGCGAATTTTCTCAGAAAAAATTCAATCTCGGTGTGAAAATCTCAAACAGAAGATTCAAAACCCTGTTTTTGGTCATTTTGGTCCTCGTAAATTTTTTAGGGGAAGCTTGGGCTTCCCGAGCCTTTTGGGTAATCGGGCCCTGATCAATACAGAGCGTCTACTGACACAGTTTCTTCATTTTTGGTACATATTAACCGTGGAGGCATACTATAAAAGCTACCATATAATTATACTGATAGAAGAGTCATGGATAAAAATTGTATCGGTAGACACCCTGTATTGAGAAAAACCTATACGTGACAGAAAAAAAAAAAAAAAACTGGTTTCAGCTTCGGTTTCAGCACATCAAAAAGCACATAAAAAAACTCAGTTAAAATTATCAAATCAAAATTTTAGATGTAGACCTGTGATTTATTAAAATCTATTTGCATGATTAATACTTTGACTGCCAAGCCAAAATTGCAAATGTTTACCTCGGTGCCAGAAAATTCTTTTGTGTAATTCGCATTTTCTCAACATAAAATTATATGTATATATATATATATATATATATATATATATATATATATATATATATTTCAATCTGATTCATTTTTCAATACATGGGGAGATTCTTATCCTCCAACAATCAAACTCCCGAACGATTTTCATGTGACTGATATGGTTTTTATAGCCAAGGAGTGAAGTGTTGAAAAACTGGCTATCCTATCTGATAGCCAGTGTTCCCAACGGAAACATCACTGGCTATCACATATGATAGCCATGACAGTCAAATGGTTAATGCAGACGATTTTCTTTACATAGATTATAACACACAGTCGACAGCAAAATTATTCGACAAATTTTTTAACAAAGCAGTATAAAGTGTACTTTTTTTTATATAAGAATTATTGCTAGGATTCGAATAATTTTGCTGCCGATTGTAACACTAAATGTTGCAAGAAAATCAATATCGTACACTACAAACCACATCTGAGAAAATATATTTTTTCATCGCTTCAATTCGATACATGCACCTTATCCTAATTTGTTGATTCATTTTATCAGGATCAGTTTCGTATTTTAATTTCCATGTAACTCTCCATTTTCTAATAGATAATATCCACCCATAAAGCAAGTGCACGCTAAATATAGCCCTATTCTGCTAATTTATGAACAACATTTCATTTGCATAACGTAAGAAGCTTTTGCAGTGGAATATTGATAATGAATAGTTTTCCAAGTAATATCATGAATGTTTTTTTAAAACTAATCCAACTTACTTATTATAAAAAATGATCGTCATTCATATTGCAGAGTTTTGTGAAGTTTAGTCTCAGTCTTCTATACTAAGAAAATTGTAAAATTTGAATAACTTGTGAAGGTTTTGAAAATAGAATTTTTCTAATAAATGATGTTCTTATTAATATCGTTCCTCATATTTTAAAAGTTATCCAACATCTTGACGAGTAAAATAATTCTTTTAATGCTCATTTATGTGATTTTTTTTTTTTTTTCTAATGCCCAAGTTTAGAAAATCATAAATTTAGAATAACTTACGAAAGTTTTCATAGGTGAATGTATGTAGTCAATGTCAGTATCATAAATGATAATTTGAAACTGGTTCAACATCTTTACGATGAAAAAATTCTTCTAGTACAGTCGGTAACAAAAGGGTCCGAACATTAGCAAAAATTCCTATATAAAAACCTACACTTAATACTGTTTTGTTAAATAAATCCTTGTCGAATCCTGTTCTTAGTCAGTGTAAGAACAGGATTCTACAAGGATTTATTTAGCAAAACTGTATTAAGCGTACTTTTTTTATATAGGAATTTTTGATATTGTTCGTACACTTTTGTTACCGACTGTACATGTTCATGAGAAATTTTGCCCTGTTATCAAATATTAAGAATTTTTTAAATAACTTACGAACTTTTGAAATTAAAAATCGAAAATCAATAGGATTCTTTTCAGTATCATAAGTGATATTTTAAAACTGGTCTGACTTTTTTACAGTCAATTGTTCTTGACATAATATATATCAGGGGCGAGGCGTGGTTCAGAAAACTATGGCAGCGCTGCGCTTCTAAAAGCAGAGGAAGAATCAATTCAGTCTTTCGACGAAACGACGTTACTTGATTACTTTTTAAAAATGTTAAATAAGGGAAGCGCTGCTTCCATCGCTTCGATGGACGCTTCGCCACTAATATGTATACAGTCTAACACACTAATGCCCTAACGAACTAACACATTAACAAACTGACTATCCTACAAGATGTACAGTCGGTAAAAAAAGTATCCGAACACTAGCAAAATTTCCTATATAAAAAAAGTAGAGTTAATACTGTTTTGTTAAATAAATCCTTATCGAATCATGTTCTTACTCTGACTAAGAACGTAAGAGCAGGATTCGACAAGGATTTATTTAACAAAACCGTATGGAGTGTACTTTTTTTACATAGGAATTTTTGTTAGTGTTTGGACACTTTTGTTACCGACTGTACCACTGTATCAGTTTTGTGATATTTCGATTTTTTCATAACTCAAAAGTATGAAAACTTCAAGAAACCAAAGCTGAAAAATTTCCCGAATACTTAATTTCTTCGTATGTACAGTATAAAGAGGAACTAAACCATGTTCTACTCTATATATAAATACATTAAAATAAAACGCGTTGTGAAACATTAGGTGAGAAAAATAAAATATTTCCATCTAGCGTCGTGTGTTGAGATATATAGCTATTGATAAAAAATAATTATAAGATAAAAAACTTTTTATATACCATGTTTTTAAATTTTTTGTTGAATCATAGCTATATAACTACATTTAGCACTTTATTGATATGTATAAAATTTAAGTGATAATGACGTCTATTTTTGTGAAATGCATCATCTAAATTTTTACAATTTTTTAACGTTCACGTTTAAATAAATGTATTTATTTTTATGTCGAAAGAAAATGAACTCGTAATTTTTTTGGCAACAATTAAATTATAGCTATTATTTTAATGGCTATTTTTAAAGTTATTAGGAGGTTATTATTTTCATATTTTAATTAATTGAAAGAAAACTAATCAAAAATTCGAAAATCAGGTTTCGAAATATTGTGTTGTCATCGGTTCTGAGCTATTCTGAAAGTTTCAAATGTCTAGCTAGCCGGGAGGTTAGTTAACGACCCTCTTCACTTACCGTCGCCGGAAGCCCGAGCCAATGTTATTATATGGGGAAATTTTCTTTACAAATAACTTATTAACTAATACATATTTTTAAATTCTGTTTTCACATTCAGAAAATTCCCAACTGTTCAATTGACGGACCTTTTTTAAAAATGTATTTTTTTAATTTTTAATATTTTATTTTGAAATTGCAAAATGAAAAATGAAAAAAATTCACAGATTGAAAATTCGTATTTTGCAGCTTCAAAATAAAATATAAAAAATAAAAAAAATATTTTTTTAGAAAAGGTCTGTCAATTTAACAGCTGGGAATTTTCAGAATGTGAAAACAGAATTAAAAAATATATATTAGTTAATAAGTTATTTGTAAAGAAAAATTTCCCATAGAATAACATTAGCTTCGGCTTCCGGCGGCGGTGAGCGAAGCGGCCCCTTAAAAATCGATTGCAAGATTTGTACCGGTGAAACAAACAAGAACAGAAGTTAATAAAAACATGGTTAAAAAAAAAAAAAAAAAAAGCGACCTGGTGTTCGTGACGCAAGGTAAAATGGAGTCTCCTTATTTGTATCGACTTTAAGTATTATAATTACAAATTAAGTAGCCTTTGAATAGTCACACGTACCATCTGCCTCGAAATGAAAAGCTGGGAAAATGAGATGGGAAGATCAACTTTACAATCTTACTGGGTACTCAGAATTTGAATGTTAATAGTTGTAAATAATACACAAGAGTAAGGTAGTTTATTTATTTATTTATAAATTTGTTATTTTCAGATATGTTACTTTTCAGCCTTAAGGCTGAATTCAGCCTTTTTAATCTTGAAAATTATTATTCTTGGGATCAATGCAAATCTGCATTAAAACTTTTTGGACATGTGCAAGGGGGGGGGGGTCAGCCTGAATTTGTGCAATATATTATTAGCAATTTCTATGTGATTGGCTTTCAAGAAATGTTGAATTCAAACTTGGAGAAAATGAAAAAGAAATAGCACTTCAACTGCATTTTCCTAAGGAACTTGAACTACATTATTCTGCTAATCAATTGCCCCAGCAAAAAATGCTTCTATAGAATAAACTTATTTTCAAGTATATGTAATAAGTTTGTCTATTTTTTAAGCACTTACAACTATTTTAATTATAATTAATATGATATTCAGTATAAGATTTGTTGTTCCGATTTTGTTTATTGTGTCAGTTGCCTGATACCACTTTTGAGAGGGGGAGGGGGGGGGGTCATAAAAAGTTCAGCTTTTTTTCTGTAAGCTTGTACATGTCTGTATTTTATATTGTACGTTTCAGCTCAAAGGCGTCTATTGAGAATTAATTCCTTCTCGACCAACGGATCATTTTCAAAAGGTTAGGCAATTATTAGTTCCCTATCATATTTATAGTATGGTGCTGCGGTGCTGATGCCCTTAATTTTAATTAGTTTTTACAATTATTAATTGTCTCCCTTAACAATTCCATCATCTTTCTTTAAACACTTAGCCGTGAAACTTTAGTTCTTCATTTGCGTACTCCAATTTTCACAACACCTGCATTTCTCACACTACTTTTATTTTTTCTCCTTTTTTTTTTTTTTTTTTTTTTTTTCTTTTTTCTAAACTTATTTTTCTGTACCTCTTCTATCCAACTATGGAAAACTTAGGTAATCGTGAAAAATTTCGACTTCGGTTTTCTGAGTTTTTTACACGTTTTGAAGAGTGTGGAATCCGAAAATTACAAAACTGGTATGGTATCCATCTGTCCTTTGAAAAAAAAAAAATATATATATATATACCATTTTCATCTAGAATAAGTAAATGGTCATTTTCTAAATCCCTTAAAACTAGAAATGTAAATTTACGAGTTATGCACATAAGGCACGCCAATAAACTGAATAGACGAAATGATCGAGAAATTTTTGTCTACACATTTCTAACTGGGGAAACAATATTCTGAATCTTCTGAATCTTTTGTATTGCGAGAAATTCTCGCTGGATTTTCTAGACTTGGGTAATAAAGTAAGATTATAGTTGCTGAAACCCACCTCATGTATTCGCATTTATTTGCAGAGATTTTCAAATAACTTTGCCCTCGAGAATATAGACAAACACTCTAGAATTCTAATAGGGGTTTCTAGAACTCGCTTTCAAAGGGGACTAGAATTTAAATGGATGACATGGAACTAGTTTTTCTAAAGCCACAATTTAGATTCTAGATGTCAGTTACAGAATTTTTTCTCAGTGTATTGGCGTGCCTTATACTCATAGCTCGGAAATCTATATTTCTAGTTTAGAGATTTAGAAAAGGACCACCTATTCGTTCTAGATGAAAGCGGTATATTTTTTTTTTTCTCAGTGTGGTCCCTTACGGGTGTCATGCATTCCTAAAGGTTGCGAATTCTAGTGCGATGTTAAACTCATTCAATCTCAAATGATCAAATATAATCCGGAATAATGCATCTTACGATAAAAGAAACTAATGAATATTCATATACGCCAGCTTTTTGGTGTAAAAATAAAGTATCTTGCAGGAACTTTCCCTTATAAAATTTTGAGAACAATTGAGTTTAGATTGCTCATTACAATGTACTCTACTAATATTTCTCACACTACAAATAGAACATTATCTGTTATTTTATCTGTTTTCCTACTCATGAACTACGTAATATTTCAAACAAGAAATATATTAAAAGATAAAAATTCTAAAAATGACTACAAAGCTTTGCTATGGGAAAAAATCAAATCACATATTTTCAAAATTCTATTCACTGCCAACTTTCACTATAAAAAAAGAATTCAGTTAATAAGCATCCAATACCAAACTCCATTTTTATGAATTCGCATAATCCAAACAATAGAAACCCAAACGATAAAGGATCTGGCAACAAGGAAGCAGATCGCCTATCGAATCGGAAATAGAAATCCGTGAATTGTCTGATCAAAGCTACGTGTTGCATTCGACAATTCTTTTTGTCACAATCTTTTGCAATCCATTATTAGTAAATCTATTTTCAACACTATGTCACCTTTTATTTATTTACTTATTTGTATGGCAAGTTGTCTTGTTTACAAATTCTTTTTCCAAAAGTTTCATGTAACCAAGAATTATCAAATGGCTTATTTACGTTCTTTTTCAGCAATTTCTTAAGAGCGGACAATACCTAATCTCGCCGGCAGCCTCGGCCCATGTTATTCTGTGGGAAAATTTGATTACATAATTACTCATTACCTAATGAATATTTTTCAATTCTGTTTTCACATTTAGAAAATTCATAAGCGTTAAATTAGTACTTGTTTTCCAAAAATTGATTTTTTAAATTTTAGTATTTGATTTTTCGACTAGAAAATGAGAAAATGCATTTTGTGAAAAATCGCATTTTTAAACTCAAAATTAAAATGTAAAAAAAAGAAAAAAATGAATTTTTCAAAAATGAGTACTCATTTAACGGTTATGAATTTTCTGACTGCGAAAAGAGAATTAAAAAATATACATTAGGTAATGTGTAATTGTCGCAATAAATTTTCCCATAGAATAACATTGGTCACGGCTGTCCGCAGGATTAGGTATTGTCCCCTCTTAATAATATTGAACACCGCCTTATCTCTAAAACCATTACCGATAATGAAATGTATGTACAACCCTTTTTTTTTTTTTTGTTCCAACACGTCAAGAAAGTAAAGTATGGATCTTGGAAGATGACTCCAAACTAACAATGCTGTACACTGTTAAAAATTTCAAAAGAAAATTCTGTGTAATCTATTATCTTAAGTCTTACGTAAAATTACAGAGAAAAGTAAACGGAGATGTTAAAAAACTCATTTTATATATTCATTTTAATAACTAATATTAATTTAATTTATTAGTGGTGAGAATATATTTCGGGCTTGGAATGCTTTATCTAAAGTAGAAACAGTCATTTTTAATTTTAATTAAAAAATTAAATAATAAAATTAGGTAAAAATACAGGATAAAGATTAAGAATCTCGACTATTCACTTTTAACTAAGAATTACTATAAATTTACAGAGACTCTGGATAAACATTTACATTAAATTTACAGAAATTTTTAACAGTGCATAGAGAACGATAAACGAAAAAAAAGTAATGTATTCAATTTTTGTTCGGAAAAATAGGACTGATCAAAGCCATCAAGTTGGTGAGGCAAAAGACAGTTATAGCTAATTGGATACATCACTAACAAGGGAGGGTCACCAACTGTTCAAAAGGTATTTATACATGTTATATATCCTCTTAAAGCTCTAACTGAGCTGATAATAAAAATATCCATCTTATCGGCAAATGCGCCCCCTAGCGTGAGTTATTCTCAATTAAAGTTTGTAAATTGCAGGCTCTTTAGTAACGTACACTGTTAAAAATTTCTGTAAATTTAATGTAAATATTTATCCAGAGTCTCTGTAAATTTACAGTAATTCTTAGTTAAAAGTGAATAATCGAGATTTTCAATCTTTATTCTGTATTCTTACCTAATTTTATTATTTATTTTTTTTTATTAAAATTAAAATTGACTGTTTCTACCTTAGAAAATGCATTCCAAGTCCGAAATATATTCTCACCAATAATTAATTAAATTAATATTAGTTATTAAAATGAATGTATAAAATAAGTTTTTTAACATCTCCGTTTATTTTTCTCTGTAATTTTACGTAAGACTTAAGATAATAGATTACACAGAGTTTTCTGTTGAAATTTTTAACAGTGCACTTTGAAGAATTTCCATCATTAGAATCAATTTTTTAACAGATTCTAGTGCTAATTATGACTATTTATATTGTTAGTAACGTATTTTATTATGTGTTTAATAATTATTTTGTCATAGCATTAAATTTATAAATCCAATGCTTTATATATGTAGCCATGTGTAAAATATTTGCAATCAGAAAGATTTTCCTGTACATCGACATAATCGATGTTTTGGATATTGACATTGGATGGGAGAACAATAAAAGAAATTTAATGCACTAACACAGTAATGGAGGGGGGAAATAAGCAGGAAAATAAATTTCTACTTTAAAAAAATTAATAGTTATATTATTACCTACAATATAATACAATATAGATTTCTTCGTTACTATAAAAATTACAGTTGTTTCTATTTCACATTAATTGCTTTTTTCTTTTATCTTTTTAATACTTTTCATACAGTTTAGCATGTATAAATTTATTGTTGACACGAAGTAATTATTAAACAGTCAAATACTTTACATGTAATACTATATATATGAATATATAGATATTAACATGTACAATTATTTATTTAATTTCCAATAGCGCGGTACTTGCAAATGAGCATTGATTGTGCGGTCGCTGAAATGATAACCATTTGTAAGGGAGTACCTAATGGGCGGCCATCGTCATCGCTTGCAGGGAAAGCAAATCCATGTTTTGTCCTGGATTCGAACCCGGCCCTACAGTGAGTGAGTTAGGGACGCTAACCACTACAGTATACGGGCGACCTTTACTAATAATATATACAATAGTTTTTAGAATGAGAATCTTTTACAAAACTGATTATAATGACAGAAACCATACAAAGATGATTGTTAAAGAATCTGTAATTTAAAAACTTTAATTGAGAATAACTCGCGCTAGGGGGTACATTTGTCGATAAGATGGATATTTTCTTTGTCAGCTCAGTAAGACTTTTCAGATGATATATAATATGTATAAATACCTTCTGAACAGTTGGTGACCCCCTCTTGTAAGTGTTCTCCAGAAATTCTTCAGAAGGTGAATGTAAGAAGACTCAGGCTTAACCATAATAAAGTATTTTCTCTTAAAATAAGATTGACAGTCGAATTTCTGGAAAAAACACATCAAAGTGATAGAACATCAACCCTATTCTCCTGGTTTTGCTATGCGTGACTTTTAGCTATTTTTTTAACCTGAAAATAAACTTACGTGATCGTTGTTTTCATTCCGAATATAAGATTGATGAGGCGACGCAGGCATATCTTTCATCGGTTCTAAGAAATGGATGCCGTGAAGCATTTAATCTTTAGAAAATTCGCCTACAAAAGTGTACTGACATTGGAAAGGACTACATTAAACATTCCTAAGACTTGGTAAGTTTAACATATACCATATAGCCATTTCTGAATATTTTCAGAGTCACTCTTGTATTACCTCAGTAAGAACTAGCTACTTAATATTCAGAATGATAATAATAATAATAATAATAATATTTATAATAATAATAAACCAACCAACTTCAATATGCATAGATGATATTTCTTTTCTATTGAATACACTGTAAAAAAAAGATGTTAAAAGTACAGGAAAAATCTGGCAGCTGGGGTGCCAGTATTTCTCCGTCAAATATACTTGACAAAATTGTACTTTTAACAAAAAACCTGTTTGATTTACTGGATTCCTGTGTAAAATGTGTGTCAATGATACAATTTTACGGTTTTATACTGTATATTTGATGGAGAAATACTGGCACCCCAGCTGCCAGATTTTTCCTGTACTTTTAACAGTTTCTTTTTTGCAGTGTATTAATATTAAATTCAATTTTAACATTAATGATCTATGCAATTTTACATATATTAGAAACTTTATCCATAGACAGGATTTATTTGAATTTCCTAGGATGTCCGTGTACAAGGATAATTATTTTTCGGTTTCAAAGAAAAGTTTTTTGTAGCATCTCTATATGATAAAGAGCTAGAATACAGAGTTTGGACTTTTTGATAATATTTGTTCATGCGATATGCTGATAACAAACGCACGCACACAGACAGTCGAATCGCCAAAAACATATTTTTTGATTCAAGAAACCTCAAAACATGTAAAAATAGCAAAAAAATTCAATTTCAAAAATTTGACCCAAACCAATACTTTTTCTGTCATACATGAGTATAAGAAAGTAAAAATATTTGTAATTATCCTATAAAATATAAAGAGGAAAATGTTTGTATTTTTATAAATTAATGAACTTGATACACAAAATATTAATTTATTATACCGCTTTTCCAAGGTTTTACATGTCGAAATTCCGCTTCCTATTTATTTTACGAACATCATTAAATACACCAAATCGAACCAGCTTAGTTTTTCATAAAGAAGTCATCTCATATAACAACAATAGACTTTGAAATATAGTTTTCCCATAAATGACAGAAAATTTCAGCACAGCAGCCTCCCCTCCTTCTATCGAGCAATATGAATCTAAATTAATTTAGCACAGCTTTTTACAATAACCATTTTGGGCGCATTCGAAAGTATTTCCCGGGAAGCCCGGTCGACCGGGAAGAAGAAAAGTTGTTCGAAAGTAATTCCCGGGAAGCCTGGTCAGTTGCAAATGGTGTTCGAAAGCTTTTGACCGGTCGACCAGACTTGTCCCGAACTTCCCGAAATATTTTGTTGGGAAGTGTGGGAAATTGAATCACGTGACACAACACACGTGGATTGAATGCTTCGTCGGTGCTCATTTTAGCGCAATTTGAATTAGTGAATGCTTATTTTTCTAAATATTGAGGTTATTTTTCTAAATATTGTGGTTATTTTTCTAAATATATATTTTCTACTATGCTCCGCCATGTTTGTTTATATTTTTGTTTCCCGGGAAGATGAAATGTGTTCGGAAGTACTTAATAACCCGGTCATTTCCCGAACTTCCCGCGTAACGTCATTTCCCAACTCGGGAAGTGACCGGGAATACTTTCGAATGCGCCCTTTATATATCAGTTTTGGTATGCTTATGCACAATGGAAGATGAGATATAGCCTTTACTTCAACGAGGGGAATGGCAGCATAGCAGCGACACCATTTGGACGATATATACCAAAATTTAAGGCCAGTTTATACAAGATTCAAACAAAGTTTCGCGGAATTCCGTGCATGCTTTCGAGAGATACAAAGCCCAGAAATTTTCCTTCTCTCTTTCATATACACTGAGGGCGAGAGACATAGATAAACCAACATTTTCTAAAAATAGTGAAATTGTGTTAAATACAACTCAAAACATGTAAACTCATCAAAAACCGAAATTTTCACAAATCTATTATATTTTCTTCTTATACATATAAAAGGAAGTAATCATAATAAGTTAATTCTAAAATCTTCTTGGAAAATTGCAATAGAAAAAGTTAATTATACCATCTTAATGAAAAATATTTTTAATAAACGCAAATGCAATACAATATAATTACAATGGATAAAATGACGTCATTTGTGACTTTGAACTTACTCGCGATTCACTACAAACAAAGGTATACTTGAAGTTCGCCAAGGAAGCTAAAATTAGAAATAAAACTCGGATGTGCGCTGTGCAAACACACAATGGTATAAAGATATTGAATGTGCTTATAAACACTTAATTAAAGCTTAGACGGGCCATTAATTTGCCATAAATTAGATAATCAGATAAACTATGCAAATTGGCCGCTCATCAATTGTGTGTTTCCATGACCTAAAATCCCACCTCGGATTAATTTGTATTCACGCATCGTTACTTTCAAATTATTTGTATTGGCAACAGTAAGTGAACTTTAAAATGCTTTTTCATAAATTATAGGACATATTTTCCAAGGTTACTTTTGTTTCCCAGCGTATTATAGGTAGGCTTTCGTGAAAGTTTTAGACCTCGAATTTTTTTTTAACGTTTTTACACATTTTATAGTGTGGTCAGTCTGTAAATTAGTCAGTTTGTGACGTAATGCGTCAGTTATCTCGTTTAGGGAGGCATACTATTGTAACAATCGCAGCTATCGTAGATCAGAAGTCGGATTGTACACTCGGCAGCAAAAGTATCCGAGCACTAGCAATAATCCCTGTCTAAAAAAAGTGCACTTAATACTGCTTTGTTAAATATATCCTTGTCGAATCATGTTCTTAGTCAGTCTAAGAACATGATTCGACAAGGATTTAGTTAACAAAACAGTATTAAGTGCACTTTTTTTTTTTTTTTTTTTTGACGGGGATTATTGCTAGTGCTCGGATACTTTTTCTGCCGACTGTACGATCCGACTTGTGATCTACGATATAGCTGCGATTGTTACAATAGTATGCTTCTCTTAGTTTGTTATTTTGTGTAAACATTACAGTCGGTAGCAGAATTATTCGAGTGCTAACAATAATTCTTATATAAAAAAGTACTCTTAATACTGCTTTGTTAAATAAATCCTTGTCGAGTCATGTTCTCAGTCAGTCTAAGAACATTATTCGATTTATTTAACAAAACAGTATTACAGTCGGCTGCAAAATTATTCGAGCACTAGCAATAATCCTTGCCAAAAAAAAGTACACTTAATACAGCTTTGTTAAATAAATCCTTGTCGAGTCGTGTTCTTAATCAGTCTAAGAACATGATTCGACAAGGATTTACTTAGCAAAACAGTCTTAAGTGTACTTTTTAAATATAGGAATTATTGGCTAGTGCTCGAATAATTTTGCAGCCGACTGTAAGTGCACTTTTTTTTTATATAGAAATTATTGCTAGCGCTCGAATAATTTTGTTGCTAACAGTATCTCAAGAATAAATGGTTGTAAAGAGATGAGTGGGTTGGTTGGTTGGGTTTAACGCCGCACTAGTTCTGCACCATTGGGCAATTGGCGGCGGTCTGGAACTCACTCCTAAGGATGGTTTGGTGACATGTTATCACAATTTTGATCCTTCATGGATGGAATCGTAGGCTGATCATATATCCTCGAATCTCGAGGACAGTCCCTGAATCTCGATGACAAAACTACCTTCGTCCCCAAAAAATTACAACACATTTGGGGACGCCGGTTATTAAGTTATTAATGTTTTATTATAGTAATTTATTATATGTATAATATATATGCTGAAATAAGTACTTTTCAGTGCTTTATACATAAAAATTACTAAAAATTTTTAAGGTCATTTAATTATTATTTTTATTTTTTTGTCCTCGAAATTCTTTGTCCCCAAATTCAATGAAAAATATATGGTCAGAGGGGCCAGTATTAAATTAAAATATCGCTTATGATACTGGCAAAAATCCTATTGGTTACCAGCATTCCAATTTGAAAAATGTGCAAATTATCCGAAATTTACAATTTTGTTAATATAGAATAAAAGGGCAAACTTTCATTTGAACATTTCATTCCTTGATTTAAATATTTCATTCCTTAAGTAATATTTTTATCATAAAAATGGCGGATCAGTTTTAAAGTAACTTCTATAATACTGGCATGACTGTCATTTATTATACGTGTTCTACTTCGAAAACTAAATTATTTAAATTAACGTAAATTATTCAAATATTTTAAGATTTTTCATAATATGGCAGAATACAGCAATATTTCACATAATCTTGTATTAACGAGATTATTACATTGAAAAGAAAATGAATCTGTAAGAAATCAGTCAACAAAATAAATTAGGTTTTCTCAACAAACCATTTTTGTTCGGTGTAATATTGATGTGTGTAGAAAATCTTATAATTAACGCGTTGAAAATAACTGTTATTTTTTCCCAAAGTAGACCGTGATTTTGCTTTCTTTACTTCCAGAATAAGATTGTTCAACCATATTGCTTCATTTTAAGAAAACTATGTAATTTACTTGTGTATATTTTTCTGCAAATACAATCGGCAGCAAAATTATTGAAGCACTATCAATGATTCCTATTTAAATTATGTTCATCTAATACAGTTTTGTTAAGTAAATATATGTTGAGACATGATCTTAGTCTAAGCTGAACAAATGTCCCCACCTTCTGGGGACAGCCTTTATTTTGAAAGCATTTTTTAAAGTTAAAAAAAAAATGTAGAAAGTAAATTATTTGTAATTGATATTTTAATTTAGGAATGAAAAAGGCATCCGTAATAGGATATTTGCAGCTATTTTTAACGTTTCTCTATTATAAAGGTACTCTGATCTGGTCAGCCTATCTTAATCTTACGATGTTTATAAAAAAGTAAGTTGATGATGAAAATAAATAAAAGGAAAAATTCTGTCTTTGGCAGAATTTAATTTAGTACGACAGGACTAATTTATATATTGCAATCTTGTTACTTAAAAAAAAAAAAAAAAAAAAATGTCATTAGCTCCCCAGGCTATTTCGACATTTCTCACATAATAACTGTTGGCAAAGTCAATGTGTCTGTAAACGCAGATGTAACGGTTATTATGGGAGAAATGTCGAGTTGGTTAGCAGCCAGGGTAGCTTAGTAGAAGCGCATCCACACGTTAAGTGAATTTTTTTTTTGTACAGTTTTAAACAGTAATTAAAAAAAATGTGATATGACCACTTGCGCGCATGATTTCAAACAAAATATATAATGTAATACAAAAAACCAACTGTAACTACAATACTTTCTTTTCAAAATGAACCGAAATTTGTATCCCCCACCCCCACCCTCTCCCTATTTTTCATAAAGATTTCAGATTTTATTAAAAAATTAATTATCTTTAAATTTTTATTTATTTATTTATTTTAATATATATTTTTAACCTAAATTGGAACAAATTTAGGTTCAGATTAAAGAGAAAGTATTGGACTTTGTTATTACAGTTGATTTTTTGTATTACATTATATATTTTGATTGAAATCATGCACACAAGTGGTGGTATCACTTAAAAAGAAAAAAAAAATTACATACTGTTTAAAACTGTACAAAAAATAAACTTATTTTTCTTTTATGAGAATATAAAAAATATCTTTTAAATTATAATACTTTAATTTATAGCCAGTAAAAAAAAAAAAAAAAAAAAATTGGTCATAGAGCAAGTACATTCTGAGAAATTAAATGTAAAAGATGATGATTTTTTCTTGCCTATTTTTCACTTTTAAAGGTCGTACGTCCCTTTAAACTGAATTTTCGTGGTTGATGAGTTTATCAATAAATTTTCTACATATTTTAAGATAGTTTAAGAAATTAAATGGTAAAATTGGATATTGACAGGCATCTTGGCATATTGGAAGAGTGACAACGCAAAATCGCTGTCTGAAAGAAATAGTCCTGTCGTACTAATTAGCGATCAACGCAAAATAATAAAATAATAAATAAAAATAAAAATAATAAAAAATAAATAAATAAATAAATAAAATAATATATATATATATATATATATATATATATATATATATATATATATATACATATGAAAAATGTGGGGGTGTGCTTCAATAATTTTGCTGCCGACTGTATGCATATTTTGCATATAACACCCACTTCAAAAATAAGTACTAATTTACATAATAAGAAAAAATAATTGTTGTTTCAAGAAAAACAGATATTAATTAACATAATAGAAATGATATATTGACAAAAAGACCTATCATAATGAAATAATATGCAATAATTTCTACATAAAAGGGTACGCTTAATACTAGGTTTTTTTTTTTATATATAAATCCTTGTCGAATCCTGTTCTTAGACTGACTAAGAACAGGATTCGACAAGGATTATTTAATAAAACTGTATTAAGTGTACTTTTTTTAAATAGGAATTTTTGCTAGTGCTCCAGTACTTTTGCTGCCGACTGTATGTATATAACTTCGACGACAATACACGCTCAAGTAATAACAGGTTTAAAGATCTGACACTGAGACTCCAACTAAAATTCAAAATTTTTATCGAATCTTAATCGACTTTCTATCATTCGATTAAACTGAAGTTTTCATACAGATACATTATTCCCATACACTAAATTGGAGTTTTTAGTACATTTTGAAATAAAATGCATTTTTATTTTATTTTATTTTATATTTGTGGATTCTTTTTTATATCTAAACACGTATGTCTGATTTTGCACTTGATACATCCGGAAACTTTCTAAGGCGCACCAATGCGCCTTGGCAAACTTTTAGAGAACCACTAGTTCACATGGACACTGATAGTATTTAAAAATTCTTTTTGACAAAAACTATTCCTTACAATCATTATAGTCAAGAAACCTAATTATTTCAATTTCAAAATTATATAAAAATTATAAGTATGAAATCTAACACAAAAATATTTCATAACTCAATCACTTTTATCCATTATATCAATGCATTTTGTCGTCTGCTTTTCTGATAAAAAAACAAAAGATGTCCCGATAGTTAAGAAAAAGTATGTCACCGAGTAAGCCATTCATTCAAACGTGCGTGTCGTTTTTCATCGCGCTTGAGTAAGTTTTGATTTTACTCAATGGTTATAGAACATAGTGACAGTTCCTGTCCAATAAACTGGAGTTACTCAGACTTTTAGTTTTTTTTCCGTTCGAAATAATGATGTCTTACTTTTATTTTCAGATACTTTGTTCTCGAGATAAGAATAGAGAACGTTTAATGAATGTGGAGCTAAAACTGAGATTGGTTTGCTTTACATTTATTCAGTCAGTTAGAAGCGAATATATTATTTTTAATTTGAGTTTACTTTCAGAGATTTTACTCGGTATTTATGAATAAGTGTAATATTTTATAGCATATTCCAAACAAAAACTTCCACCAAAATATTATTTCTAATTTCTTTTCTTTTACTTTTTTTGTGTGTAAAGTTATAATTAAACACTATACATCTATCTATGCACATTCTGGTTTGCATAAGTACTTAATGTTTCCAAACTGATATATGTTATACAGATTCACCACAGCTTTGTTTTTTATTAAAAATCGTATAAAATGCGCTATTTATTTGTGTATAAAAGGATTCGCAAAATAATTCTAATATATTACGGTCTATGAGAGGTACTTCATTAAAGTCTTTATACTACTCTAAATTAAACACAATTATATACAGTTGAACAATAGCGTGTTTCCTATATAATATTGAATGATTAACATTAATGACTCTTTACATCACCACAATATATATATATATATATATATATATATATATTCATATACACCTTGCGAATCTTAATATATTACTCAATGGTTGTTATACATCATACATTGACAGTTTCTGTCCAATAAACTGGAGTTACTCAGACTTTTAGTTTTTTTTCCGTTCGAAATAATGATGTCTTACTTTTTTTTTTCTTTTCAGATTCTTTGTTCTCGAGATAAGAAAAGAATAGAAAACGTTTAATGAATGTGGAGCTAAAACTGAGATCGGTTTGTTTTACATTTATTCAGTCAGTTAGAAGCGATTATATTATTTTTATTTTGAGTTTACTTCTAGAGATTTTCTACTCGGTATTTACGAATAAGTGTAATATTTTGTAGCATATTCCAAACAAAACCTTCCACAAAAATATTATTTCTATTTTTTTTTTCTTTTACTTTTTTTGTGTGTAAAGTTATAATTAAACTCTATAGATCTATCTATGCACATTCTGGTTTGCATAAGTTACTTAATGTTTCCAAACTGATATATGTTATACAGATTCACCACAGCTTTGCTTCTAATTAAAAATCGTATGAAAAGCGCTATTTATTTGTGTATAAAAAGATTCGCAAAATAATTCTCATATATTACGGTCTATGAGAGGTTTTTAATGTTTAGAAGTCTTCACCAACTATCCAGAACACATCATCGATGTGTATCAAGAAGATATCGCCTGCCAATCATCAATACATATTTAGAAATATAACCAACAATTATTCAGTAACCATATCCAATACATATCTTGAAGAAATAGCCAACAAATATTGAGAAGCCATAATCAATACACATACTAAAGAAATATTCAACAAATATCCAGAAGCCATCATCAATAAATATTCAGAAGATATCGCCAAAAAATATTAAGAAACCATCCAATTTATAAATGGTGATGATCTTGTATATAGAACAGTTGGTTTATGGTTTCTACTTCTACATATAATTAGAGAAGAATTTCACACTAATCACTAGATTTTGAAAAATGTAAAAGATTTTATAGATTTGACACATTATTTTAAGATAGTTTAAGAAATTAAATGATAAAATACGATATTGGCAGTAATCCTAGCATATTTAAGATGGAACTGGCTACAACGGTGAAATGGCTACAACGCAAAATCGTAGATTGAAAAGTAATCCTACCGTACGAAAAAATATATATATCGTTTATGCCAGCTCGTATATACAGGAGACTTATGAGAACATAAAATCATATTTAAATGAACGTTGAGCTAACACTAAGGTTTGTTTGTTACACACACACACACATATATATAAGATAAAATTTAAATATAGGATGGAGTAAAAGTTGAATTATTAAATATATAGAACTAGAACTTTATAATGGGTTTAAACCACCCCCCATTATAAACTATGTTTATAATGGGGGGGGGGGGTTCAGTTTTCCATATTCTAACGACTATTCGAGTTTGTCCTGGTATGTATTTGTATATTCTTGTATTATTTACATTCTTGCATTTTATATTGATGTGTTATATTTTGCAATTGATTTCTGAATTTAATTGCTTTTTATGATTTGTATTAATTAAAATTCGTTTGCTGTATGGTCTTGCTTTCATCTGTGAGAAGTTGGGGACTAGAAATGTGTTATTTGGTTAAATTACCAACGTTTCGTCAGAAACTTCTCATTTTCTTTTCCCTACATTGGGGAGCTCCCCTGATGAAGGCCCTCATGTGTTTTGGGATTAATTTTTCATCTGGCTTTAATTATTTTACACACACACTCACACACACATATATATATATATATGTCATCAATTAGAGACAATAATTCTGAATTATTTTTCAGGATATTTTACTGCATTTTTATAACTAAATATAATCTTTCTAGTGTATATAATATTCACTGAAAAAAAAAAATATTCAGAAAGAGGGAGAGAAAGAAAAGCAGATTTTTTTTTTTTTTTTTTTTTTTTTTTTCCTTTTTTAATTTAAATTTCTATTTCTTTTTCTTTTTCTTTTACTTTTTTTTTTTTTTTTTTTTTTTTTGTGTGTGTGTGTGTATGTGTGTTTGTAAAGTTGCACCTTGCAACACAGCGCTGTCCATCGCTCTACATACATTCTTATTTCTTTAAATACTTTTGGAATGTTTTGAAATTTATTGATTTTATTCATGTTCCCTATAAAATATAGTCAAACCTCGTTAATGTGAACACTGTTAACGTGAATTACTTTTGAACTGTTTCCACAATCCCTGTCAAAATGGAGAGTGAGTAGTTTAGTTATATGAAAATTAGTTACTGATAGCATGAACTACTGATAACATGAACAAATTTTATATCCCCTTTGAGATTCACGTTAACGAGGTTCGACTGTTGTGTATTTTCTATTGGAATTCGTATAAATAACACCACTGGTTTGTGTACAAAATTCGTAAAAGCATTTGGATACATTATAGACTCTCAGAGATATTTCATCAAATCATATTTAATCTGCTAGAATTGATTATATTACTATATTTTCTTCTATATACAAAGAAGAAAGTGTTAGATTCGTGAATATTTTCGACTTCCGGCTTTCGATGGATTTACCCCTTTTTTTTTTTTTTTTTTTTTTTTTTTTTTTCCAATAGGGTATAGTTAACATACATGATTGGTTTACATAGTCGCACAAAAAATATTCAAGCACATTTTGGTATACAGAGATGTGCAAATCATTAGACTTACAGCAAAAAATTTAACACTTCTTTACTTTCTGTCTTTACTTTTCACAATTTTATTTTCAAAACTTGCGGGGTGTGTAAAGAAATTGTTAAATACCACATCTATTTCAGTGTTAGTGCGTTTCAGTTTTGTCTCGAAAACAAAAAAGAGATCAGTAAAAAAAAAAATCTGGAGTGACTCCACTCGACTTTCCGAACATTGAGTAACTAACAGTTTTGTAGATAAAATAAAGAAAGAGGTGTTGCTAAACAAACAAAAAAGACAAAACCATAACAGAGTGTTTGAGTATTTTTCTCCATATATCACACGAGGTTTTATTTAACGCTACTGAACTTTGAGCCATAGATCATAAGGATAAAGAATTTTTCGTTGTGTCCCTGTAAAAATCTATAAATGCTAGATTCACCAAAATGCTTATAGGTAGTGCAACAGTGATTTATAATATTCATACAAATTTTCAGCTCAATTGAATAAGGCGTTTAGATGCTATCGCTGGTCTCATAGGCCATAAAGATAAAGAATTTTTCTTTGTGTCCCTGTAAAAAAACTGTAAGTGCTAGATTCACCAAAATCTATACAGTTGGTTCAAATGTGACCTATAACATGTGTACAAATTCTTTGCTGAGATTAATAAGGCGTTTAGACGCTATCACACTTTTAAAAATTTGGCAAAGAATTTTTCTTTGTGTCCCTGTAAAAAACCTATAAGTGCTAGATTCTCCAAAATCTATACAGATTGAGTATCTGTGACCTATAATATGTGTATAAAGTTTTTGCTCAATTGAATAAGGCATTTAGATGCTATCGCACTTTTAAGATTTTGGTCCCTTGGCCATAATGATAAAGAATTTTTCTTTGTGTCCCTGTAAAAAAACTATAAGTGCTACATTCACCAAAATCTATAGGGTTCGTACTATGGTGACTTACAATATACGTACCAACTTTCAGCTTATTCGAACAAAGCGTTTAGACGCTAGCGTGTTCACTCACATACATACACACATACATACACACATACATACACACACACATACATACATCATCGTAAAAATAGTGAAAACGGACTCGTTGGACCTCGAAACGTATAGAAACATCAAAATCTCGAATTCGGATTTTTGACATGATTACAATACTTTCCTCACTATAGTGTTCGGGAAGTAAAAATGAAAGAAAACAGTAATTCTTGGGATCACACTGTAAAAATTAATGCTTCAAATTCCTTGAAATTACACTGCTCTAAAAGGAAAAAAAAAAAAAAGTGAGATCTGATACCATTTCTGCTGATTCTTATGTAAAATGACCTCCTGAATCCGAATATGATTCCCATTTTGCCCAGTCACGCACCGTTTTCTAGATACACCACCCCCTCCCTCAACTTCTTATCCTGTTCGATAATTTTATGACCATGAATTTGATTTTATGAATGAAAAAGAATTAATTTAACACCTATATATATATATAAAGTTTAAAAAATAACATTAATAACAGATTAAAAAAATATAAGATATGTAATACCTAATTTTAGTGGCAAATCCCCCCCCCCCCCCAAAAAAAAAAGAAAAAAAAATCCCTTGTCGTAAATGTCCATGTTTTAGAATTTTTGTTTAGAACTCTGTAGCCCCTCAGAATATATTTAAAATAATTTCCCCCTCCCCATCCTAATAATCAAATTTATAGTCATAAAATCACCGAAAAATGATAAAAATAGAGGGTTATTCCTAAAAAAACGGTGGGTGACAGGGCAAAATGGGTGTCCTATTCGGATTTTTGAGGTCATTTTACATAAGAATATGCTGAAATTGCAGTGTTGGGCATAATTGATTAAAAAGTAATTGAATTACAACTGAATTACAATTAAATTACAATTATAATTTTTTTACTGTCAATCAATTAACAAGTAATTTATTACAAATGGAGTGAATTACTTATTCAAATTATTTGTAATCAATTACTTGTTAATCGATTGACAGTAAAGTTATTATAATTATAATGTAATTGTAATTCTATTAGTTTTTAATCAATTATGCCCAACACTGTGAAATAGTGTCAGAGGCAATTTTTATGCCGAGCAGTGTTATTTATGTTTTCGAGTGCAGGGATAGTGCACTGGCACAAACTCATACCAGTATTTGTATTAAAAAAGTTCGCTACCTACAAAATCGTTGGTTTAAGAAGTAAAAAATTTTGTTTCATTAATAGTGAGAGGTGTTCTGCGCCAATGTTTCCATATCTCTGCGAGTAATGAATAAAGTGAGATTATTTTATTCTATAAATTTCAAAATTACATCCTCGCGTAGGTTTTACTATTGATTAAAACAGCAGTAAAACATAAATAATAATAATAATAATAATTCACACATCCTTAGAGTAAAAATGAGATATATCTTTCGAATAACAACTTAAATAACAAATAAAATACTATATGCAAATCACTAGTAGATATTTATATCACTTGGACCATTGTTTACGAAAGACAAATAACCATGGTTAATAAATTGTTTTAATTAACAGAATAATAGCGATAATAACAGTAATACAAGATAAAAGTTTTGACATGTGTCAAGAAAATTCCTTATAGCAAATTACCTTTTTTACCTTCGGGATAAACTCTTTATATTTCGTCTGCAGTAATATTTATTTTTATTTTTATTTATTTTTTCAACTGCACTTTTCCTATTTCACCTGCGGGCATTCAGCTACTGTTATTAGAAGCGCTTACCACTGTCATTTTGAGTCATGAAAGCCTACGGTTATAATTTTTCACAGTTAAGAAGCAGTCGTATAATGATGTAAAATTTCACTTTCATTTGCCTTTCTTTGCTATTATGATTAAGATTTGGCAACAGCCAGGTTTGCAAAGAAAATAAATAGTAAATCTAAGAATTATTCTTAGACATTTATTTCTAGGAAGAACTTGAAAATATTTCTTATATAACATTTAAATAAATTATGTCTATTTAAACTATTTATTTATTTTTTATTTTGCGTACAGTAATGTTTAAAGTGGATAATAATTGAATTCGGTAAAAATTCAGCTTTGTATTTTGTAAATCGCGTGTTGTTTTCAATTGCATGAAGTTTTCTGTTATTTATTTAAAATCTTTACTTTTCCTTTTGGAATAGTTTTATTGTAATCTTGGTTTAATATTAAAAATTTTAGATTATGTATATATATATTGGAAAGCCTATAAACGAATCAAAATTAACTTACGTTTTGTGGATGAGCCAATAAAATTTTTTATATAATTCTTTTTCATAAGTTCTACCTTTCTCGTTAAGCTCAAAAAGTTCATCTTTGCGGGGGAAGGGAGGGGGGGGGGACTAAAAGAAAATATAAAAAATACACAGTAATAAAATCTCTTCTTAAATTGATTTATCAATATTAATATAAAAAATAATTCAACCAATTTACCTTTTAGGTAAATGCATGAAAACAAATCTAAATCACTATATTTAAAGGGGACTAATGCGCAAGTTGTACCTGACGGGACTAAAGTGAAAGTTGTACCTCAAGGGACTAATGTGAAAGTTGTACGTCACGGGACTAATGTGCAAGTTGCACCGAACGAACAAACTATTTCTTTCAACGAAAATACCTACTAACCCTGGACGATAGGTGTAATATATCGTATCATATTATGTATCGTATTTATCGTTTTATAACTCAATACTTATTTCGCTTCCTTCTTCGACTCGTTTTAATACGCATTTTTTATATGCATGAGCAGCCCCCGAAAAACAAAAACATTAAAACATTAAATTCATTTTTTTACTTATTTTTATTTCATATTATTTCACGCGCACTTTTTATTTCCTAATTTAAAATTATAAAAAAAAAAAACTTTTTCGATATCGCTTGTAACGATACTGATTATTATTAACTTTCTTTTCTTTTTCTTTCAATAATAATAATAATAATAAAAAGATTTTGATGACATTCTGGCAAAAGCAGAATTTAGTTTAGGACGGAGGACTATAAGTTTTTTTTTCTTTTTTCAAATTATAACATCGCTTTCAAATTATTCAATTATATTTTCGATAAATTTTAGATTTCGACAAATGTCCAACTATCGAAATCGACAACGCAAAAATCCCTGATTGAGACTAATAGTCCCTCAGTCCTAAAAGTAAAACATTACGGTTGGTTTGAAATAATAAGAAATAGATCAATTAAAACAAAAAACTGAATATCAAGCGAATTAATAGTTTCATTCTTCTTTTAGATAATTTCATTACAGGCGATAATTTTATCGTATTTGTTTATATATATATATTCTACTGTAGCTTAAAAATAACTACTCGCTATTTTTATCTGTTATCAAGCATTCCTACATGACACAGACATTTTTTGATCTGATTGATTCCCTAAAAATTTCCCTTGAAAATTTTATCAACATGTAGCTATTATGTAAAAAAAAAAAAAAATTACATAGTTGATATAAAACTGTAATTTTTAAACATTTGATATGTATGGAAAAAAAAAAAATCATTGATTGCATGTCTTTTTTAATTAAAAAAAATTCCTGTAAATCTTACTGCTAAATTTGTTATCATTTAATGTTCTCTTTATATCAGAAACATTGATGTTACATTTAACTAAAAATGTGTATTTTCGTTCAAACAACGATAAACGACCGAATCAATTACCCGAAAACTTGTGTACCGAGATATACTTTGACCTGGAGAGGCACAAACGTCTTGGATACCCACCTCAAAAAAAAAATATTATCGATGACATAGTTTAGTATATCTTTTTTTTTTTTTTTTTACTTGTTATATATATATATATATATAAAAATCGATTTTTGTCTTATAAGAGGATATTGCACCCAATGTAGACGGCAATCTAATCCCATATTATTGTATGGCACTCTAATCCCATATTATTGTATATTATTCACTTTCGAAAATTTGACCCAAAAACAATACTTTTTCTACCTTATGGGTAAGAGAAAGTAAAAAAGAAAAAGGCAGAAAAACGGGAAATCCAGCTTTACCATGTTGAATTTTGTGAAAAATCTTTTAGTTAAATCTTTTCATAAATTTGATACTCCACTAATAATAATGTAAGAATATTAAAAAATCAATAAATAAATTGTGTTTAATAATTACTTTTATTTTGAAGACTCTTTTTTTTTTTTTTAATTTTACCTTTATATAGGAAGTCTAAAAATAATTAGAGTTTAAAAGAACAGACAGACGCTTAAGAAAATTCAAAGACCTAGGCAATCTTTTTAACTTTTAAAAATGATTCAGGTGTACAGTCGGTAACAAAAGTGTCCGAACACTAGCAAAAATTCCTATATAAAAAAAGTACGCTTAGTACAGTTTTTCTAAATAAATCCTTGTCGAATCCTGTTCTTATTCTAGTGTTCGGACACTTTTGTTACCGACTGCACACTGTATGGACAAAAGTAGTTCGAGACTTTTGAATTTAGAAATATCTGAAGAAATTGTCAGTGGATTATATTGAATCTTCAGGGTTGTAAAGAATATGTTATATCTCGTACAGTCGGTAACAAAAGTATCCGAACACTAGCAAAAATTCCTATGTAAAAAAAGTAGAGTTAATACTGTTTTCATAAGTAATTCCTTGTCGAATGATGTTCTTAGACAGTCTAAGAACATGATTCGACAAGGATTTATTTAACAAAACAGTATTAACTCTAATTTTTTACATAGGAATTTTTGCTAGTGTTCGGATACTTTTGTTACCGACTGTATATTTCAGCAAAAGTTTTGTCCCAAAAGCAAAAGTGAACCAGTAACAAATTAAAGAAAAAAAATGTTTGGGATCAACCTGTAAAAAATACTGATTGAAATGTTTGGTATACATATGTATCACTTTAATATGATACTTTTTAATTATCTATATTCATTTGTATGAGAATAACATGTATATTTAAAAATATAAAGATTTCTTCAGCAACATCGAAAATTTTCCGTATGTTTTTTGTTTGTAACATGCAGGATTTTTATACCGATGTGTTATCATTTTTAGAAAACTTAACGTTCTATGAGTAGAGACAACAAATTTCAATTAGGATATGAAGAGAATGAATATATGGTAAAATGTAAAAATTTTTATTAAATAACTAGTAAACCTGTGCGAAATATTCGCACTTTATTTCTTTTCTTATTTACCTTTAAAATTTGAAACTCATAAATACATACCAATTTCACCACCTAATTAAAATTTTAATTTACCAGAAGCCAAATTATTATTAAAACCAAATTAATATTGTGCAATAGTGAAACCAAAATCATTCAAAGAAAGGTTTACAAATAAAATTCATGGTTCACGGCCCAATTTTCATACTTCCACAGGCAGTACAGTTTTAATATAGGACTCCCACGACTCCTTTTAAATTTTTGTCGTCATCTTGGCGATGACTTTTTATTAATTTTGATGTATATATATATATATATATATATATATATATATTGTTTGTTTGTTTGTTTAAAAATAAATAAATAAAATAATTCCTATTTTGATTATATTTTTTATGATTGTGTTTTTTAGTCAATTTATGGCACAAAAGTTCATATTCTGTATACATCTTTAAAATATTGCTAGGTTTAAAATCACGCTTGCAAAGATTCTGAAGAAACAACTGTTAAAAATACATTTTTTCTTAAAATAATCTCATCAGACAAATGTCCTCATTAGGTCTGGGCTTTATATCGATGTAACACAAAATATCGATTCAATTCTAATATCGTTTATTCGATTTAAATATTTTATCTTCGAGATATATCGATGCAGAAACACAAAAAAACGCGAGCATTTGATTCTACGTTAAACCGATATTAAATGCTGGAATAATGCCAGATTTGTATTCATTCAAGGGCTATATCGGTTTAGTTAAAACATGCGCAGACGTACGATACCCAAACTCACTCGGCTCTAAAACCGAGGAGAGTTCAAGAGCGAAATGTTTATTGAAATGCCGTTTCGATTTAGCATTGCGCAAGCGCACTTGTAGAATGTTAAATCCATTATTCGGCAAAAGCCAACATCGGTTTTTAAACCGCAACTTTCAGGCCGTCACTTCGGTTTTGCGCTACGCATGTGCAGTCGTCAAATAAAAACCGATACTGATAAAGTTTTGCCTACATGTATTCATATTCATTCATTCAAAACGTGTTTGCTTTGCTAAGATCGTCGAATTACACACGCATTTTCCCTCGTGTTCTTGTAACCTGAAAATAAGAGATTCCAGTTTCTGTGTTTGTTAGGTAGTTAATTATTCTTTATTAATATTTTATTTAATTAAATAACATTTTTTCAGTAATGAAATGGACATTATAAAAAATAAATTAACTTAAACAATAGAGCCATCTTAAAAATATGATTATTCTGATATTTAAATATCTAGTTTTTCTTTACTTGGAAATCAATTACATAATATTTAGTATGAGTATTTAAAAAATAATTTTTAATACGGTGAGAGTTCATAGATTTTTTTTTCTTCAAGGGCACCGAATTATTCGCTTTTTTACTAGTTTTAATTCCCTATATTCAGCTCTACAAATTGATGATCATTTATGTCTTTTTGTAATTTGTAATGTATGATGTAATTTATTCCAAAATCTATATATATATAAATGAATGTTTGTCTGTATGTCCTTTATAAAATCGTAAACGGCTTGACCGATTTCGATCATTCTTTTTTTGCTTTTTTCCTTATAGGTCAGGGATGGTTTAGGAAAAAAAAAAAAAAACTGAAAAAATTTGCCCCCCAAGGGGGGGGGAGGGGGGCAAAACGTGAATTCAAAAAATCCTTCATATCTCAAACAAAAAAACAGATATCCGTAAAATTTTTTCTTTAAAATATAGCTAATATAAATGTCTAAAAACCAATTTCTGGAATTTTCGAAATTCGGTCCCCAAGGGGGGGGGGCGGGGGGCAAAACGGGATTTCACATGCGTAAAACGTGATTTCGCATAATCCTATATATCTCAAACAAAAAAAAAAAAAACAGATATACGTGAAATTTTTGCTATAAAATGTAGCTAATACAAATATCTAAAAACCAATTTCTGGAATTTTAAAAATTCAGCCCCCAGGTGGGGCAGCATGGGCAAAAGCAATTAGAAATACAGTTAGGCCTTTCAAAATTGGTACATATAGGTTTCAATAGCCTGCAAGCCGAATGGGGATATTTTTGAAAGTGTAAAGTTATTAGGAGGGGAGAGAAGGGGGAGGGGAGAGGGGGGGGCAAAAAAATATAAATAGAGTTAGATCGTTCAAATTTGGTATAAAGAGGTTTTCTATACTTGTAAATCGTTTGCAGATATTTTCGAATTTGTAAAATTATTAGGAGGTGCGGGAAGGGAATGGAGCGGTAAGGGGGGGGCTATGGGCGAAAACAAATAGAAATACAGTTAGGGCATTCAAAATTGGTACAGATAGGTTTTAAAGGCCTGCAAGTCGAATGGGGATATTTTCGAAATTGTAAAGTTATTAGGAGGGGCGAGAAGGGGGAAGGGATGAGGGGGGGGGGGCAAAAAATAAAAATAGAGTTAGATCATTCAAAATTGGTACACAAATGGTTTTCGATACTTAAAATCGAATGCGGATATTTTTGAATTTGTAAAATTATTAGGAAGGGCGGTAAGGGGGGGGCTATGGGCAAAAACAAATAGAAATGCAGTTAGGCTGTTCAAAATTAGTACAGATTGGTTTTAGAGGCCTGCAAGTCGAATGGGGATATTTTCGAAAGTGTAACGTTATTAGGAGGGACGGGAGGGGGGTTGCAGAGGGGCAAAAAAAAATAGAGTTAGATCATTCAAAATTGGTACATAGAGGTTTTCGATACTTACAAATCGATTGCGGATATTTTCGAATTTTTAAAATTATTGGGAAGTGGGGGGGAGAGTGGTGGGAGAGTGGTGGGGCAAAAAAATAAAAACAGAGATAGATCGTTCAAAACTGGTGCATAAAGGTTTTTGATATTTACAAATCGATTGCGGTATTTTCGAATTGGTAAATTATTAGGATAGACGGGAGGGGTTCGAAGGGGGAAAATAACAGAAATAAGAGTTAGAGCATTTTGGGAATTTTTTCCGAAGGCAGTGAGAACCCGGTGCGACATTTTTCCTAATCAGATTTTGTTTCGCTTTTTTTTTTTTTTTTCACGTGATAAAAATTAATGCAATTTTGAGAATTCAGTAATTATAGTGATTCATTTAAAAATAGGGTCCAGCGAAGCGGGCGAAGGCTGCTAGTAAGTAATAAAAGTAAGTTGATTTGAATTTTTAACTTAAATAATAAAAAAAAGCTCGTGAGTTTTTTTTTTTTTTTTTTTTTTTTTTTTTTTTTTTTAAGAATTATATTTTATAAAATTTTAATTAAGAATTATATTGATTGAGACTTTCAAGATCTATAGAAATTTATTATCGAATGTGAAGCTTTTCCAAATTAGTGATTTTCTGCTGATTGCAATTCTGCAATCCCTTCATATAAAAGGGGGAATTATAAATATTTTAATGTAATTAAAAATTAATAATATAAACAGGGGTGTTTGTGTTCAGGGTTTACCCCTGATTTCAGGGTTTTTACTTTAACCCATCTGTATTTTCATATTTCCTATAAAGTTATTTTTTGCTTTTATTGGTTGCTCATTTGTTATCCAGGTGATATGACAAGAAAATGGAAAAAGATTGAGGGCTTCTGGCCTAAATTGTTTGAGTATTATTTGATATTTTTGGTTTTTTCTAATTTGAGTTTCTGATTTTCAGGGTTTTTACCTTTGAGTCACAATACATTGCAAGGAAACATACATTGCAAGTGAATATAATTTGTTTTGTAAATATTTAATTTTTTGTGTGCGTTGTGTAAATACGTGTAATTACTTAAATTTAATTTAGGAAACATTTTGACACAACTATTAATTTATTTAATAAATATTGATTTATATTATGGTTATATATATATATATATATATTTATAAGCTTATCATTCATTTACCTTTCAAAAATATACTTAGTTTATTTTTATATCTTTTAGCTCCAAAATAAAATATAACAATTTTTAAAAACAAGAACTAATTTAACTTTTGGAAATTTCCAAAATGTGAACACATAATTTAAAAATAAATACGTTGGTTCATAGAATTATACAAAAAAATTTCCTTCATAGAATAATATGGAATTTGACTGTCGGTGAGGATTGATATTGCATCCTATCAAAACGGATAAATATAATATTTTGGCAATAGTTTCACTATTGTCAAAAAATATCGGAAAAGGGTTTTTATTGCAATTTCCTTTATCAATTAAAAACATTGAACCCATAAAAAATAAAAATAAATAAAAAAAAAAAGACATTTTTTTTTCCCCTCAAAAAAATCTGTAGTTATAAACAATGCTATCATTAATGTGGTCATAATGTAATTTTTTTATTTAAATTTTTGCTTAACATTTAAATAGAGGTAAAAACCGTTTGCAATTGCGTTTGGATATATATAATATATAAAATTCTAATAATAATAATAAAATGCTTTAATATGTTGCTATTTTAAGAAAGGTTACAGATTCAAATTAAATAAATCAGACTTATAATATATACAGTATTATGTTATACCTTTTTAAAAATATGAATGTGAGTAAAATAAATAAAATTATTTCTCCACCATTCATGTTGTATATTAAACGAGTCAGTATAAATCAGTGTTGCCAACTCAAATTTTGCCATATCCAAATTGATATATCTCAAAATTTTTGTGAAAAATCATGAAAAAAAGTGGTAAAAGTAAATTGCATGCAAAATCTTATATAAAATTTTAGAAAAGTACCTAAGAATATAAAATTCGTCTAATATTCTGAAGTCCTTTAAGTCCCTACTTGTAAGGACAAATCTCTAGAGTTGGCAACAGTGCACTAAATCGATTTATCCTTATATCGGTATTTTAGATGAACGATATATCGATTTAAGAAATGTCAATATCGTCCAGTACTAGTCCTCATTTTTTCTTATTAGTCCATTGAGCTAAGTCTGCGTGCTTAAATATTGTCCATCTATAAATATTAGTTTTTTATCTTCGCGTATCGTATCGTTTCGACAAAAATTAATTGAAACTGGTACACGTTAGAGAAATATTGAAATATTGCATAGATATTTATCTGTACATTGGCAAACTTTAACAAAATTTCTTCTGTATAGTTAGTAGGCAGACGTATTGAACTACTCTTCTAAAACAATTAAGCAAATATTGGGAAAATTTAGAAAGACAAAGTCGATACAACGATTTAAATTTCAAACATTTTCATAAAGAAACAAATCTATAAAGTGTTGTATTCAAATTTTTATTTTGAAGGTTTCCAAATACTTCTTTCAATACAGAGTACATTTTAAAATTCAAATTAACGAATTTGAAGAAAATATCCATTGTTCTATACTAAATATTAGTAAAAGAAAAAAATTCAATCATTTACACAGCATATTAATTAGAATTTTAAAATTTCTATCATTAGAAAACAGTTACTCAGTATTGACACAAAACTGCTTAGTTTAATTTTATATTCTTTTAGACCATAAAAAATGCCGGAACAGTACAATATATATTCACAAACGAAACTAATTTATTCTGCCATTTCAAAAGAATAGAATGTGGCTGTTAAAATTAGATTTATCTTCTTATCCTCAAATAACCCTTTTTAACTTAAGGACTAAAAGATGTTTTCATTGCTGATAATCTGCTGTGTAATCTCTGCACGTCCCAAGCATAATTTAACTTTTTCTTTCTGTTCCCAGACGTAGTAAAGGGTTCATTTTACTAATCCGTCTCATGTAGAACTTTATTTCTCACGTTTCGTCTTTTTTTTTTCCCCTCTTACTTTTTTATCGTCTGCTAATTTTACTTTATTTTTTCATACACCAGCTATTTTTTTTTTTTCTTAACTTCTACTTTCAAGTGTGAGAAAGCTGTTTTTGTTCCATATATTTAAAATGCTTAGTGTTGCCACACAAATGAATATAAAAACAGATGTACGACATTTTAATTGTTTAATCTTTGACATTTCGTATAACTCATGTCATTTTTAAATTCAGGGTTAAAAGGTTAAAGTTAATTGAATTGTCTACAGAGAACTAAATAGAGGTGGAAACCTGTTTTTAGAAAACGATATAAGAATAAGGAATTTTTATTTTAGAACTTTATTTATTTATTTTTATAACGGGAGTTGACGATTTTCATTTAGAGTGAAGGTAATTACTATTACACATACATCCGTAAAGTAAGAATTGCACATACATCCTTAATGATTGTACACAAAAGCGTCATCTAATATTGAACTTTTTATTTCTCACGTTTTTTCGTTCTTTCTGACTGCTAATTTTATTAATTTATTTATTTTTAAAATATTATTTTTTTATTCTAGTTTCAATATGAAAATCTTGTTTTGTTAGATGTTTCTTCACATTGTCACACAAATGACAGTACAATAGTAGATGAAAGGCATTTTTATAATAATAACTTGTGACATCTAGTACAGTAATTGTCCCTTTAAAATTAGAATTAAAAGGTAAAAGTTAATTTAATTGTCTACGGAGTCAGAATGAAGATAGATATATTTTTTCCAGAAAATAACAGGTGTAAATTGAAAAATTAAAACTAATTATAAACGTAGAAATGTTATTTTAGTTTATTATTGTTAGTATTATTGTTAGTATTCATTTTTGATAAAAGTTAATCATCTTTCATTTATAATGAAGCTTTTGTCTATGTGTAATTTTCTGTATACAGAGGCTTTTTGTTTTCTTCAAAAATAACACATACAAAATTATATGGGGGGGGGGGGGAGAAAAAAGGAAGAAAAGAAAAGAAAGAAAAAAGTATTTAATCACATGTCACTCTGTGTACATAATGGGCTAAAATATGCTTTTTATATATATATAGCACGCTTACAATTTGCTTTTTGTACATGAAATTTAATCCTTCTATGTGCTCCTACCTCCACTACAAAAATCCAATTTTTAAAAGAAAAATTAAAATAATGTATTTGTGATACATGGGGTTTAAATTACAAAATATTTTCAAATAAAAATCTCAAAATTCAACAATAAAAAGTCAGTTCTCTTAGCATGAATACAGTCAAAATTTATTAGAAAAAGTTAGAAAAATCAACTAAATTTATTAGAAAAATTAAATCATTTAGAATAGTTAACTAATTTAATTACAGAAATCTATCAGAAAAAATGTATGACAGGTAACTGAACGGTGTCTACCTGTGCCAACTCTCGTCAGATGTAATTTGTTTTGTGTTTTTAAGGGCGATATCGATATTTGGAGCACGATATTAGCTAACACGCAAACGAAATACACTCTATAACAAAAAAAAAAAAAAAAAAAAAAAAAGACTCACCAAGAAGAAGTGGGGACAAAAATTGGTAGATGGGGTGGAATGGGTGGTCCGAATGGGACAAAAATTTGTAGATTTGATGTACATGTGGAGAAAAACAGTCGATTACAATTTCAGACAATTTGAATTATTTAATCAAGAGAAAGGGCATCACAAAGTAAACAAGTCAATAACGCGTTGGTCCACTTCTGGCCCTTATGTACAGTCGGTAACAAAAGTGTCCGAACACTAGCAAAAATTCCTATGTAAAAAAAGTACACTTCATACGGTTTTGTTAAATAAATCCTTGTCGAATCCTGTTCTTAGTCAGTGTAAGAACATGATTCGATAAGGATTTATTTAACAAAACCGTATGAAGTGTACTTTTTTTGCATAGGAATTTTTGCTAGTGTTCGGACACTTTTGTTACCGACTGTACGCAGTTATTCGGCTTGGTATTGATTGATAGAGTTGGCAGATGTGCTCCTGTGAAGAATCGTGAAAAATTCTGTCCAATTGTTGCGTTAGATTGGTAAAATCCCGAGCTGGTTGTAGGAACCTTTTTATGATGCTCCAAACATCCTCAGTGGAAGAGAGATCCGGGGACTGAGCTCAACCCCATTTCACTGAGCCGCCTATTAAGGGTATTTGAAGTCACCGAAGTACCAGCTGCACGTAGGATGAACGATAATGATCAATTGGTGCTTGATTCCATCAAATCCTGTGTGTATGTCAATTTGTGTCCAGTTTGCATTACTCCTTCTTGGTGCGTCATTTTTTTTTGTTATATAGTATATTTCAATTGCGTAATGTGGGATGTCTCATATAACCCATGTTAATTAAGAAGGCCGGATTAAAAGTTTAATAACAAATGAATGGTTTCTGGAGGTCAAAATAAACCCGATGCATATTCTATAAAAATAAATAAATGAATGATTAAAAAATCTTCTAAATAATAAAAATTCAAGTGTCCCGGAAATAATGCTGAAAATGATGCCATAGTTAAATAAATGTATTGGAATAATTAAAGTAAAATATTATCCATATTTTATATGTGTGAATTTCATCCGAATAAGATAATGAAAAAAGATAGTTTAGCTGGAAAATTAGCATCACAATCCCAACAATGTATTGAGATAAAGAAAAAAAAATTTATCCATAGTTCGCAGTGTTTTGGAATATTCGTTCATTGATTCTCAATACATAAAGCAAAACAATTACTATTTTCAGAAAAAGCTCTTCTCGTTGGCACGCAGAATTTTAATGTGTCAGGAGAAAATAAAAATAAATACGTGTAGAATTCAACTAGAAAGGTAGAATTCACGGCACGAGAAATAAATATTATAAATTTATTAATAGACATATGGTTTTAAAAATTGAATTAAAGGATTACGATGTCAATTTTAATTTTTTCGAAGAATTTTGGATGTCGAAATATGTAATTATCATGATACAAACGATGAAGCCATTTGTTTTAAAAATCATATAAAAAAAAATCAATGTTAAAAAAAAAAAAAAAAAAAAAAAAAAAATCAATGTTTCATGTAAAAGAATTAGTACTTAAAAAATCAATGTTTTGTGTAAAAAATTAATGCTTACTAATTTAAATTGGCGAGGACAAATAAATTTGGAAATACAGATGTAAAAACTGAGAGCTGGGCATATAACTGAGATTAATTGGCTGTCGTGGATAGAATAATATCACGTTTTGCCTATAGCCGAAAAACAAATAAAAACATTATTTGTTCTTTTAAGGATATGCAAGTTTATTTAACAAGCAGAAATATTATCCAAAGAGCATGACCATAGTTCGACATACAATTAACAAATCCTAACAAAACTTGATGGAGTGGAGGAACAGTATGGTACACAAACTGGTACCCCTTTGAGGACTACATCTTGTCGGTAAATAAAGTCAAAAACTGGAGTGAAAAATTAATTTTTTTTTCGTTTACTTTTGCATTCGCCAAGTTTAAAGTACTAGAAAGAGCAGTGATGCAGTATTCATTAGGAAGAAACTTGTGTAATTTTTTTTAAATGTGACTAGTAATCCATTGGCACTTGTTATTGAATATTGACATGATTTCGCCGACTTTTTAGTTCCTGGGAAATGACCAGCTGAGCAAATATTTTGTCTATCTCTTGAGTAGAAATCAGGTGACAAGAAGACACTCGAGTTATATTTTAATATAAGATTAAAAGAAACCGAATTTGGGCTCACAAAACACAAGGAAAGAAATAAGTCAAAACATATCTTTTCCAGAGCGAAAAGAATTTTCATTACGTTAGAATTATTAAATGAATACTGGGAATAGATCAAAGATTTTATTTCAGTTGCCTTGAAAAAATTATGAAAGGAAACATATAAAAATTAGAAAAGATATATTGAAAAATTATTGTTTGCAGTTTAGAAATAGTTAGATCGTTGTATTTAAAATAGTTGTTTAAGATTAAATAATTTAATTTATAAATTTATTTATTAAAAACTTACCTATCTTTTAGGGAGCAAATTTTATAATATGTAATAATCTACATCATAAGGTGGGCACAGACCGATTGTTAATAATAATCTTACAAAATATTTATGTGTGTGTATACATGGTGTCCCATAAATAGCGCCCAAACTCTGCCCAGCCAGATTCCTCGTTGGGAGTACATAAGAAATGCCCAAAGAACTGTACCTGTGCGATCCATAGTTTACGAGAAAAATACGACAAACAAAGTATGGCGTCACAACTGGTGCAAGGAAAAACATTGTATTGGACAGATCAACAGCAATATTTGCATATCTTCGATATGCAAATATGACACTTTGAACACCTGTCTTTATACATATTTACAAATACTGCTGTAGATGTGTCCAATAAGGTGTTTTTTCCTTGTACCAGCTGTGACGTCATACTTTGTTGCTGCCAATAGTATTTTTCTCTTAAACTATGGATCGTACAGGTACAGTTCTTTGGGCATTTTTTATGTACTCCGAACGAAGAATCTGGCTGTGCAGAGTTTGGGAGCTATTTTTAGAACACCCTGTATAAATGTAAAAAATTAAAGTCTGTTTTCTACAAATTTTAGTACTTTCCCCCACAAATATGGAAACGTGTTACATAATTTTAATTATTGTTTTATAAGTATATATTAAAACATAATTAATTAAAACATTCGTTGTTTTATTGCACAATATATATGCATGTATTGTTAATTTAATGATAATTTGTATTCAACTATAACTACGTTTTTAACATGCTGACATTACAATTTAAATTAGTAAAAACAAATAGTTGTGGAAAACAACATGCTTTAAATATTTTTAACAATTTATAAAAACGTAGAAAATTGTTTATGAATTTATTCTGTCTATCTGTCTGTCGTATTGTCTGTCCGTCTATGTGCCCAAGCTCCATAAATATCTTTAGAATATCTTAAAATTGATATATCTTATTCAGGTTCACTATTATGTGCTTTATATAAATAATAATAATAATAATAATAACATGAATAGCACAACGGGTATGCAGGGACTCACATAAGGATTCAGATACATTGCATCTATTAGATGAGTAATTCTCTGAAAAGTGGCCATTTCATGTCCCAGTAGTCTTGAGGACATATTTTTAAAAGCACAAAAACAAAAAGCTGTCCAAAATATCAATATTAATTGGTTTTACATATAAACTGTTATTCTTTGGTTATTGGAATTCAAATATAATTTTAAAATATTTTTTTAAATGCAAAATATCATTCCCTCACTCTGTCCCCATTCCCACATGTAAGTAAATAAAATGGGTTCTATGGTATTAAAGCGTGTATATATAATTATTTGAATTGAAAATTTATTGAACATACTTTAATAAATATTTATCCATTACACTATATTTATATATTATGCAATAAAAGAAATTAGAACACTTCTTATTGTTGTCCCTAGTAATATATATCATTCCCTCATATACTATAATGACACCCCTACTTACTGTATTAATGCGCGGCACATACTTTATATAAGTCAAACTTAATTTATATAGCAACAAAGTAAAGAATCCATTTTGTGTTGTGTTGGAAATATTTTACAATGAATAATGGCACATGGCTCTCAAACGTTAGATTGAAATACAGTATTTTTATTATATGTCATTCCCTCACTTATTATAAAGTTAACTAAAAGAAATCAAATTTGCTTTTATGATGTTATATTAATAAAAATATGTTTTAATAAATATTTAGTGTTTGAAAATAGAACTAAACATAATAATATTTTTATAAAGTAGTTTCTAGAAGAAATTTGTCATTCCCTCACAATCATGCCCTCATTTTTCTAATTAATAAAAATAATTACTATTTCAAAAATTATTAGATACAGTTTGGTTTATATTATTTTTTATTAACTGTAGCATATGTGTACATGCACAAAAAAAAAAAAAAAAAAAAAAAAAAAAAGGAGCAATTTTATTTGGGCTAACTTTTTTTTTTTTTTTTTTTTTTTTTTTTTTTGAGCCCACTTTTCAGAGAATGACCCAGATACAAGGCTCGAAATTAACCATGATCCTTTGGTCCGGGACCACAAAAACATTCAACGGTCCCGCAAAATTTAAATTATAGTGGTCCACCGGACCAGAAATTTTTTTCAGTTTATTTTATTTATTTATTTATTTGTGAACAATTATCTATGAATCTTTCACAAAATATAGTATGTTATAACACTAGTAAGTGTATACAGACCAGTGACATATTAATAATATTAAAAGGAGACTTGGCGCTGGATTATTAAAACCAGGATAATCTCTTTTGATGTCTTGAACGTCAAAAGAGAAAAACTGAAAAGCAGACAACAGATTTAAGTTCAACCTCTGAAAGTGTATTTTCAACTTAGTTTTGCGTTTTTTTTTACATTTTCCAACAAAGATGTAAAGTGTTTAACATTTCGATCCATCAATCTGTCTGCACTCGCACAGTAACGATGAGATAGGTAGTAGATGAGTGCTTTATAATCTATGCAAATTGCGTTTTCTCTTTCTTTCTCGTTTCTCTTAATGTAGACATTAATGTACTTATAATATTGCAAGCGTGTTTCTGAATGCTTAATTAACTATATTACTAGTATCAATGATGTATAAAAATTCCTTAACGTTATGTGCTTATTAACAATTATTTATAGTCTCTTAAATAAACATTTATTACATTAGACGAACCTGCCCACATTAATTTACTCATCGTCGTACTTATAGGCTCATAATTATCAGAACATGTATGACATATTTTAATTCAGACAACATGCACGCCTGGAGACAAAATACCATGAATATAATACCCCCCCCCCTCTCCAGAATAAACCTCTCTTTAAATTAAAGTCATAGTTTCGCTCATTCATTTTCTTTCCATTTAAATTTATGTTTTCTGCAGAGTTATAAATGCTATCTCCAAACATTTGCCTCGCACTTCCGTAAATAACAAAACACAGCATCCTACGCGCATGCATTGTTAAGTTTCTCGTTTTTATTGTACATGATTTTTTTGATAGTGTTATTAATGAGGATGTCAAGTGGGGATCCATTAGCTGTCAGACGTGCAAAAATGCTCGCATTGTATTGGAGGGACATTTATCAAGCAAACACACATGTTTGGCAAAAAAGCTAATTGGGCTGATAAGTTGCTGGTGGTGCAGAGAAGAGAACGTGTGTCAGGGATTGGATGATCTGGACGTGCATAGGAAAACTCAGTATTTAATAATTTATAAAATAATTGTTTATTAGCGCAGAGTGACTATTTCTTTTAATCATGAAATGACCGCATAATGCAACTGAAAATTCACGCAGGATAATTTCTACTTTTACCTTCTTCTACATTCAACAGAAGAAAGTACACTGTTAAAAATTTCTGTAAATTTAATGTAAATATTTTCCAGAGTCTCTGTAAATTTACAGTAATTCTTAGTTAAATGTGAATAATCGAGATTCTCAATCTTTATTCTGTATTTTTACCTAGTTTTATTATTTAATTTTTAATTAAAATTAAAAATCACTGTTTCTACTTTAGAAAAAGCATTCTATGTCCGAAATATATTCTCAATAAATAATTAATTTAATTAATTTTAGTTATTGAAGGGAATATATAAAATAAGATTTTTAATATCCCCGTTTATTTTTCTCTGTAATTTTACGCAAGACTTAAGATAATAAATTACACAGACACAGAGTTTTCTGTTGAAATTTTTAACAACGTATTAGCTTCGTAAAAAATTTCGACCTCCATTTTTTGATGGGTTTACACGTTTTGAGAGGTCTAAAATACGATTTGACCATTTTTAGAAATTGTTTATTTGTGTATGTGTGTGGCAAAATCTTGCGACAAATGTATCTCGGGAACTACTGCACAGAATTTCATACAAATTGATACTTAGTTACACTTTGGCCTAAATTAGTGCTTTTCGACTTTTGATGAAAATCGTCCACAAGGTGTCGTTGATATACTGCTTTTTCTAAATTTTTAACATGGTGGTATAGGGCAAAATTTCGTATAAATGTTCCTAAAGAGAATTAATTTTTAAGAATCATTATGAAATTAAAAAGAATTATTTATAATAGTGATAGTCAACTATTAAAACATTTTTGTATATGTAGGGGAATCGCTTCCCGCATGGTGGGGGGGGGGGGGGGGGAGGGATTTCCTCCACACTGAGGAAATCAAATTTTCATTAACGGTAACTTTTAAAGAATCACTGAATTACTTTAAAACGAACAGTCGAACCACTGATCTGTGATAATTAAAAATAAAACTATCGATTTTTTTTTTTCATTTTAGCAATAATAATAATAAAATGAAATGAATAAATAAATAAATAAGGTAGGTGCTCCAGTGATTGATATGCTCCAGTAATTGACATCTATCCCGAAATGATTAATTAATAAGAAAAAAAAAATAAAGCACTTTTTTTACATATAAGAATTTTAACATTGTATGTCAAACACTGTAGCGTAGGGTGCCAGTAACTAGTAAAATGAAAAACTAGCAGTGTCAAACACTGGAGCATAGGATGCTAATTAGTGGTAAAATGAAAAACTGGCAGTATCAATTACTGGAACATTGAGAGGGTGTAAAATAAAATTCATAAAAAAAATAATAATAATAATTATCAACTGCATATATTTTAACATATATGTGGTTCTGAAAGTCTTTCATACCCTATATATTAACTTAAGATTTCCAAAAACAGTTTCTGATGACTAAAACATTAAAAACATCAGAAATTGCTCTAAAAGTGTCAATCACTGGAGCACTTACCCTAAATGAAAAAAAAATCACTTTTTTTTTTCAAAGATGCCATATAGAGAATAAAATTGACTTTCTTTGAATATTTAGTGTTATACTTTTCTGAATGAAAATCTTTTGTATTCATCACAGAAGATAATTTTAATGAATTATTTGCCCTCAGTGAATTTGTACAGGAAAATATAGAAGAAAGTCATGTGGTGACTATAACATAAAATTTTAATTTCGAATTTATAGAAAAAGTAGGTCGCTTGTTTTCAAAGATGTAATTTAAAAGTGACCATTACTGGTGCAGTTTCCACCATAGATCATATAGAAACAGACTACGCCACCAATAGGACTTACCATTATAGTGGATGTCCTCACCATGAAGATGCAATCTCTGATACCTTCATCCTTTGTGGTCAGTGCCGAACATCACATGACCCGGACTTGATTGAGATTCTTCCTTAAGAAAACATTTATTTTTTCAAGAATTCAAACAAAACGTTCTCCCTTTCAAAATGGTTTTTCATATATATATATATATATATATATTAGTAATTAATCTATGACATTTTAGCTTTCCAACCATGTGTGAATCTAAATGTTTGAATAAAAAGTATGTGTACAATACAGAAATTAAAAAATACAAAACTACTTTCGTTTCTACACAAAAATAACATATTGTTCATTTAGCTGGAAAAGCCAGTTTATGTCGCAGACAGATAATGAGGGGGGATTGCGTGGTCTATCTATATAAGGTCTATGGTTTCCACTACTGGTGCATTTACCTTATACGTATTAAATAATGTACGTGAATAATTTTTATTGTAAATCAATTTCGAAAACTAATCATATTATATCGTACAGGAAATATGTTTTTATCGATCTAAATAATATATAATAATTGATTTCGTTATGTTAAATGCAGCATAATGATATTTAAATATGCTTGAAAGAAATATCTCTCATAGACTGTAATGTAACCATAATCTTTCGTAAATGTTTGTACACAAACGCATTACAATATTTTCGAAAGGAAACATTCCATAGTGAACCTGAAAAATGTATATCAGTTTGAAGGCAGTATAAAAATACAAAGTATAAAAATATTTACGAAAATGAAATAGCATACGGAAGGACAGTTATGCCAACATCTGTAACTCATTCCAAAGCATGGTAAAAACCCACCATTTATTCAAATTACTTTTTCTTTTGTGGAGTAATGTTCTTCAATGCGTAATTACGATTAAATAAGAAGAAAATTATTTTTCAAAAAAAGTGGTGTGAAATAAAAGACGGGTACTAACAATAGTCCAGAATAAATTAGAAATGTTTGGCTATCTGACAGAACAGATGAACCAAAATTGTAAATGGTTCTTCAACTATGTTAGAATATGTTAAAAAATCATCATCAAAATTGTATCAGCATTGGATCAATTTAATGGATCCAATACTGATACAATTTTGATGACAACAAGGACAACAATGGATCCAAAGCTGAAACTTTCAACTGAAGAACACAACTATTTAAAAATGAAAGACATAACGATTTAAATAATGATTTTTTTTTTATATATATAAATGCTTATCATAGAAATAAAAATCTTGCCTCTCGCTTGTATTATGAAATACTTTACAATATTACGAGTACATTATTAGTGGCTGGTACACATATTCTTTAACCATATTTCTTGCGCCTGTAGGAACCTTTGCGCAAGTATCGAGTGAACGAATACAGTGTTAAAATAGGGGGGATAACCATTGTCGTTGAGAGAAAATAAGCGATAAAGGAATACCGAATGACTGGATGCTTACCAAATTCCAATCTATCGGTCAGTTTGACACTCCTACAAGCCTCTGGAATCGTCCTCACTGCTAGTCGTAGGAAACGTGGTTATGTTATAAAATCCGTCGTGGCTGCAATATACTGTATGTTCCATAAAAGTAACACTTATCGGAATTCCTGAATCATGAAGCCCTCCGCGAAAAATCAGAATTGTGATGACATGTATCCGGACCACCCCTATGAGTGAACCAGATCGTCGTCAATTGCCCGGAAAGTAGCTCTAGGGCGACATTAAACCCACTTAACCTTAATCTTAACCCAATATTACGAGATGGTAAAACTGCTAGTTAGTTATTTTGTCCTTAGTCAGATGAAAATACAAGTAACAGCATATCTGTAAGAGTAAGTTCTAGTGTATAGTGTTTAAAACCAAATTTCTATGCCAGGGACATCAACATTGATGGAATGATATTTACGTGAGTGTGTGTGTGTGGGGGGGGGTATTTTCTAAGAGACTCTAACATCTATTTACAATAATTTCGGAGAGAACAATGAAAATTTTCAAACGCCAAGGTAGCAAACTCGAACTTAGCTCGAAGCTACCAGCTTTCAAAGCAGAATCTCTGGACTGAATAAAAACAGAACTTAACATAAAATAAAATAAAGCCATAGGAGTTGTGTTAATATTTCAGTTTGAGTTCACAAGTTATGATGAGATCTCTAGAGATGAATCTCAGACCGCTGTCAACTGCCGACTGCGTAGCTATAATGCAACATTAAACTAACTCAACTCAACCAAAACCGTAGCTAGAAAATTTTTTGGCGGGGCTTTAAACTTTAATATAGAATGTATTAAATACAGAGTATTCAAAATTTACAGAGTATAATACAGAGTATTAAAAATGAATTATAACTCAAAAATTTTCAACAAATCTCAAAAATTGCGGAGTAGGTCTAAACCACCTCCCTACCCCTTAGCTACAGCCTTGAACTCAAATCAGTTTGAATTTACTTTTTAATTCTAACTAACTTTACAGCCTGCATCAAAATGATTGAAGCACACATCCACATTTTTTTTTTTTTTTTTTTAGTATGATTGCTAATTTTTATCATCAACTTACTTTTTTATAAACAGTATAAGACTTAGACCATGTCTCGACAAATATTTACCTAACAAAACAGTATTAGGTGCACATTTTTTTTTTTTTTTTTTAATACGAATTATTGCTAGCGCTTCAATAATTTTGCTGACGTTTATAAAAGTGTCACATCAAAAAACGAACTTATTACTGTAGGCGATGTACGGCCATGTTTCCAACTAAAAGGTAAATGTTACAACAATATTTTTATTGCCAGTATTTTAACATTAACGTCTTCTAATAAAAGAACAGAATCATACTTCCGTTTCGTTCTGGTCTCCCATTTTCCCTCAATTATACAGCCGAGACCTCCAATTTTTTGACGTCGAGACTAGAGGAAGTATTAAAAAAAAAAAAACCGAGGGAGGAACCCCTTTGTTTTCCGAGATCGAACTAATCGATGAAGCATTTAGGGATCTCTCATCCGTAGAGCTGACGGATGTGGGAAGAAGAATTAGTGGTTCACTAATAGCACAACTCCTCCTTTTGCTTTTGCACCCTTTTGAACCAGTTCACGTGGAATACATACTGGCTGAAATTTGCTATTGTGTTTGCCTACTGAACGTTTGATCAGGGCCACAAAAGAATGATTAACACTTGGGTTATAGAAACGGTTATCCAAGGTATCCTATTGCAGATATTTGTAATTTTGAAGTACAAAATCTACATAAATATAATTCAGATAGTAATGTGGTTTGTATGTTATGGTTGTATGGTGCCTACATGTCCTCATTTTCTGAGGAGAGTCTTTCTTCATGATTGATTGATTGGTTGGGTTTTACGTCGCACTAGTGCTGCACAGATGGGCAATTGCCGACGGTCTGGGACACACCCCTAGAGGTGGTCCGGAGACATACCATCACTATTTTGATCCTCTACGGAAGGGACTTTTTTTTCATGATATGTTCTTCTATGTTTAAAAAAAAATTATAACAAAGAATTTATATCATAATTGTAATCGTTTTGTTCCTCATTTACAAAGAATATAAAACTGCATCCGTAATTAGCGAAATGTAATAATTATTAACGCTATTAAATTATAAAGGTACTCTAATGTGATTACGATAGGCTACGATGACTATATTAGAGCACTTATATAGTAAAATAATAATGTAAAATGACAATTACGCAATTTAGGACGTATTTTTCATTCGAAGTGAATAAGAACTAAAAAGATAAATAATTGTAATAAATTATTGAATTGGTTTAATTTTTCAGAATTTAGAAAAACGTTTTCAAAATGGGGACTCTTCGAATTTGGAGGATATTTAGTTACTTAAGTTAAAGCTGATTGTCTACGTAAGTGACCTAGGGAAATGGGGATTATCTTCCATGGAGGTCATTCTAAGGGACCCTAACGTGTATTCAAATGAGTTCTTTAGAAAACCTTTATAGAATATTCCGAATGGTTAAGCTGATGTGCTCAATCTGAGTTCGAGCCTGGCACCACCAATCTACCAACTCTGAGAGCAGACAAACTTATCGTCATTACTGGGGCTCGGATAATTAGAATTATCCGAACCCCACTAGGGGTACCAAGTTAGAGACCAAGTTACTAAGAATAAATTTCTTCGAAGTTTATTCATGTTAACTTTGACCAAGCAACTTGAGTACTTTATATGATAAAAGCATATTTTAACCCATTAACGTCCAGCGTCCGCATTTGAGGACAGCTAATAAAACAGCACGTATATTTCTTTGTGTTTTCTTGGAATCATTTCTGCTTTTTAACCCTTTCATTCCCAGTTTTTTCATTCATAAAACAATAAATTTTATATTTATTCATAAATTTATTTCAAGGGTAATATATATAAATATTTTTTTTTTTTTTTTTTTAAATAGGAGTAATACCAGAGTACGAATTAATATAGTTAACGAAGCAACTGAGAGGTGTTTATTTATGTTTAATGTAACCACTGATGCCATTTAAAATCATAACTTTTCAGTATATAAAAATGTCAAAATTTTGAAAGAAATACACATTGCAATTATTTAAAATACAAATTATAAACATTAAAAAAAAAAAAAAAAAATATTTCAAACGATTAATTTATTTAAATTGTCCAAAACAGGAAACTGATTCCGATATTATTATCAGAATAGAGAAAAATATGCTCTCATTTATTAACAAGGATAGTGAAATTATCTAATATATATATTTTTCGGTGGTAAAATGCATATAGATTTAATATTGCTGATTTAATATTGTTCATTTTGAATCAGCAGGAATATTAGAGGGTAAAAAAGAAAATCTGAAATGTTATGATTCCAATTGGCATCACGGGGAATGAAAGGGTTAATGACAGTTGATAGCATCATTCTAAATGATCCCTTAAAGTTTTATGTGCCTGCTATTAATTATAATTAAATAAATTTGGATGGTTATTTTATAATTTTTCATTCATGTCATATAAATTTGTTTTTTATGCAGGTATACCAACTTATTAAGTCAAGTGAATAATAATATGTATTATAATACTTTACTTTCAAGCGTCTTTGGAAAATTCTAAAACATGGACATTTGCGACAAGAGAAAAATTTTGTTGGGGGGGGGGGATTTGCCACTGAAATTATACATTACATATCTTATATTTTTTTAATCTGTTAATAATGTTATTTTCTAAACTTTATATTTTTTTGTTTTTAGGTGTTAAATTAATTATTTTTCATTCTACAAATCAAATTCAGGGTCATAAAATTTTCGAACAGGGAAAGAAATTGAAGGTGGGGGTGGTGTATCTAGAAAACAGTGGGTGACTGGGCAAAATGGGAGTCATATTCGGGTTCAGGAGGTCATTTTAGATAACAATCAGCAAAAATGGTATCAGATTACGATTTTTTTTTTTTTTTTTTTTTTTTTTCAGAGCAGTGCTATTAGTGTAATTGTTAGTTTCCTTTTTTGGACTCCGCTAAGTACCACCAAATGGTCAAAACATTAAGCTAAATTAGAAGAAGAAACCTAGTAAAAAAAAGTTAAAATGATTGTAATAAATAATAAACAAAGCAATAATATTTGGAAATATATCGATATCTAGGCGGGCGAAAGTCGTTTAGTTATTCTGTCATGGATAGAGCAAACTATCTCGAGAAAAGAAAAAGACCAGAGTTGATTTTTAAAATAAATGTGGATGCTCCCAAAGGTGAAGAGATTTTTCCTCTGAAATTGCAAAAATACGCAACAATTGTTTTGGATTGAAAGAATTAAACATGACCATTCATCATGTGAAAAAAATGTATCAGTTATGGTGACTTTTTTTTTTTTTCTCTTGATGAAGTGAGGTGTTAAACTATTTCTCCCAAAACCATTGTGGCGTGTTTTGGCAATTTATTATGTTTGTTTATATAATTCTCATTTATCATCTTTCACCACTAGTATTTCAGCATATTTTTCAGCCGTCAAGCTTGGTTGTAACCGTGACAAATGTTATAACTCCACCCAGGCAGGAGAACTTGTCTTTGTAGACTAATCAGCGTCATTTTTCAAAAAGTTAATACGCTAATTTTGTTTTTTCATTTTTTTCCCAGATGTCAAGGAAAATGGCAGATTTTTCGCTTGCTGTCACGTTTAGAAAACAATTCAAATGTTTATTTGTTACTGCGGGCAGTATTTAAGAATATTTCCTTGATTATTTTAGCCATTTGAGAAATTCTAGTGGCGAAGCTTTGCTCTCCACAAAGTGTTTTCGATATATTCAGCGTTAATGATTATTTCTTATTTCGTTTAATCTGTTCCTTGGCCGTCAGCTAGCAGTACTTCTTTACAACTTCTGCGATTTTAATCACTAGCTTTTTTTCCTACGTGTGATTGACAGAGGATGACATTTAAATTCTGATGACGCTGTCTATGGACATTATAACTGTTCTGCAGACGATAAGATTATTCGACGATATCAGATTTAAGGAAATTGCGAATGAAGCATCTGCTACATCTAATGGGCAAAAGATATTGGCAGTAAATAGTTGATTTAAGCTGATTTGGGCAATTTATTTTTGCCTATAAGTAAAAAAGAAACAAATAATTATCCAATAAATTCGAGTTTTAAGCAGACTAACTTAATGGGCTTTACGACGTTTTAAACGCAGCTTTAAGACAATTACTGAAAGAAAAATGGCTAAAATCAGTTTGTAGAAGATGAAAACAATGTATTTTTAGTTGAAATACTTGTACTAACTCTCGGAAATCACTTGCATTAATAATTAATCTTTTGCTAAAAAGGTAATGTGAAAGCTCCACATTAGTGTTTTCAACGAAGCCATTAGCTATAGAAAAAGAAACAATAATAATAAATAAATATTTCCTTTGTCGTAAAGTTTTCAATTCTGATATGACACAAATTGTTCTGTTTATGAAATCTAAAATTACAATAAATAGAACTAACATGACAAAAATTATCGCTATGGATTACTTTTATTTCAAAGATTAACTTCGGTATATATATGAAGTATTTCTTATTTTTATAATCACCATTTTTTGTAAAGGGAAAAAATAGTTTTAAGGGGAGAGTCTACTGAAAATGAGAAAATGAAAAAACTTTCGACAAACTTTCAGAATTAAGAAAAAAAAAAAAAAGAATGCATGTACTCTCCCCCCCCCCCCCAAAAAAAAAAAAAATATATATATATATATATATATATATATATTAACTAGTATGAAATTACTCTGTTGATTAAAACTATTATTTTGGTTTACTTTAAAATAGAATTTTTTTTTTTTTTAATTCAAGGGTGCTTTCTCATTGCGCGCAAGATATCTCAGTTACAATTTCCTTTATCCTTATAATTTTTAAATTAAATGATACAAAACATTCAAATCAAGAATCTGAACTGAAAGGTTTTAATTATTTTAATAGTAATATGGAGCTTAATTAATAATTAAATTTGAATTATGAAATTACCATTAAAATTTTTATATTTCCACAATAATTTTTTTTCTTCTATTGAACAGAACTTCTTATTTTTAGTTTATTTTATTCATTATTTCAAAATGTATGGTTGAGAAAAATTTTAAGTTTCCTATCAAAAATACTTTTTGAAATATGGTACGCAGTGACAAAGCACCCTTGATTTTTTTTTTTTTTTTTCTTTTTTTTTTTTTTTTTTTTTTTTTTTTAATGATCTGCAATAAAAATAATTTTCTATTTTAAAGTAAACCAAAATAATATTTTTTAATTAATGGAGTAATGTCATACTAATTAATACAAAATAAAATTTGTTTGTACATTCAACCATCCTTTTTTTAAAAAATCCTGAAAGTTGATCGAAAATTTCCTGATTTTCCCATTTTTAAAAGTAGTCTGTCCTTAATTATGAAGAATGCAATACGTACATAACAATTTCATATATAAATATATACAATCAGCTAAATAATAATAATAAAGAATGGATGTAAAAGGATTCTTTACTTACTCATAATTTTAACATGTGGACGCAGAGAAGTCTACCAAAAGAAAATATTAACACTTATAGGGTAATTAAAAAATAATAAGAACAATAAGATTTTTTTTTTCTTATATATACAGTTGAACCTCGTTAACGTGAATCACAAGAGGGATAAAAAATTTCATGTTAACAGTAGTTCATGCTATCAGTAACTATTCTTCATATAACTAAACTAATCTTCATTTTGACGGGGATTGTGGAAACAGTTCATGTTAAAAGTAATTCACGTTAACAGTGGCGGCGTTAACAAGGTTCGATTGTAGCATAATGATCATTTAGTGATAGTTTTATGTTTAATGCAAAGATTTTGTTTCCAATAGATAATAGAAAAACAAATATGCTTCATATTTAGTTAAAGAATGAGAAAATGAAAAAACGTTCTTTACTTACTTATATCTGGTGGACATTTAGACACAATTTTATCTTGGATGTTAAAATTTAGCGTGCAAGACAAATAAATAAATGAATAGAAATTAATAATAATAATAATAAAAGAATGTGTATTAAAAGTGATTTCTTTACTATATTCTTATAAGTAATTTCTTTTGCTATATTTTATATTTTTCTATGCAGAGTGCTACCTAATAAAAATCTTTTAACTAAATATAGTCATAAAGGTAGACTTTCAAAATTTTCAAAAATAAATAAATAAATAAATTTTTGAATTTTATTTAATTAAATTTAAATATTTTCCGAGAAAGTTTAATATACTTATTGTTATACAGATATTTATAACTCTAAGACAGTAATTTATAATATATATATATATATATAATAGTAACAGGAGACTTGGCGTTGGAATATTAAAACCCGAATAAATTATTACGTCAGAAACGCCAAAGAAAAATATTTGAGATGCATACAGCTGTTCCGGTAGCCTTAAGTGTACCGTCTTCAGTGCTAAAAGAATGCTTTCAAGTTCTTTTTGCACTGAAGACGGTACGCTTAAGGCTACCGAAACAGCTGTATGCATCTCAAATATTTTTCTTTGGCGTTTCTGACGTAGTAGTTTATTCGGGTTTTATATATATATATAATGTTCACCATCTCTTAGTCAAATAAGAATTTTACATTTGGAAATGTTATAATCAAAAAAGAAAATAAAGTTTTATAGAAAGATTACAAAAGTAAGTTGTGGCCACCACATGATTTTCTTCTGCGTTTTTCTGTGCAAATTCACCCAGTAAAAATAATTTATTAAAATTATCTTCCATAATGAATGTAGACGGTTTTCATTCTAGAGAAGTAGTATAACACTAAAAATTCAAAGAAAGTCAATTTTATTTACTATAAAACATCTTCAAAAATGCATTTTTTTTTTTAATCGATAATTTTATTTTAAATTATCACAGGTCAGTGGTTCAACCATTTGTTTTAAAGGTATTGACGAGCTTTTTGGAAAGATACCCATAAGGAAAATTTGCCCAAATGATGCTCTTAAACATACAAAAAATTTCTCTCGGCTGACTATCCCAATTATTAATAATTCTTTTTAATTTCATAATGATTAGTAAAAGATAATACTCTTTATGCACATTAAACATAATTTTATCCTGCACCGCCATGTTAAAAATTTAGATTAAATCGGATGGCAACGTCGCATGTTGCATGATTTTCGCCGAAAGTTGATAGGCATTAATTTATGTCAAGGTGCAACTACTACTACATAAAATTGTATGAAATTCTGTGCAGTAGTTTCTGCGATGCAGTTGCCACAAAATTTTGTTACACACACACACAAACATTTTCTAAAAAAGTCAAATCGTCTTCTACATTTCTCAAAACATGTAAATCTATCGAAAACCCGGGGTAAAGAAATTATGAAACCAATACTTTCTTCCATTGAATATAGAAGAAATTAAAAATATTTTTAATGAACAATAATCAAACTACCATAAACAATATACAAAATAAATAAATAAATAAATAATAATAATAATGCGGTATTATAAATTTCTAACATTGAGGAAAAAATATCCGTTGAACAAATATTTAATATTTACTCTGGGTGTATTCACACAGAATCCCCATTTTAATTAGATAAGAGGGAATATATTACAATCCGCGATTGTAATGAAATGCTCGCCCTCTGGTGGGCTAAGGTGAAATTACAATAAACATGCTTTAATTCGGTTTTCATAAGACCGCCATTGCTTGCCGATGTTTAGTTTCACATATATTTATTGAATAAAAATGAATAAATGCGGTAAAAAAGATAACACATACTGTTGTGTGCTACAGTGTAACTCCAAAGGATCAAGAAATCCAGAACTAAGCTTTCATTTATTTCCAAATGACAAATTTAAAATTTCAGTTGCTTCGGCTAATGGAAGTAAAGAATTAATCAGATGATTTCAAACTAATATTTGTTCAACTTCAGTTAAAAATCTACTTCCGATCAAACTTTGAATAAACTGAAATATTTTTTTTTTTCCAAAAGCAATCAATTTTCCTTGAAGTAATGGCGGAGAAATTATAGTACGAATATTAAGTAGAATAACAAAAAAAAAGAATAATAAATACACGTGGCTGTTATATTTACTAACAACAAGAGCTGAAAAAGCGCCACCTATCGATCATTACAAACGCGGATAGCGATTTTTTAGAATGTAATGATGTACTTTTTATAAAACTTTTCTGAAAAATTTGGTTTGTTTCAGATAAAATTTATTACTCAATTAAAAATAATAATAAAAATCACAGACTTTTTTTTCTCTTTTAATATAATTACTTATTTAAAGACATACATTTTTTCAAAATTTGCTTTTACGAACTTGAGCATTTTAACACTTTAAAATAATTTCGTTAACTAAAATACTTGAATGTGAAATGAATATTCAAACTAATAAATATTGAATATAATCGAAATATTTGATTAGCGTTATCATTATCTAATTCCATTATAACAAATGAGGAACAAAGCATTTGTCGTATTCAGAAGTCAAAGAATATTTTGAATATTTTTTCAAAATTTGCTTTTAAGAACTTGAGCGTTTTAACACTTAAAATAATTTCGATAACTAAAATACTTGAATGTGAAATGAATATTCAAACTAATAAATATTGAATGTAATCGAAATATTTGATTAGCGTTATCATCATCTAACTCCATTATAACAAATCAGGAACAAAGCATTTGTCGTATTCAGAAGTCAAAGAATATTTTGAATATTTTTTCAAAATTTGCTTTTAAGAACTTGAGCGTTTTAACACTTAAAATAATTTCGATAACTAAAATACTTGAATGTGAAATGAATATTCAAACTAATAAATATTAAATGTAATTGAAATATTTGATTAGCGTTATCATCATCTAACTCCATTATAACAAATCAGGAACAAAGCATTTGTCGTATTCAGAAGTCAAAGAATATTTTGAATATTTTTTCAAAATTTGTTTTTAAGAGCTTGAGCGTTTTAACACTTAAAATAATTTCGATAACTAAAATACTTGAATGTGAAATGAATATTCAAACTAATAAATATTGAATGTAATCGAAATATTTGATTAGCGTTATCATCATCTAACTCCATTATAACAAATCAAGAACAAAGCATTTGTCGTATTCAGAAGTCAAAGAATATTTTGAATATTTTTTCAAAATTTGCTTTTAAGAACTTGAGCATTTTTAACACTTAAAATAATTTCGATAACTAAAATACTTGAATGTGAAATGAATATTCAAACTAATAAATATTGAACGTAATCGAAATATTTGATTAGCGTTATCATCATCTAACTCCATTATAACAAATCAGGAACAAAGCATTTGTCGTATCCAGAAGTCAAAGAATATTTTGAATATTTTTTCAAAATTTGCTTTTAAGAACTCGAGCATTTTAACACTTAAAATAATTTCGATAACTAAAATACTTGAATGTGAAATGAATATTCAACTAATAAATATTGAATGTAATCGAAATATTTGATTAGCGTTATCATCATCTAATTCCATTATAGCAAATCAGGAACAAAGCATTTATTTGTCGTATTCGGAAGGCAAAGAATATTATGACAGAACAGTTAAATATGATTTAAGCCGATTTTTATCAATTTAATCAATCTTGCAAGTGAAAGAGGAACAGATAATTATCAAATCAAACTTAAATAAATACTTCCCTAATATCACTTCTGACGTTAAATACTACTTCTGGATAAAAGGAATATTTAATATCGTTTAAACAGGTTGATTTTTAAAGAATATATTCATTGTAAATCTCTCGTAATATTACGAGCTTTACAAGCCTACATATTAGGAACAGAGTCGTACATCCCATTATTAATTATCTGTAGAACATTTAGATGTCGACGATAATGAAGCCATTTCGGTTATTAAAATTCTTCAGCAGTTATAAATATTTTGATTTTTATAAATTTTGATACTTATGATTGACAGACGATATTTTTCCTGAGAATAAATTTAGGAAAAATTCGCAAGTAACTAAGTTTATATTACTTAAGCATTATCAACAACTTTATCAACAGCGGATCAAATAAAACACATTTTGCACGAAAACTTATTTTGAGCAAATGAGTATTATTTAAACCGATTTATACAATAAATCAAGTTTGTAACTCAGAAAAAAAAGAAGCAAATAATTAAGGTATTAAATCTGAGCTGATAAAGACTTTCCCTAATACGATTTATGTTTTTCGCTACTGTCTTCATGAAATAAGTTGCAAAGATTAATTTGTAAAAGATGAGAATAACATATTTTTTAGTTCCTCATCATGTTATAGCTATCGGAAAGTTACATTTACATATTCCTGAAATTTTTCAACACATTTGTAGCATCGTCTACACATTACATTGTAATATCGTCTGTCTAATTTTTATTTCTGTTGATTCCATTTTAACGTCTATGAGTTTTATTCCATTTTATAATGGGGAACTTAGGTATTCGTTAAATTTTTTCGATTTTGGTTTTTTGACGCTTATATAGAGTCGGTAACAAAAGTGTCCGAACACTAGCAAAAATTCCTATGTAAAAAAAAGTACACTTCATACGGTTTTGTTAAATAAATCCTTATCGAATCTTGTTCTTACACTGACTAAGAACGGGATTCGACAAGGATTTATTTAACAAAACCGTATGAAGTGTACTTTTTTTACATAAGAATTTTTGTTAGTGTTCAGACACTTTTGTTACCGACTGTACGTTTTGAAGTGAATACAAAAATCAGAAATCTGATATGATGTCCATCTGTACATTAGTCAGTTTTTTTAATTTTTTAGTTCGTTAATATGAACAGTCGGGTCTGATTACCGTAAGGGTACACGGAGCCGATACTCTAGGCACAATATTTTACTGGTAGTTAAAAATATCTGTTTTAAAAATTTCAGCTATTTCGACTAACTCAACAGTATTTCTTTTACATGAATAAAATTTTAAAATAGATTGACTGGAATAATTTTATTTATCTTCGAAGATAAAACAGAAGGAAATTAATCTTTCGACTGCATACTTTTTCAATCGATCTGTTTGCATTTTAAAATTGGGCCGCAGTAGCCCAGTAGGTAGAATGCCAAATTCGTAATTGGAAGATTGCGGGTTCGATACTCGAGCCGGCTAAAAACCGTCGTGTACACTAATGGTGGCTGGTGCACGTAAAATCTGTCGTAGCCATGGCGCATCAGGCATTTTGTTGCCTTAGGGTTGCTACATGTACCCAGCGCGTTTCTCTGATAAACAAACAACAAACATTTTTCTTCTTTTTTATCGTCTTACGTTATTTTAGAGTAACTTGTTTTATTATATTTCATAATTTTAGCTAAGTAAACTATGATATGGAAGTTTGTTTAGCGATAAACTGCAATAATCATTCAAGAAGTGAATATAAAGTGTTCACAGACCTTCTATTACTGTGTATTTGAATTTGGCGACATTTTGTAAAAAAAACATAAACCGCCCTAACAACACATCTTACCCCAGTACATCCATAGGATATCCTCATAATAAAATGACATCCTGATATGAAAAAAATGTGTTTTTAGGAATTTTGTTGTTGCTGATTGCTCTTATCTTGACCGGATTAGCTTCATATCAAGATTTCTTAAATTCATTCGGGAAGCGATAAGGACGCCAAGCGGGAATGCTGTCCTCTTCAGAGGCAAAAAAAAAAATGGCGGTGATGCGCCGGCGCATTATTTTATTTCAGGGGCTCTAGCCACAATGTCCTCCATGTTCCTGCCCAAATTGTACCTCTGGTGGTCACCGAAGCGGGGAAACCATACACTCCATGGAGGATCAAAATTGTGATGTCATGTCTCTTGAACACTCTTAGGAGTGTGTCCCAGGCCTTCGCCAATTTATCATACAGCAGTACTAGTGCGACGTTAAACCCAATCAACAAACCAACTAGCCTGTTAAAAATTTTCTCAGGGTAGAAACCATTTTTTTTTTTTAAGAGAATTATTATTATTATTATTATTATTAATTATTATTTTAAAGGCTCGACTAAAGTATTTTTCTTTAAATTTAGGTGAATGCGAAAGCGACAAACTGCGATTAATATTTTACGAATTAATCCATTCTAAAGGTAGTTGTGGTTGGGTTTTACGTCGCACTAATGCTGCGCAGATGTGCAATTGGCGACTGTCTGGGAGACACCCCTAGAGGTGGTCCCCATTCTAAACGAAACAAGAAAGATTAAAATTTCACTGTGCATAAAAAATTTGTCAATTGAGCCCTGCCGTGTAGACACTGCCTTAACAATGAGTTACGGTAAACATGTAAAATTAATTTTAAAATATCGCTTATAATATTGGCCAAAACCCTATTGAGATTAAAATTTCTACTTTGAAAACTTCGTAAGTTATTCAAAATTAAAATAATAATAATAATAATAATAGTAACGTGACAAGATAGGGCAAAATTTCACATAAATATGTATTATAAAATTTATTCTCATTGTAAATAAATCGAACTAGTTTTAAACTACTATTGTTTACATTTTCCGGAATGCTGTTATTCTTCGACCACATTTCATGAAACCATGGAAGCATCTGCGCAAGTGCTAACTCAACGAGTCCAATGCTAAAACAGGGGTGACAGTCATCTGACTCAGAGAAAATGAGCAATAACAGAGCGCGGAATTACTGGATGTTTTCCAAATTTCAAACTATCGGTCACGCTGGTACAGCGTCTAAAATAAACAGTGTGGAAAGCGGCGAATAAAATTGTACTAAAAAAAAATTAAGCCTGTCACTAGATGTCATTGTAATCGAAGCTCGTGTCACGACAACAAAACTGAGACTCCCTATTGGTTAATTATATGCTTAGATCACGTGATTAAACTGACGAAACTGGGAAAAGCCAATCAGGTCTTCGATTTGAGCAATAGCTTCGATCACAGCGACATCTGGGTAAGCTTAATTTTTGTAGCATCATTTTAACATCACGGTTATAGGCGATTGCCACACTGTTTATTCTAGACACTGTAACGCTGGCATCCCTCCAACATTTTAGACGCGTCCTCACTGCTAGTTTTAGGATCGCACTGTAAGTTAGAATATTGCACCTCAAAAACTTCGTAAATTATTAGAAAATCAAGGTTTTTTTTTTTTTATTAAAATTTGACATCGTAAAAAATTCGTATTAGTGTTTTTAAGTATCATTTAAGAAAGTTTTAAGTTAGTTTTTAAGTATCATTCATGTGAAAAAGAAAATTTTATTTTCAAATAATTTACGAAGTTTTTAAAGTAGAATATCTATATTTATTAATTTTCAACTCAGTTTCTTAAATGACTGCGTTGAAAATTAATAAATATCAGTATTCTGCTTTAAAAACTTCGTAAGTTATTCGAAAATAAAATATTCTTTTTCGCATGAATGATACTTAAAAACTAAGTATCATTCATGCGAGAAAGAACATTTTATTTTCGAATAACTTACGAAGTTTTTAAAGCAGAATATTAAAATTTATTAATGTTCAACGCAGTCATTTAAGAAACTGAGTTGAAAATTAATAAATATCGATATTCTATTTTAAAAACTTTGTGAGTTATTTGAAAATAAAATTTTCTTTTTCGCACGAATTTGCAATGTGGGAAGTATTTTTACTTCCATTATTGGTCTACTGTAGGCAATGAAAGTATTGTATTCAGTTAACATTTCGATATCCAGTTTTCACTTGATTTGCTTGTTTTAAGATCTCTCCTAAGTCCAAAAAAGTGGTTTTTTGGCAATTGGTCAGCGTGTATGTATGTGTGAGGAATCTTCTAACTATCATATATCTCCGAAACTAATAAAGATAGAACGACGGAACTTTGCAAAATTAAAACAAATGATTTTTCCAACTTTTGGTGAAAATGAGAAAACCGGACATGGGACATTGAAAACCAGAAGTGGGAGCGTAAGTCCGTATCTCAAAAACGGCTCTAACAGTTTCTTCAAAGTTGCTACATAGAACCCATTTTAGATGTCATATTCGTATGTATTAATTGGTTAGTTCAGGAAAATTGAAAGCCGTCCTGTGGAAATAGATCAATTTGAGATCTCACAAGTGTGTTTCTTTATAAACGGCTCTACGGATTTTCTTCAAACTTGTACCTTTAACTCTCTTATAGAAATTTTTTCGTATGTAATTGTTGGTTCAGCAGATGAATTTGCCAAGTTTTGAGGAAAATCAGTAGAATGTCCGAAACTCAGTATCTCAAAAACGGCTCTAACGATTTTCTTATAATTTGTATTAACGACGTATGTATCAGTTTGCTGTTATAGGAAAATTATTAGGTATCTAATTTGTGAAATTAACTTTATGCTTTCTGAGTACACTATTTCCAAAAAGAGTATATTATATGTGAGTAAGAGAAGTCGTGTGGGTTTTACACGCCAGATTTTTACATTAATGGTGGCAAAATTTAACTAATTTATTTATGATAGCAATAAATAATCAATAGCAAAGTTCTGAATACGTTCAGGCATCAATTCCCCCTTCTCCTCCTTGCAGACAGGAGCCCGGAGGCGTATCTCCGAACTGTTGGCGCACGCAGAACAAATTCACAATTTTTCGCCAGAGAATGCGATTTTCGCCAAATCTGGAAGTGCAAAGAGAAACTTCACGCCGCTTAACCTGTATAAATAAACATCCGGCGTTTTTCTTTCTTTCTTTTTTTATTAATTTTTTTTCTTCTGATTATTAATGTAGGATTTAAATCGCAAAACGAAACATATCTTGAAATTAAGAAATAGTTATCCGAATAGAGAAGTAGATAATAATAATGGTAATATATTAGCATTGAGATCCGATTTCATGTATAAGGCCAAAAAGTTTGTAAAAATTGTTCAAACAAATTACAAATTCTTAGTAAAATGCATGAAAAATGTTCATAAGTCCAAATCAGTAGTACGCCATTTTACATTTCAACTATTTTTATTGTCATTCTGTATTTAAATTTTTAAAATGTATGACTTTATAAAATATCTCTCTTACGATGCAGTGCTTGAATTTTCATAAATTATCACCTTATATTTATCTATTATGTATTTTTAAAGAGCATCTTAATCATAATAAAATAGATATTTCGTGTTAAATTTTATGGTTGAAATTCATAAAATTTTCTAAGTATAATTTCCTCCTCGGACATGTCCATTTCTCATTCTTTACCCACCCCCCCAACCCCAACATACAAAGTTATAAAATAAAACGTTAAACATTTTATTAATGCTATTCTATTTGTTTTTCAGTAATCATAAACAATCTAACTTAATATGTTATACAAATCAAAGTAATAATGATGCGCATAACCATTTTCATCCTATATTTATTGTTACTAATTTCTATTGAGAGCGAAATGTATTCATATTAAAAGGAATGAGTATGATAGAACACTCAACACAGTCGCAGACTGAAATGCCGCACCTCATAGGCTACCCTCTATCCGATTCGATAAATTTGATTTATCGTAATTAAATGACTAATTTTATTAGGATTGTTTTCGTACATTAATTTCCAACACAACTGATCCCCATATTGCAAGATCGTGGGAAGTATTGGCCTAATTTGTCAAATGAAGGAAACACAATATTTAATTACTAAAGTTTCAAATTAAAATGTTCATATTTAATGAAATGTATTAAAAAATATATTTTAAAATATTAGTCTGACATGTTTACGACAAAATATTGGCATAATGGACGTTTAAACGAAATTTTGCTCTATTTTGCCATGTTAAAAAGAAAACGTAAATTTTGAATAACATGTGAAGTTTACAACTTACATTGTTCCAAAGCAATATTGTCCTTATCAATGACATAAGTGATATTTAAAAACTGATGCATCCATTTTACAAACTCAATATCTGTAATACACACAGACAAGTCACATAAACCAACCACTAAAAACATAATTTTTGGATTCAGGAAACCTCAAAACATATAAATGTAACAAAAATTCAATTTCGAAAACGTGATCCGAAAACAATGCTTTCGCGATCTTTTACGGATAAGATAAAGTAAATTAGAATAAGAGAATAATTTTAAATTAATTAAACTTTAATTGCATTTATTACATTGATTTTTATTTATAAAAAGAAATGCTTTTATTTAATTTGGGGTAGACCTGTATATTTACTATATATTTTACAAACACAATATAGTGTACTAATTTAGTACAGAATTTAAAACACATAGCACGACATGAAATGACCTTTCAGCAATTCCATTGTATGAATATATCTGAATTCTTTTGTGGGGTTCTGTGTAAACTTCTAATAAAGGATATACATTCTACATTGTATACGAAACATTCTTTCATGCACATAAAATAAATGTTCATTTTTTTTTTTTTTTTTTTTTTGTTTCATCCAAAAATATTAAATTGTATTTACCAGAAAATTCACACATAGACTTAATGAATTTGAATACTTTTCTTAGTCACTGCACACGAATTACTTAATATTTCATCCGAGTCCCAATATCTATTCTTGAGGTATGGTGATAACAAACACACAGACACACACATTCAGGCAACCGCTAAAAACCTAATTTTTTGTTTCATGATATTTAAGCAAATGTAGCAAAAACTCAATTTCGAAAATCTGAATCAAAAATAAAACTTTTCTTACAATATATGGGTAAAATAAACTAAATAATGATGCGTAATAATGATAATGTGGTGTGTCACTCACACGACTTTCTTTTTCACCCTGCATTTCAATATTATAATGACAGATTGCACATTAAAGCTTAAGATCAATAGCGTAAGAATGTAAAGTTTAATGTACTTTTCAAATAATCTAAAATAGGTTTAGAAACAATTTTATTTGACGAAGAGAAAGTAAATAATAATAATAATAAAAATAATAATAAAACAGAATAAAATAAAATAAAATAAATGTATTTCAAGGATAATTTTAAAAGCTTTAAAATCATAATATTACAAATATACTTCTTCATTAATCTTGATAAAATAAATTTAAAGGGTTTTCTAATAAATTTTGGCATTAAATTATATTATCTAAAAATAACGATACAAAGACTCCATTGACACATTTTTAACAATTATGATTCAGGGATCCTCAAAACGTGTATATATAACAAAAATTCAATTTCGAAAATTTGACCCCAAAACAATACTTTCTCTACCATATATGTTGGTAAGAGAAAGTAAAATAAATAAATAAATAAATAAATGTATTTCAAGAACAATTTTAAAAGCTTTAAAATTAGAATATTACAATTTTATTTCTTCATTAATCATGCTAAATTAAATTTAAAGGGTGGAGGATTTCTAATAAATTTTTGCATTAAATATATTATTTAAGAATTACGATACTAAAACTCCACTGACACATTTTTAATAGTTTATTCTCTTGGGAAAAAAAAAAAAAAAAAAAAAAGATTGCTCGAATCCTTAACGAATCATGAATGAAGTGGAAAGGCGGGTTGCTTTGCGACAGAGAGGGTTTTGGCGCGAGCTACAAAAATGCGCCAGGTTGACCTGTATGCGCCAACATTTCGGAGATACGCAGCCCGGAGGGAATTTTCTTTGAGCAAATACACATTTTTACGTTTGAAAAAATACATATTTATGAACACATATATGATGACGAACTGAGTAGAATCACCATTGTTAAGTAGTACAGTAAGACACGACATGTGATAATTCTTCATGGCATTTACTGTAAACAAGTTGAAATACGTTTAATCATACATGATTTTAAATTATGCGTACACAAGGAAAGCAATATATAAAGCATTACGTTCAAAATATTTTTTCAAAATAAGATCGTTTTAGAAAAAACACACACAAAGTTTAATATTAATTATCAAATTATGTGTGTTACTACCTGTATTGCCAGATGGTCGACAGTGAATTTCTCTATACAGGCTTTCAAATTTCCCCAAATTAGGGGTTATTTCCAAAAAAATTCCCCAACTCAATTTTTACTAAATTTTTTTTTTAATATTTAACAGATTTAAGCCCAGATTTTTCCCCAAATGATGTTCATTTTTGAAAATAATCCCCATACATAAGAATAACTTTTATATACACACTAGTTATCGGAGAATTTTAAATCTGTGTAAAGTATTTTAGTGTTGAGGATGCACGCAAGATGTACTTTCATCTTCAGGATGTCCTGAGGAGAAGAAGTACCTTTAAAAGCCCCTACCATGCTAAAGAAAGCTGTTAAAAGCTCCTACGCGTAAGGACAAATCCCTACAATTGGCAATGCTGTAAACTTAACAGGTAGACTAAAATAAGTTGAAAAAAAGTTGAAAAAATCCCTAGACTTCTGACCAAAAATTTCAAAACTCCCCTCGATATTCCCCAAAATCATTTAGTCCCCAATAAGGCTCCTATATATATACGAGCTGGCGCATCAGGCACTTTGTTACCTTAGGGTTGCCACATGTACCCAGCGCGTTCCATTGATAAATAAACGCAATTCATTGCTTCTATTATCTTGTGTTACTTTAGAGTTACTCCTTTTATTATATTTCATAATTTTTGCTAAGTAAAGTATGATACGGGAGTTTGTTTAACGATAAACTGCTATAATCACTCAAGAAAAGAACACAAAATGTTCAGATTTCCATAAGATAATTTAAGAAGAATAAAACAATATTACTTATATTTTTCTTTGTATTCCTGACATGTGTTAATGTAAAAATAGAGAAAAATGTGTTATTTTAATCATACTATTTACATTAATATTGATAAATCGATTTAAGAAGAGCTTTTATTACTGTGTATTTGAGTTTTGTCGACATTTTGTATAAGAAACAGAAACAGTCCCAATAACATATCTTATTTCCAATACATTCACAGGATATCCTGATAGTGTAATGTGAAAAAAAAAAAAAATGTGTTGTTAAGAGTATTATTGTTGCTTATTGCTTTTGTTGACCGATCGTAGCTTCAGATCAAGATTTCTTAAAAACACCAGGAAAGCGATAAAGACACCAAGCAGGAATGTTGTCCTCTTCCGAGACAAAAATGATGGCGGCGATGCGCCGGCCTATATATTTTATTTAAGGGGCTCTAGCATTGCCCTCTGGAGACGGCAATGGCTCTAGTCCCTAAAACTGTCTCCAGAAGCCCCAAAAATCCCTAAAATGGGGACAAAATCCCCAATCTAGCATCACTGGTTATTACTTTATATTTCAGGTAAACGATACCAACAACATAATAACATGTAAGAATTTTCTACCGGGCTGAATAAATGTTTTTACTGTAGAATATATGGATAGTTAAAATGTCGAAGAATAAAAACAAATCATGTATATAAAATATTTATAAGGTAGAATAAATGTTCCATATCTGATATTAAATGCATAAATAAATAGAGCGGTGCTCTTGATGCATCTTGACAATAAAAATAATTTATACATCAAGTTTTCGTATAAAATACACTAAGAAAAAAACATTAATAAATGTAAACGTAAAATTTATGTTAAGTTATTTATCAAATACAAATATTTCAAAATGTTTTATTTGATAAAGAAGCGCAGACATCTAAACGTAAATAGAAAGGAAATCGAACATCTTTTACCTTATTTTTACATGATTTGCTCTACTAAATATTATAACATAAATATCTTGAAGTATTAAAAAGGGAAATAACCTTAAAACATAGAGTGAACTTCAGAAATGAAATAAAATCGACAAAATTAACAATTTCGGAATTTCATTTTTTTTTTTTGAACTTATTCGATTTTTAAAAAATCACCTTTAACCACCAATTTGCTACACATCATAATAAAAAAAAAAAAATAATCGTAAAAAGGCAGCTATAATGTAAGGTACAGACGGTAACAAAAGTATTCGAACACTAGCAAAAATTCCTATATAAAAAAAGTAGAGTTAATACTGTTTTGTTAAATAAATTCTTGTCAAATCAAGTTCTTAGACTGACTAAGAACAGGATTCGACCAGGATTTATTTAACAAAACAGTATTAACTCTACATTTTACATAGGAATTTTTGCTAGTGTTCGGATACTTTTGTTACCGACTGTAAGCTATCTTTCCATAAATGATTGAACATATATAAATTTCAGACATTTTATCAAATATCTGGAAGATTTCTTGATGAATTATCCTGAAACTTTGGGAGTTTAAAGCTATCTGTCATATATTTCAGCAAAAGTTTTGTCCCAAAAACAAAAAGAGGACCAGTAACAAATTGAAGGGAAAAAAAATCTTTGGTAATGTTTGAAATGTATTCTGGATGTAGCATGTGATTAAGAGACTTTATGTAGCATTACCTGCATTATTTTGTATGAGGTTAGCAGACATATTCACGGAGATATAAAGGTTTCTTTAAAAAAGCCGCCATTTATTTATTTATTTATTTATTTATTATTTTGTTTGCTTATAACATGAAGGGTATTAAACCAAATGCAAACCTTTTAATAAATTTGACATATTACACTAAGCATAATATAAAAATATAAAAATATAAGCATTTTTATTAATTAAACTTTAACTGCGCATTAGCAGGCGTCAACAAAATTTCAGTTGCATAATTTATCAACAAAAGTATTGAACTACTTATATGAAAATTCCAAGCGAACATCATGAAAATTTAAAAAAGTTATTGTCAATAGAATGAAACTAAATTTAGCACCCTAACAAAATTGTTAACACAACATTAATTTCGAGTAATTTCCAACCTTAAACTTAAAAAATTCGAATTTTTTTATGTGGCTTTATAAACACGTGATGATTGGTTTCTATAACCCACGCTATAGAAAACATGCGCTGCCGAAGACAGTGGGGACCCGGTCCGACTTTTTACCCAATGAGAAATTATTTTTTTATTTTATTTTCTCAAGAATGAAAAATTGATTTGAAAAGGAATATGTGCGCGCAGCGCGCGTATACCCCGCGAGCAGCACGTATGTGTCTGCGCTGCCGAAGGCAGTGGGAACCCGGTGTGAGTTTCTACCCGATCAGAAATGTTTTTTTTTTGGGGGGGGGGGCATGAAGGGTCAGGGAAACTTGTGCGCGCGCAGCGCGCACGGGACTGCACTGCCGAAGGCAGTGGGAACCCGGTGCGACTTTTTACCCGATCAGAAATGATTTTTTCTTTTAATTTCTTTTCTTAAGACTAAAAGTTACTGTTAGTGATTCATTAACTATAGTGATTCATTTAAAAATACTGACCCGGTAGCGGGCGAAACTCACTACTTTAGTATTAAAAACGTATCAACTAGAAATTTTGCCCATAGACGTAATTTAACATAAATTACTAGCAGGTTACGCTCGCTTCGCTGGTCATTATAATTAATGAATTCTCAAAATTACATTAATTTTTATCATGTGAAAAAAAGAAAAAAAAATCTGATCGGGAAAAATGTCGCACCGGGTCCCCACTGCTTTTGGCACCGCAGGCCACTGTGCGCTGTGCGCGTGCATTTATGTAAGACACTCTTAATGAATCACTATATTATCGTAAGGGAAAAAAATAAATGTAAAATACAAAAAAAAAAATTTCTCTCATTGGTGGAATAATCGGTCTGGGCCCCCACTGACTGCGGCAGCATATACACGCGCGCATGGCAAGCGTGTTCCTTCACCCGCCGTTCCCACCTTTTCTAATTATTTTACACTTTCAAAATTATTCGCAATCGTTTTCTAGGGCTTTTAAACCGAATAATACTAATTTCCAACGTTCTATCTGAATTTCTTTATTTTTGCCCCTGCGACCACCCCCCTTCTCGCCCCACGTAATAATTCTACTCTTTCGAAAGTATCCGCAATCTATTTATCGGACCTTAAAACCTAATAATACTAATTTTCAGCGCTCTAACTCTTATTTCTATATTTTTGCCCTTTCGCCCCTCCCCCTTCCCGTCTATCTTAACAATTTTATAAATTCGAAAACATCCACAATCAATTTGTAGGTAGCAAAAACCTCTCTGTACCAATTCTGAACGATCTAACTCTTTTTTTTTTTTTTTTTTTTTTTTTTTTTTGCCCCTCCACCACTCTCTTTCCGCCCTTCCTAATAATATCCGCAATCGATTCGTAGGTATAACCCCCCCCCCCCCTAAATACCAATTTTGAACGATCTAACTCTGTTTTTATTTTTTTCCTCTACGCCCCCCCCTCCCCTTCCCGCTCCTCTTAATAACTTCATACATTTGAAAATCCTCATTCGACTTGCAGGCCTCTAAAACCTATCTGTATCAATTTTGAACGGTCTAACTGTATTTCTATTTTTTTTTTTGCCTCGTAGCTCCTCCCCTCCCGCCCCACCTGGGACGAATTTCTAAAGTTCCAGAAATTAGTTTTTAGGTATTTGTGTGAGCTTTATTTTAGAGCAAAAATCTCACATATATCTTTTTTTGTGTGTCTGTGTGCTTACGATATAAATGATTATTTGAAATCATGTTTTGCTCCCTCCCCCTTGAGGGATGAATTTCTAAAATTCCAGAAGTTGGTTTTTAGGTATTTGTATTAGCTATATTTTAGAGCAAAAATTTCTGTGCATGTGAAATCACGTTTTATCCCCTTTTTCTCCTTGAGGAACGAATTTCTAAAATTCCAGAAATTAGTTTTTAGATATTTGTGTTAGCTATATTTTAAAGCAAAAATTTTACGGATATCTGTTTTTTTCTTTGAGATATGAAGGATTTTGTGAAATCATGTTTTGCCCTCTCTGCCCCCCCCCCCTTGGGGGGCGAATTTTGTAAAATCACTTCTTAGTGAATGTCTACAGCATAGAATGAACATTGTCACAAAACTTGATGCTTCCAGGTCCAGGGGTTTGGGCTAGGCGATGATGAATCATTCACTCACTCACTCAGGGCAAACGATTATATATATATATAGATAAATGTTTGTCATTATTAGTTAAACTGAAAATCATGTCAGAAATTCGAATATAAATATCGCTGGTATGCCCCTGCACACGAACCATTTAGTCGATTTCAAGGAAAAGTTTGAAGTGATATCCATGCATAATACAGATTTATATTACTAGATTTGGACTTCCTATTAATATGTTTGTATGTAGTTGTAGTACCCGTTTCCATTTTAAATACAAATAAACAAACAAAATAAAATGCAGAACAAGTATATCTAGTTCGGTTCTAATTCAAAACAGGCAAAATTCATTCTTGAAAATAATAATAATAATAATAAAATACAAATAAATAAATAAAATAAAATAAATAAACCCAAAACATTGTCACTTGACATCAGTCTATAAAAAGGTAAAGAAACCCTTGGACTTTTTTCCGTGGTCAAAAAGGTTAAACTGGGATGGGTAACGGCCGTTCTTCATCGACATTCGTCTGTAAACCTACTTATAGCTCTACTTTTGCGTTTTAAAAACTGGCAATGGATATAAATGGCCATAAAAAGAAGGTAATTCGAAGGATTTTAAGACCACTTGACAGACTGCTATCGCTCCTCTTGGAGGAATATTGTTGTTTCGTTTGCGTGGGAAAAGGTTGAACTATTTTCCATTAAAAAAAAGTAGATGGAGTCCTTTGGCATTTTTTCAAAAACTGTCAACACAAACTTCTCTTTCAAAAGAAAAAATCAAGAAAGAAAATTCATGCAGTTTGAATAGAATATAGACACTTTCCAAGTACATTTACCCGATACCTCATAAATACGAAGACATAAGCAATTTTCAACATCACTTGAGAGCGTAAAAATACACATTACACTGGCAGAGCAAAAAATTCTGAGACTGATTTCTCGAAACTAAATTATGGTTCTAGTAAAAATAGTCCAGATAACTTCTAATCCCTTCCGCTAACGAGTTCTAAAAAAACCCTATTAGAATTCTAGAGCGGTTTTCCTATGTTATCGTGGGGCCGCGGTAGCCCAGTCGGTAGAGCGGCGGCCTCGTAATTGGAAGATTGCGGATTCGGTACTCGAGCCGACCAAAGACCGTCGTGTACACTAATGGTGGCTGGTGCACGTAAAATCTGCCGTGGCCGCAATGTCCTCCATGTTCCCATCAAAAATTATACCTCTGGGGGTCACCGAAGCGGGAGAGCCATCCCTTCCGTGGAGGATCAAAATTGTGATGGCATGTCTCCGGACCACCTCTAGGGGTGTGTCCCAGACCGTCGCCAATTGCCCATCTTCGCAGCACTAGTGCGACGTAAAACCCAACCAACCAATCATCCTATGTTATCGTGTAGCCAATATTATTTAAAAATACCTGAAAATTAATGAAAATACAGTAACTTTAACTTTGGTTTGTGACCCAATTCTAGGAAATCAAGTGAGAATTTTTCGCAGTACAAAGAATGCATAACCTTAATAGTACTCCTAACATTGTTTTACCACTCAGAAAAGCACAGACTAGAAATTCTCAGTCATTTCGTCGATCTAGGTTACAGTCGGCAGCAAAATTTTACGAGCGCTAGCAATAATTCCTATATAAAAAAATTACACTCAATATTGTTTTGTTAAATAAATACTTGTCGAATCACGTTCTTAGACTGACTAAGAACAGGATTATGCGTACTTTTTTTATATAGGAATTTTTGCTAGTGTTCGGACACTTTTGTTACCGACTGTATATACATAATATATACATATATAGTCGAACCTCGTTAACGTGAATCTCAAGGGGGATAAAAAAAAATTTTTCATGTTATCAGTATGATATCAGTAACCAAGCTTCATATAACTAAACTAATCATACTGCCGGAGATTGTGGAAACTGTCCATGTTAAAAGTAATTCACGTTAACAGTGTTCACGTTAACGAGGTTAGACCGTATATATAAAACAGAAAGTAAAAATACATGCTATAGTAGTATTGAAAAATAGTATAGGATGAAAAAAAAAAAATGTTCAATCACAAATATGTGGATAACAAATAAATAAATAAATGAAGACCAGTGAGAAAATGCAGGAAAAATAGACGAGAAAAAGAAAACCTAAGCTCGCGAAGGGAGGGCACAGGGCTTCTGAGACTACCGTTGTGGCTTTACTAAGTTTCGCCTAATATATGAATACGATTAAAAATTGTTTGCTTTCATCGTGGAAAATAATTTTTATATAAATGACTTTTACTGCGAAAATTGTTTGTTTGGATAGAAGAAAGTTTTTTAATGACTTAAAATATTACTCTATGTTACTTTAAATTAAATTAAACTTGTGCTTATCTTAAGTTAAACTCGACATATTCCCATAAAATTTCGTCATCTTTAAATTGTAAACAATTAATTTTTACTTTCCGAACACTATAGTGAGGAAAGTATTGTAATCATGTCAAAAATCCGAATTCGAGATTTTGATGTTTCTATACGTTTTGAGGTCCCCTGAGTCCGTTTTCACTATTTTTACGATGATGTATGTGTGTGTGTGTGTATGTGTGTATGCGTGTATGTCTGTGAGTGAACACGCTAGCGTCTAAACGCTTTGTTCGATTAACCTGAAAGTTGGTACGCATATTGTAAGTCACCATACTACTCACCCTATAGATTTTGGTGAATCTAGCACTTATAGTTTTTTTACAGGGACACAAAGAAAAATTCTTTATCATTATGGCCTATGGGAGCAAAATCTTAAAAGTGCGATAGCATCTAAACGCCTTATTCAATTGAGCAAAAATTTTATACACATATTATAGATCACAAATACTCAATCTGTATAGATTTTGGAGAATCTAGCACTTATAGTTTTTTTACAGGGACACAAAGAAAAATTCTTTATCATTATGCCTATGGGGCCAAATTTTTAAAAATGTGATAGCGTCTAAACGCCTCATTAATCCGAGCAAAAAATTTGTACACATGTTATAGATCACAGTTGAACTAACTGTATAGATTTTGGTGAATCTAGCACTTACAGTTTTTTTACAGGGACACAAAGAAAAATTCTTTATCATTATGGCCTATGGGACTAAATTTTTAAAAGTACGATAGCATCTAAACGCCTTATTGAATTCAGCTGAAAATTTATATGAGTATTATAAATCACTGTTGCACTAACTATAAGCATTTTGGTGAATCTAGCATTTATAGGTTTTTACAGGGACACAACGAAAATTTCTTTATCATTATGATCTATGGACTCAAAGTTCAGTAGCGTTAAATAAAACAACGTGTAATAGATGGAGAAAAATACTCAAACACTCTATTATGGTTTTCTCTCTTTTGTTTGTTTAACAACTACTCTTTCTTTACTTTATCTACAAAACTGTTAATTACTCAATGTTCGGAAAGTCGAGTGGAGTCACTCCAGATTTTTTTTTTAAGTGATGTTACCTGTGTTTTGTCTAGCACTTTTGAAATGAATTCACAAAAGAATGAGTTATAAAAATTCATATATACAAAGAAATCACAGAATACTATAGCAAATAATCTGGTGTGTCACTCACACGACTTTCTTTTACCCTAAAATTTAATACAATAAATACAGGTTAGAGATTAAGAGGTAAGATGACGAGTACTGTTGTGTAAACCTTTGTTAAACAATTGAAATTAGTCTTCGGAAGAGTTTTATATGATAATTATGTGGATTAATGCACCTACATTTACACTGATGGAAAAAAAATCCCAACACCAGGAAGGAGCTGTGCTAGATAAACGAAATTTGGTAGGCGTGTTTATACATCTGAAAGATGACGTCGATTCAAATTTCGAGCTACGCGCATAAGTGTGGCGCTAGTAGCGACACTATGAACATGCAAATGAGGTTTGCTTTAAATAAGCGCTGTAAGGTTCGTGATCGTTATTTACAGTTGAGATTTGACGTAGTGGGTTAATGTTAGCCAATAATGTTAACCAAGGATGCCTCTAAGAAGACGAAGAAGCCATTATCAACAGCTCACTGAGTTTGAACGAGGTCGTGTAGTAGGGCTACGAGAAGGTGGGTTTTCTTTCCGCGATATTGCAGAAAGACTTGGCAGGAATGTATCCACTGTGCATGAGTGTTGGCAGCAGTGGTCAAGGGAAGGTACTGCCTCAAGAAGACCGGGTTCCGGGCGGCCACGTGACACTACTGAGAGGGAAGACCGCCGTGTTCGGCGTATGGCTGTGGCTAATCATACTGCGTCTGCAGCTGAAATTCGAGCTGCAGTTGGTACCACAGTGACACAACGAACTGTTACAAATCGGTTACTTCAAGGACAGCTCCGAGCCAGACGCCCTGTAGCGTGCATTCCACTGACTCCAAACCACTGCCGTTTGCGACGTGAGTGGTGTCAAGCTAGAGCTCATTGGAGGACGGAGTGGAGATCTGTTGTGTTTTCTGATGAAAGCCGGTTCTGCCTTGGTCGCAGTGATAGCCGTGTGTTGGTTAGAAGGAGGCCAGGTGAACGCCTGCTAGCGACCTGTTTGCGGCATAGACACACAGGGCCTACTCCTGAAGTTATGGTTTGGGGAGCAATTTCGTATGACAGCAGGAGCCCTCTCGTGGTTATCCCACGCACCCTGACTGCAAATTTGTACGTCAGTCTAGTGATACAACCTGTTGTGCTGCCATTCATGAACAGCATTCAAGGGGGTGTTTTCCAACAGGTTAACGCTCGCCCTCATACCGCTGTTGTAACCCAACATGCTCTACAGAGTGTCGACATGTTGCCTTGGCCTGCTAGATCACCAGATCTTTCTCCAATCGAGCACGTAGGGGACATTATTGGACGACAACTCCAGCGTCATCCACAACCAGCATTAACCGTCCCTGCATTGACCGCCCAAGTGCAACAGGCATGGAACTCCATCCCACAAACTGATATCCGACACCTGTACGACACAATGCATGCACGTTTGCATGCTTACATTCAAAATTCTGGCGGTTACACCGGTTACTAATGTACCAACATTTCACATTTGAAATGGCTCTTCTCGCCAATGGCTCTACCTGTGATCTTGAAACTTTAATCAATTAAATATGCTACCTAGACAAATGTATTGCTGAAATTTCATTACTGTACAATAATTTTTTCTTGGTGTTGGGATTTTTTTTTCCATCAGTGTATATAGAATTTAAATCTGTTAGTAAAATTAAACGTTCACTTAAAATTATTCTGACCAGTTTCACACACAACATTCCTTGAAACTTATCAACCTTAATCAAACTTTTCCAGCAAAAAACTTGTATTAACTTCAAAATACGACATTTGGATCACCTAAAATTATTTGTTTTTAAGTAACTCTAAAAGACACAGACAAAAATCAAACGTCAAAAAACTTGACTACAGTAATCAGGAAGCCTAAAAACGTGTAAATATACAAAAACCAAGCGATGAATATTTAGCTTAAAAACATACATTATTTACCATATCTCTATGAAGAATTCATTTCAATTCTCGAGCAGCTTTCCTGGAAATGGTAAAATATTGTTAGTAAGGCACATCCACTAACAACAAAAAAGAATGCTATGGCTTAAATATTTGCAACCCTATATATCTTTCGAAGATTATATACAGATCACATGGTGCACCTAAATATAATCCTATAGTAACAATACATGGCCCAGCCTGAAATACACTTTCATCAATCTTCAACTATTGAAGCACTTTTATCTAGTTCTTTTGTGTAGCCCTGTAAACGAACAGTTAATGATTTCCCTACCATATTCTACATGAGACATGTTTTTACGCATATAAATATATATACATATATATTCGTTTCGTTTGGTTCAGTGCAGTGTATAGATGTTAAACTCTACTTACCACCACTTTCCCCATAGACGTAATGTATTTGAATTCTCTAGGGCGTCCCTGAACACGAACCATTTGCTTCATAAAAGCTTAGTGTAGCATCCCTATATCATACACATTTAGAATGTTTGGACTTTTTGCTACTATTTGTTCTTGAGCTATGCTGATAACACACATACAGACAGACACACACACAGACCATTCGCTAAAAACATGATTTTCGGATTCAGGGCACCTCAAAACGTGTAAATATAACAAAAACTCACGTTCGAAAATTTGACCCAAAAACAATACTTTCTCTACCTTATGGGTAAGAGTAAAAAAGGAAAAGAAAAGAACTAAAAAAAAAAAAAAAAAAAAAAACTACATTATTTATTCTTTTATCTTTTCTTTTCTTCTTTTTTTTTACACTTGATGTGTGTATGTGTTCTATTGTGTATATTCAAATTATTCATGTAATCACTTTTCGCAGTAAAACTGTGAACACGCGTCCCATTTGTATCCACTTATATGACAAAAATCATTTTCTATATGGAATTATTAATAAAACATCAGAAAGGCCGACAGCGGAAAATAAGCCTTTTTAGGAATCTAAACTTGTCTTATTTTAGATATCATTATCATGTATTTCACTGATAAAGATCTCATATAAAGACAGATCATTTCCTCTTTTGATCAGTCAACGGCGTTTTTTTTTTTTTTTTTTTTTTTTCTTCTTCTCTTTACAAGGCTTATTTTCCGAATCGATTACTACCGAACCGACGAATACTATCGCAAACGATTCCAAAGAAATAAAACTGGAATATGTACAATCGACAGCAAAATTACTGGAGCGCTATCAAAAGTTTCTATGTAAAAAAAGTATACTTAATACTGTTTTGCTAAATAAATCCTTGTCGGGTCATGTTCTTAGTCAGTCTAAGAAAATAATTCGACAAGGATTTATTTAACAAAACAGTATTAAGTGTACTTTTTTTTTTACATAGGATTTTTTGCAAGTGGTGATTGAGCTCACGGAACAACATCTACTTTTCGACTGAAAAATTAAGTCAGACATTGAAAAATGATTTAAGTCTTATCATGCTGAATTTTTGTACATAATTATTATACATGTTGTACATTTCATTCAGTAGAAATTTTTATGCATGGGGATATAAAGATTCAAATTTTATAATTATTTTAATTGAATTTCTGAAACCTGCAATTTACTTTATAAAATTCTGTACTGAGAAAAAAATTCTGTAACTGACATCTAGAATCTAAACTGCGGCTCTAGTAAAAACAGTTCCATATCATCCTTATAAATTCTAGTCCCGTTTGAAAGCGAGTTCTAGAAACCCCCATAAGAATTCTAGAGTGTTTGCCTATATTATCGAGATCAAACTTCTCTGCAAATAAATGTGAACACAAGATGCGAGTTTCAGCAACTATAATCTTGACGTATGACCTAATTCTAGTAAATCAAGCAAGAATTTCTCGCAATACAAAAGATTCATGATGTTCAGGATATTCAGAATATTGCTTCGCCATCTCGAAATGTATAGACTATAAATTCTCGACCATTTCGTCTATTCAACTAATTGGCGTGCCTTATGCGCATAGCTCGAAAATCGATATTTCCCTTGAAACACATTTAAACGAAAATTTTTGTTGTATCAACTAAATTTTTGTTAATTCAATATATATAACTTCTTTTTTTAATCCTTTCTTTGAACGGTTTAATGATTCTTGTTTTACGTACAATTTAAATTGACATTTATCTAGATTAAACTTTAATTAACTTTAAACTATATTTAGATTATCTCAATAAATAATTACTCTGTATATATTACAATGTATTTTATCGTTAATGAAAATGCTCTGTCGTTCATTCTTTGTCGATTAATCGATGTTTGCAAAGCTTTTATTTTTAATTTCATTTTTTGTTGGCATCATCCTATTCTCCAGTTTGTGTTAAATGTTTTACATGTGGCTACTATGCTTTTTTCTAGTTTTCTCTCTAGTATCCATGAAGATTTTATTTAATATTTGATTTCATTTAATATTTCATTTAATTTCTCCTTCTATATGGTTTCGCTGCTTCGATCGGGGCTGAAACGATATAAATTGCTATGATTAGCTATATTGTTTTACGAAATCGATGCAGCTTTCACAGCTTTATGAAGTACATGCCCCCTGACGGGTATTTTACTTCTATTTTTAAGCATTTTTTCCCAATTTTTTCTGTGGTTATTTATTTGTTTTCTTTGTCATTAAGTTTAATGGTCCTTTTTTTATTATCATTCATGTCGGCGTAAGTAATTTAAGTTATTTTTGTCTCTTATTGGTTCTTAATCTAAATCGCAACAATTTTGTGTCAGTCTTTCCTCTAAGTTAAAATCAGTTCTATATTTTTGTGTGTTGGTATTGCTTTTGTATCTATTAATTGCTAAATTTTAAGATTAAATTTTATTACGATATCTATCATTTATATATATATATATATATATATATATATATATATATATATAATAGATAACGTAATAAAATTTAATCTTAAAATTTAGCAATTAATAGAACTAAAACAATAACAGCACACTAAAATATAGAACTGAATTTAACATAGAGGAAAGAATGACACAAAAAGTTGCGATATAGATAAGGAACCAATGAGTTACCATATTAACTTAAAATACTTACGCGGACCTGAAGGATAATAAAAAAGGACCATTAAACTTGTGAAAGAGAAAAAAGATAATAAACCACATAATCAATTGGATATAAATGCTTAAAATTAGAAGCATACTTCATAAAGCAGAGAAAGCTGCAACAATTTCGTAAAACGATATTGCTAATCATAGCAATTTATATCATCTCACGCCCCGATCAATGCAGCAAAAAAACCATAAAGAATGAGAAAAAAGTGAAAAATTAAATTAAAACAAAGAATAAATAAATATTAATTAAAATCTTAAAGGAAACCAAAGTAATAACATGAAATAATCAGAGTAACCACATGGAACACAGTTAACACAAACTGGAAAAATGGTTGATGCCAAAACCTAAATTGAAGTTTATATATATATATATATATATTTTTTTTTTTTTCTAAGAGTAGAGATATATGAGATCCTAATCGTCTTGATAATAATCGTCCAAATTTCCCGAAACTGTTGCTGAAAATGATGCCATACGGTAAAACAATGTTATTAGAATAAAGGAAGTAAAAATTTATCGATGGTTTCCATGTGTGTATTTCAAATGAATAAAATAATCAAAAAAGGATGGTTTAACGAAAAAACTTACATCATAATCGAAACCATATATTGAAATAAAGAAAAGAAAATTTTTACCATATGGTTTATATATTTTTGGAAAATTCGTTCGTGGATTTTCAATAAATAAAACAAAACAATTTATGTTTTTAGAATAAACTATTTTCGTTACTATGCGGAATTTTATTACGCCATGGGAAAATAAAAATTATACATTAAATATATTGAATTCAGCATTATAAATTTATTGTTGAATTCAACATTATAAATGAATTCACGGTAAATTAATAACAGAAATAAATAAATAAATACGTGGTCATAAAATTTGAATTAAAAGATTACCATCATTTTTGACTTTTAGGAGACGTTTACTCTTCAAAACATTTAAATATCATGATACTAGTGAGATGTAGGGCGACAAAAGACGCCCGTTGAAAAATGATCATTTCATTTTATTTTTTTTCTCACTTCAAATAATTCATTTGTTAGCAAGCCCTTGCGAATTTTTCGCACTTTACTTATCCCTACTTTACTTTAAAATTTAAAATTGTTATTATTATTTTATGATCGTCATTTTTTTAGATCATCACGACATCATATAGAGGATATATATATAATTAAAAATTTAAATGTCTATTTTCATATTATAATTTTTAAAAAATCTAATCAAAAATTCGTTACAAATAAGGTACCAAATAAAAAGGGCGATTTTTCTGAAACCGTCGGATTAAACAGCTTATCGATCGGACAATTAAATTTTTAAAATCAACTAAAGTATGAAAAATAGGTGGCAACTTGCGTTCACACACAGACAGAGTCCAAGGAAATCTCTTAACCTTTTTAAGCGTGGCAGAGTTAGTCAGTCAGTGATGAGCGTAACTATATATGCTGATAAACGATGAAGCAATTTGTTTTAAATATCAAGTAATCTAATGTTTAGTAATTTGAGCTGGCAAGGAGAAATAAATACATGGGTCGCTAAGCGGGCACGGACCGACTAGTATATCTATATTATATTTCTATCAGAAATTATGTAAAGGAAAATTTTAACATTAATTTTATTACCTATTATGGTAAATTTTACATACGAAAATACATCGCCAAGTTCATTCGTGCAAGACAATGCAGTCAAATTGATCTGACGGATTTGTCATGTTTTTTCTTTTATTTCCTTCCTTAATGGCTGAAAATATTTTTTCTTTTACAATTAATATTAAAAGCTTTATAAATGTATCAGATTCTATTTCCTGTTGCGGATTTTCTCTGACTTATGACGGAAATAAAATATTTTAAATTTGAACGTCATATCTTTTTTTTTTTTTTTTTTTTTTTTTTCAATTAAGCGATTTCACTTTTAATTCATGTTTAAAGGGAAAACATCTTACAAGGAGCGTGCAAAATTTTATAAATTCGTTCATTTTATTACTTTCTTCTATCTATTCAATACACGAAAGTATTGGTTTCTTAAAAAAATTCCATTTTAGGTTTTCGATGGATTTGTACATTTTGAGAGGTCCAGAACACGACTTTTAGAAAATGTATATCTGCCTGCATGAGTGTGACAGAATTTTGCGGTGACTGTCTTTTGGGAAGTACTACATACAGAATTTCATACAAATTGATACGTAGTTACACCATAACACAAATTAGTATCTGTCAGCTTTTGGTGAAAATCGTCCAACAGGTGGTGTTGCTATCTTGTTCTTTCGAAATTTTTGAACTTGCAGTATTGGACAAAATTTCGTATAAATGTGCACAATCAGAACTATTTTTATCGAGTCGTTATAAACTTATATGTACATCAACATAGTATAAAAGAAAAAATATTGTTTCATTACTTTAAAACTTTGCTAAATTTCATATTACATAATAATTATATTCTATACAATAATAATATTTGCAAGAGTATTAAAGGTATTCCACAAGGTGGTTCTGCTAGTACTTTATTGTCGGATTTATATCTTTATTATTATGAAAGAAACTTCTCTTTATGTAATGGCTTAATGTTCTACAGATATATGATATTATCGTTTTTTACTTTAATAATAGCAGTGCTATCCTAATAGTCTTTCATTAACTAAAAATGATATGATTAATAAAGAAATAAATTTTCTAGATTTAAAAATATATAATGACAATGGAAACTTAGAATTTGATAAGAGAAAAGAATTTTCTTTTAAAGATAATTTACTCATTTCAAATCATGTTTACATAAAACTATTTATAAAAATATTCTAATTGATTTCTTATATAGAATGAAAGATCTTTTTTATCATAAATACAAAAGTAAAAACATTAAATCAATCTATTTTCAGAGTAGACTTTATGGATATCCTAAATATCTACTAAATTCAATAATTAAATCTTATTTTTAATGTTTTAATGTCTTTTAATCCTTGTTATGGTGTTTACATATTACGCCCGCTTTCACATTAAAAGAAAAAAAAAAAAAAAAAAAAAAAAAAAAGTTATTGCTTTCTGAATTTTTTTTCAAAATTTCATTTACTTTATTACTTTTTCTCCTTTCAATTAATTTTATTATTAATTTTATTATTTTACCATGTTTTTATAAACTTCTATTCTTGTTTCTTTGTTTGTCCGGTACAAATCTTGCAATCGAATTGTAACTAACTTCCCTACTAGCTTGACATATGAAACTTTCACAGTAGCTCAGAATCCGGTGATAACACAATACTTCGAAGCCCGATTTTCGAATTTTTGATTAGTTTTCTTATAATTAATTAAAATATGAAAATAATAACATCCTAATAGCGTTAAAATAGCAATTAAAATGCTAGCTACAATTTAATTGTTGCCAAAAAAAAATTTACGAATTCATTTTCTTTCAACATAAAAATAAATAAACGTGAACGTTAAAAATAAACGTGAACGTTAAAAAATATAAAAAGTTAAATTATGCATCTCACAAAAATTGACGTCATTATCAGTCTAAAAATTTTATGCACATTGATCTCTATGATTCATCAGAAAATTTAAAACATGGTATATAAAAAGTTTTTTTTATCTTATAATTATTTATTTTATTTAATATTTAATTTTTTACAAAAAAAAAAAAAAAAAAAGTTAAATTTTTACAATTTTTAACTTCTAATACTTTTTAATATTTTTCAAATTTAACTATCAAACTCCTACCAATGTTTGCTTCCTTTTATTTTTATTAATCATAAAATAATTAAGTAAAAAAAAAAAAGTTCAACTACAGAGGATTTTATCAGCAAAACAATAGTTAAATCTCCTAACGTGTTTTATTTAATAATTTTTTAATTACCTCCTGTATGGTTTTTTTTATTAAGTGTCCGATTTTCTAATAGAGTTTTTTTTTTTTTTTTTTTTTTTTTTTTTAAGCAACCATTTGTTGTCGTTCACAGAAGAAAAAAAAAATGTGGTTCATTACATTACTTATTTTTCTCTATATATTCTAACTCTCAGAGAATTTTGATTAATTTCCTAATGGTCTAATTGATGGAGGACATCATTCCCCCATCTTTCCTTCATTTTGATTCCAATCATAAAAACCATCAAATGCGCACGTTACAACTGTATTGTGAATTTAAATTTACGAATCTCATAATACTGTATGTCTGTGAAATATTAAATTAAAATTTAATCAAATTTAATTTTTATAGTTTAGTTGTTAAAATACTTTCAGTTAAATTTTGTTTTCAATTTAATTTTATATTCAATTTATCAGTATAGAATTTAATTAAGACTCTACATCTAACTGCAAAATTAACTCTATTTAGCCTCGTGCTACTCTGGGATGTTAGAGGCGGGATAGTAAAATATGCAGTTGTAATGTAAGTAATAATTTTAGTTTTATTATTATTTCTTATGAATATTTTTATTCTTTAAGTAACATTGATTATCGTAGTTTTTAAAAGTATGTTTGTCCTTTGCTTTTCATTTTTACTTTCTTCTATATGTAGTATAGAGAAAGTATTGGATTCGTGAAAATTTTCTACCTCCGTTTTTTTTTTATGCATTTACACGTTTAGGGATGTCCTGAACACGAATTGACAGTTTTTAGAAAATGTCTGTCTGTGTATCTGTCTGTCTGTGTCTATCACAATTTTTGTGGGCGCTGTATCTTACGAATCAATGAATAAAATGAATAAAATTTAACTAAACTTAGTATTTAGTTGCATCCTGACATAAACTGGTGCTGATTAGATTTGGGGATCAATCGCTCAACAGGTGGCGCTGTGATTACATTTTTTTTGTAAACTTTTAACAGGGCAGTATAAGACAAAATTTCGTATAAATGTACATAATGAGAGTTATTTTTAACTTGTGATTGTAAAATTAATAGGAATTATTGATAATAGTAGTAGTTAACTAGGAAAAAAATTGTGTGCATCGCTTCTTCCCCGAAAGGGGGGGGGGGTAAATTTTTTAGATGGGTATCTTTGGAAAGGTCTCGTCAATACCTTTAAAACGAATGGTTGAACTATAAATCTGTGATAATTTAAAACAATTTTTTTTTTACTTTTAACAAAAAAAAACTTGGGAAAAAAATCGTAATTTTTTTTTTTTTAACATTGTTACTGAGTGAATTTGTATTGGAAAATATAGAAGAAAGTCTTGTGGTGGCCACAACATACTAGTTCTTATTGAGTTTGAAATTCTTTACACGTCCTTTAGGTGTTATTAGGCTTAGCATACTGTAAATGTTTAGCACATTGCATACAGTATGACAGAAATAACACATAATTTACATGCAACATTCAATCTAAGCCATTGAAAAAATATTGATGTTGTATGTTTTCATTAAAAGGATGCTTAATTTTTCAGAAATCTTTATTCATATTTTATCTAGTTCTTCGTGGGATATTTGGTTTTATTTTTTACAATGTTTGAAAAGGTTTCCAATATATATAGAAGAGTCAACAAAGAAAAAATATATACATGAACAAGCATCACTCCCCCCCCCCCTCTCCATCCTTCCTGAGGGTTATGTCATCCTTTCATTTTTAACGTGGCTATATTTGAAAAGGACTGTTTAATATCTTTAAAAGGAATAATTGAATCATCGATCTGTGATAGTTTAAAATAAATTTATCGATCTCTTTTTTTATTTTTCACACACACACACAAAGGTATATTATTTCATAAAGCAGAAAATTGACTTTCTTTGTGTATATTACGTCTCTGGAATGAAAATCGCCGCAGTCATCATGAAAGATAAATTTTAATAAACAATCATTTTATTAAATTATTTCTACTGAGTGAATTCGTTTTTAGGAAAATATAGAAGAAAGTTTTGTGATGGCCGCAGCATACTAGTTTTTGTTTTGTCTGTGATAACCATTTCCAATTATACGTCGGTCAAACTGTTAGCTAAGATTTTTTTTTTTTCTTTTTTTAAGGATCGTGCAGTGATGAAATTTCATTATCATCTGAATAATAAAAGTCCACGTTTGAAGGGGATAACGCTGAAAATTAATGTCGAAACTCTAGGAATTAAAGTAACAGCTACAAAAATATATTGAAATAAGAAAATAAATTTTTATCTTTGGTTTTGGGGTAATGGATAAAATAATGGAAAAAGGATGATTTAGCAGGGGGGGAGGGGACTTTAGCATAGCATGATATGAAACAAAAAAAATAAATAAGTCTAAAAGATAATTTAAAGGAACAGACGTAATGCTTTGTAAGGTTGGTTTGTTGACTGTACGGTTTAAGGCCAATTGACTACGCTAGGGCCTATAGGTGGAAGGCCCTAGGGGTATGTGTGTGGAGGGTCTTTTTAAGGAATTCTAGCCCGTATTTACGCGAGTTTCGGAGAAAACCACGGAAAATTCCGAAAGCTAGGTCAATGAGCGCGACCTGGGATCGAACCTAGCACTTCCCATCTACCAGCTTTGAGCGCAGAACTGCTCGGCTGCTGGTGGGCTACTTTGTAAGGATCTCTACTTGTTGATTAAAGGATTTTCTTTTTCTGTCGGTCCCGCTAAAAACTTCCAAATTATGGTCAAGACGTTAAGTTAAACCAGAGGGAGGGATAAAAAAAGTGAAAAAATAGTTAAAATGAATATAATAAATAATTAATCTAAATTTGTGGGGTGTAAAATCTAAAAAAATTAGTTAAAATGATTATAGGTATTATTCTACACAAAGAAAAGGTGTTTTTGTATAAACAATAACTATATTAATCATAAAATTTAAATGATAATATGTGATGTGGGGGGTCTATGGTTTAAAGCCGATTGACTTTTCGTAGGTCCTAAGCCTGGGTGAAATACTTTTTATAGCTTCCTAGGAGGCTTTCTAAGGAGTCCTACCCCGTATTTAAAGAAGTTTGGAAGAAAATTGCCGAAAATTCCTAACGGCTAGGTCGACAAATGCGACTTACTGGGATCACACGTGGCACTTGCCGTCTATCATTTCTATCAGTTTCAGAGCAACACCTCTTGGCTACTGGTGGGGGTGACCAAAATAGGTTAAACCTTTAACGCATAGTGTCCTCTCAAGAAGGATGTAGCCCCACCAGTAGCCGAGCTGTTCTGCTTTCAAAGGTGGTCGACGGGAACTACCGAAGGATACTCGTGTTATCAGGACGCAATTACCAATGCCCGACAGGTAAAATTCCATTGTAAACAGGTGCTGAATATCCACATACAGCCGTTACATAACTTGGAAGGGTTAAAGGATTACCCCCGAAACCGCCGACCAACCCGAAGGTTTATGGCCGGCCCGCAGGCCCAAGGACGGTCGGAAAAAGAAGCATCCACCATCAACTAAAACTCAGTCAGGAGAACGAACCCAGAAAACCAGCAGAAAAAAAAAAAAAAAAAAATGGAAAAATCAAAAATACAGAGTCACATGGAAGTGTTACATACAAAGCCAATAATACAAAAGCATAAAACAGTAGAACAAAAACAATCGTACTGAACAAAATGTCAAGCAGCGTGAATACAAATATACAGGAACACGCAAAACAGCAACAGAAATTCCCATAAAGTAACAAAGACCATATAGCCAAAATACAAAAACAGTATTAAAAATAGCAATAAGCACAAAGTTTAAAATACAAAAATACAAATACAGCTAAAATAACCCAAGTTAACAAACTACAAGGTAAAAAAGGTTAAAACAACAGTTTAAAAGTTAAAACAATGCATAGCAAAAGCAAATACTAAAACATTAGAATAAAACACTAAAAGTAAAATACAACAGTTAAAAACAAGAACCTAAAATATATAAAGATACAGGAACAAGCGATAAAACTACATAACAATTACAAATAAGCAACAGCAAGACACCATTTACAATCCAAACAAATCAAGAGCCTAAAATTTATAATTAATAAAAGTAAAACATTCGTTCAAATGATTATAGATGGAAGCAGCTCGTTTACACCATAACCTAGAATTATCTATTCTCTGAAAGTAGTCACCAAGACTCTCTGCAGTATCTCTCTTAATACATTGACCAGAAAAGGAACAGCTAGTCGTCATGTAGTGCAGAGAATCCCCAAGAGAGCCACAAGGACAATTTGGACTATCCCTATCTTTAGCTTTATAGTGCAAATAGTAGGGAAAAGCACCATGGCCAGTAGCAAAGTAATAAAGAACTTGATTCTTTAGTTTAAAATCAAGAGAAACGGTAGGAAAAATGCTAAAAGTAAGTCTGCCGTTATCTGAAGAATCCCACTCACGTTGCCAAGAAATTTTCAGGTCATTGTTCAGAAATTTCTTAATAAGTGAGTTAGGATAGGGAATAACCACTCTATTACCAGTAACACAAGCATTCTTGGCCAAGAAATCTGCAATTTCATTACCCAAAATACCAGTATGTCCCCTCACCCATTTAATTACCACATTACTATCACAGATTTGAATGAGGTCCAGGACATCCTTAATTAACATGGTACTAGGATAAAGGTTTCTACAAGCCTGAATAGAAGAGAGACTATCAGTGAGAATAACAACAGAATTGAAATTTGCATCCTTTAACAAAGTAAGCGCTTCTTTAATAGCAATCAGTTCAGCTTGAAAAACAGAGTTATATTCCCTGAGCTTCAGCAAATCAAATTTAATAATATCATTATTGTAAATAGCAACCCAGGCAGCACCAACACCCTCATCCGTCTTACTGCCATCTGTGTAAATCCTGAGCAAATCATTACTGTCCAGATCAGCTAAATTTTCAAAATCTCTACACAAACCCGACGAGTCAATGTTATACTTGAAAAGTCTTTTATCAAAGTCATTTTTATCATAATAATCACCATCAAAATATAGAGATTTATCACCATAACGGACATTGTACTTCTTAATAAGCCTCTCCGCCTCCAAAGTCACGGGAGGAACCCCAGTAAGATGACGAATAGCATCAGTGGAGACTGATTTATAAAAATGACAAATATGGATAATGAACGTACGCTGGCAGGAATTCAACTTTCTAACACCATGACAATTCAGCCTAGGATACCACGCCTCAGCAGCATAAAGGATTTTGGGCAAAATCACAGTATAATACCAGAGCTTCTTCATAGCAGGCCTGATACCCCAAGTAGCACCACTAATTCTTCTAATATTTTTACTAATGTCATAAATCGTATCCCAGATAGTCTCGACATGAGGAAGAAAGCTCAACTTGCAGTCAATCAGGACACCCAAGAAAACATGAGCGTCGACGACCTTGATTGAACAGTCCTTTATCTTAAAGATCGGGGGACGATTAGGGGAAAGACTACCAAATACAACACTCTTAGTTTTTAACGAAGAAACGACCAGGTTCCTCGACTCCACAAAGTCACTAAAGATATTTATATTTTGGTTTGTGATATATTCAAGTTGTGCTCTAGAGTTACCTGAGCACACCAATACAAAATCATCAGCGTAACCAAATAAAGAAACCATATTCAGATCAAAACAGCCAAAAATTTTGTTAATCAGAATTAGCCAAAGGATGGGCCCCAAACAGGACCCCTGGGGACAGCCCCTATCAACTTTATGAAAGTCATTCAAAAATAAACATTTAACATACCTGTTACACAAATAGCTGGCAATAATGTTACGCAAGTAGACAGGCACACCAAGATCATTTAGTTCCGCAAGAATAAACTCCCAACTCGTATTATCAAACGCACCAGTAATGTCGAAGAAAGTGGCCGAAGTATACTTATAATTTCTCTTCCTAGCCAGAATATCATCAATAAGACTCTTAAGGCACATAGTCGTACTACGACCCTCCCGGAAACCAAACTGAAGGTAGTGCAAGATATTTTCATTCTCCAAAAAATAGTTCAGTCTACCAACAATTATCTTCTCAAAGACCTTGCTAATATTAGATAGCAGACAAATCGGTCTATATGATTTCTGATTGGTAGCCACTGTATTGAGTTTTGAGAAGAAAACAACGTTACCCCTTTTCCAAACCCTAGGAAAATAACCCATGTTCAACAATTTGTTAAAGATAGAAATAAAAAGGTTTGGGATTTGGTTAAAAATGTACACAATAAATCTTACATCAAATTTATCAGGGCCAGGGGCCTTGTTTTTGTTAAAAGAGTACAATGCATTTTTAAATTCCTTATAATTTACACCAACGACTTCACTGTGGCGTACCTCCTCAGGGACCTGATCCTGGTTAACATCAAAAGAAAAATGATACGATAACAGATTATTGTATACATCAATAGAATTAGAGTGCAAGGGCATGCCCTCCAAATTTGTCAAGGCATTAAGATTTGAATTATTCTTGCCCTTGAAAGCAGAGAAGGCCCTACCGAAACTATCAGCGGTAATGTTACAATATTTCTGCCATGAGGCCCGCTTAGCCTGCTTAATCTTAACCTTATAGATAGCACTCTCCCTTTTAATTTGAATCCTGAGATTGGAATCACCGGTTCTATCTAATCTTTTATTTAAAGCCCTTAACCTATTTCTCAAAACCCTCAGGTCAGAAGTATACCAACTTAGTTTCACCTTTTTACTATGCCTTTTGACCTTAAAATGACCATCACAAATGTGAGTCATGTCACCATAAAGAAGATCCAGGGACCTATCCAGCATAACAATATCACTACAGTGATCAAAAATATTAGCATATTACCCCAGATATTTTCTAATACTCTTATTTAACTTACCAATGCTACAAAATTTTGTTGCATATCTATCATATGTCAAAACAACAGGTTTTAAATTAATATCAAATTGAACATATCTGTGATCCGAACAGGTCACCTTTTCTAAAACAGTCCAGTCTCTAACATAGTCCATCAGTTCAAAAGAAGCGAGAGTCATATCAGGAAAGCCGGAATTTCCGGCACACCAAAAGGAAGGAGGCTGCAGAGGATCATTAATCACAATCAAGTCATTATTCAAACAATAGTTCTCAAGACGAAGTCCTCTATCATCGTTATATGAATAACCCCACTTCCTGTGTTTACAGTTCAAGTCACCACAGATCAGTAGAAGTTTATTATCCAAGATAGTCCTAGGAATAATAGACAAATTGTCCTCCAAGTTCGTGGATGGAGAAATATACATAGAGCCAATAAAAACATTATCAGTATCTAAGACGAGGTTAATGAACACCATATTGTTCTCTTGATAAACCTGATTCACTACAAGTCCAGGGTTTAAGACCAGGATTCCGGCATTTTTAGAAACAGAATGGAAGTTTTTCCATGAAGATTTAAAATGCAGAAATTTTTCTTTGTACACATAAGCGTCCTGGTACAGCACTAAATCTGTATCACACTCATGTACATGCTGAGAGAGAGCCAATGAGGCGGCTTTACAAAAATTTAAATTTATCTGAAGAAATTTAATGGCAATATCACCGCTAGAGATTGCAGAGGCACCTATCACAGAGGCGCCATCCATATGTGTTGAACTGTTAGCCTTATTAGAATGAAGATGATTATTTACAGATGAATGAAGTGCATAATCGGCAGAAAAACCTACCGAAAAATCACCAGTATTATCAATAGCATCACTGTCCATGGTGGTTTTTGCCAAAAATCAGTTTATTTTTATAATCCACAAATGTTTTACACCTTCTATCATCTGACCGATGATCACCCTCCACCGCACAGTTAATGCACTTCACTGCCTCTGATTTACAACTTCTCGTGTCGTGTTCCTCACCGCACTTGGCACATACTGTCTTATTTACACACCTAAAAGATTGGTGGCCTAGTTTCTGACAGTTAAAACACCTGTAAACGTTAACATAATCTCTAACTATGATACGTTGATAATTCACAATCAATTTATCTTTTCCAGTTAGACACAACCTGGTAGACTTGTCACAATCGATGATCCAGTTCACTCCCATCTTACCCTTAAACTGTCTAATCACATCAATCTCTTTATCTTCCAGTCCGTCCATACATTTAATCTCACTCTTCAGGGTCTCCTCATCAACCTCTTCGTCCGCCCCGTACAAGATAAGTCTGCTGTTCCGTTCCTTACCCAATTTACAGGTAATATCTGAGAACAAAGTCTCACTTTTGGTCAACTTTTCCATTAAGCTTTCTGCGTCACTCTTTGACTTCATTTTCAAAATGATTTTACCATCCTTACTGTGCACAACATCTCGTGGCCTAACAGTCTCCAATTCCCTTCCTGCTTTGGTAATTTTATGCAGAATTTCCTTCCCCGGCAAACTTTCTCTAGGGGTCACGACCACAGTATGGTCTTCAATAGACTTATCCTTGGCAATATCCATAGCAACAGCAGCATATGTATTAATCTCCTGCAACTTAGTACCCATAGCAGTATTCTTTGAAACTTCTCTTTTATAGTTGCTCTCAAGCTCCTCATACTTTCCTTTTAAACGCTCCAGACGAAACTCAGATTGAGCACACTCCATAAGGATGTTTCCAATAACTTTATAAATTACCTCAAAAAGGTCCTTCGTAACTCTTTGACCATCTCTCTCCTTAACTTTATTCCATAAGAGGTCACAGCCTTCCTTAACCTTAATGAGAAGTTCTGTCTTGCATTCGAAATCAATTTCCGCCATTTCAAACTCCTTGTAGTAGAGAAAAACCGTAAGGACTTGGAAAGTGTAGGGATAGTGTTAAAAGACTTTCACCTCATGTAGAGAGCACGCGGGGCTCGTAAAAATTAAAATTCGTAGATTAAACAACTGAATGAGGTAAATAAGGTTCTCCAAGATTGCCACTCATTAATACAAAATAACCAAGTCATCAACAGTTGCGAGCGCAAACGCAGTTCGTGAACACAGACAGGCTTCGCAGATCCAAAATGGAATTAGGACGCATTCAAGGGTAACAGTCAGCAAGATATGGTACACGATAAAATCACTGAGTATAGTCACAGGATTAGATAATCACTAAGATAAGAATTTCCTGAAGTAATCACTAGAGAGCAAATCACTGTGATTCTAAAATCACATGCACTCGGCACATAGGTTGAAACAGTTAATTAGGTATAGCATCAAAGTAGCAGCAAGAACAGAAGATACACAGTCAACGAATCAATCAATTAGTAGTGACAAAATTTGTAAACAGAAGATACACTGTCAACGAATCAATCAATTAGTAGTAATAAAACTTGTAAACAGTCAGAAAAAAAAAATGGCCACCGCCACGATAGAAACATAAACATTAGCCAAAATCATAAAGTTTTCAAGCATAAAATATAATTAATTCACCTCTAAGTACTTGTAGAAAGGCAGAAGTGGATATCCAGTAACACATATACTTGCAAATGTAGAAAAAGAACTAGGTAAATCACATTAAACTTGAGAAATACTTGCAAACGCATATTTAGAATGAATGACCACGAAAGGCTTAGCGACAATTTCAGAAACACACATTATAAAGTTCAAAATTTACTCAATTAGATAAAAATATTCAACAACGAAGCACATATTTATAAAGATCTTTCAACGAGCTTTCAGATGAACTAAAATACAAGTTAAAATACTTAAAAATACTTAAAATACAAGCAAAATAAACAGAAGCACTAAAAACTTCCATGCAACGCCCATCCAAGATGCATGTTTGTAGGGTTAAAGGATTGTAGAATATTACTGAATATCTGGAAGTAAAGTCTGAAATAGGTCCATAACAAAACGCTGGTTAGTTTCCATATGAATCAAAGAACGCCAATCTTTTTTAAAACTCTAACAAGCATTTTGTTAATAGAGTAAAAGTAGAAATTAAAATAATTACAAGATAAAAAGAACTTTTTTATATACCATGTTTTTAAATTTTCTGTTGAATCATATAAACGCTACCGAAGGCAGCGGGAACCCGGGACAATTGACTAAAAGTATTAAAAAAAAAATCATTGCTATCGTGTTTTGAGCTATTATAAAAATTTCAAATGGCTAGCTAATCGGGAAGTTAGTTAAAAATCGGTTGCAAGCTTTGTACTGGTAACACTACCGAAGGCAGCAGGGTCTCGAAGCAGTTGGTTAAAAATATTTAAAAAATGTATTTTCACCGTGTTCTGAACTATTCTGAAAGTTTCAAATGTCTATCTAGTCAAATAAATTTTCTGTTGAATCATATACAGTGCGTTGCACGAATTTAAACGCACCTTTTCCAATAACCAGAAATAGAATTTTTAGATTTTTAAAAGAAGGAATATGACTTACAGTTATTACATATGACTAACAACTGAATAAGGTGCTTTGAGCACGTATATTTAGGCTCATGCAAGCTTATGTAAATGACTGTTTAAGCATTTTCTTATTTTTCACTGTTTTTCATTTGTTGCGCGAAATTAAACGCACTCTGTATTTTGCGCTTAAAATTTAACAGAGCCACCGGAATTAAATTAAAACACAGATAGTCGTGTTGCTAAAGTTCTCTAAAAAACATTTTAATGCTTGAGTGCAAAATTTACAGAGTTTGTTCAGGATGGCAAGAGGGAAAACTTTGACAGTAGACGAGAGGATAAAAATCGACTTTATGCGTGGTAAAGGCTTTAGCAATCATGTAACTAGGCGCCGAATCGGAAGAAGTAAGAGTGTTGTGCGAAATTATATAAAAAAGGAGCAAATTACGGTAAAAAGCGTATAAAAAGCGAACAGGAAAGCTCACCAGTTACGACAAACGTCGAATATACAACGCTGCAAAGTATAAAAATATTTCCTGTGCGAAGATAAAAGCTCAATACAAGCTGGCAGTGGCGGATTTAAGGGGGGGGCTAGGGGGCTGAAGACCCCCCCCCCGAAAGTACTGACATTCCCAATTGAATAGTACATTTGCAAACCTTTCATTGATCTGGAATTACATCTTGAAAAATCTTAGTCCCCCCCCCCCAAAGTTAAGTTCTGGATCCGCCACTGCAGCTGGGTGTTCATCGGACAACCATATGGAGAACTATCAAAGCTGCAACAAGCATTAAATTTAAGGCGAAATGATGGTTAAAATGAAGGCGAAACCACCCCCCACTCAAAAGCCCAAAGCTATGCGGATGGAAGGGGCAAGAAAATGGATTCTAGATCGACTAAATTGAGAAAAAGTCATCTTCTCAGATGAAAAAAAGTTTGATCTCGATGGTCCGGACGGATTTCATAGCTACTGGCACGATTTAAGAACCGAAGAAATGTACTGTTCAAAACGTCAATCTGGAGGTGGGTCTGTCATGGTGTTGCAGCCATAGGTTTTAAAGGGACTTTCAAATTAGAGTTCGTGGAGAACATTATGAACTCTGTAGATTATGTCCAGATGCTCACAAGGAACCTCCGCCGTGAACCAGTCAAGAAAGCTGGAAGAAATTATATTTTTCAGCAAGATTGTGCATCTGTACATACAACACATATTGTGAAAAAATGGTTCCGTGACAATAAAATTAAAGTTGTGAATTAGCCCTTAAAAAGCCATGATTTAAACATAATGGAGAACGTATGGGGTATTCTGGTTCGCGGTGTTTACGTAAACGGAAGGCAGTTTAACACGAAAGATGAACTAAAATCGGCCATTCTATTTGATTGGAAGACAATCAGCTTAGATGACCTCATGCCACTATATCAGTCAATGCCAAGGCGTATACAGGCTACTGTCCTGCCGCCCATGGCGGCTTTACAAAGTATTAGATACAGTATTTGTTACTCAGTTATTTATTTTTTACATGTGCGTTTAAATTCATGCAGCATGTATTTTTGTCATAAATTCAATAAAATTATTTTCTAAAAAATCATATTGGTCTTTCATTGTTTTGACTCGTATTTTCATTTCTTGAATCATACACATACAGTTTGCATCAAGTGTCACACATTCATATTTTTTTATTACACTTCTATACCATTCTAATTCTGAAAGCTAAGGTGCGTTTATATTCATGCAACGCACTGTAAACGCGGCTGCAGGCAGTAGGGACCTGAAACAGTTGACTAAAAGTATTTAAAAAATTTATTGTCACCGTGTTCTGAGCTGTCCTGAAAGTTTCAAATGTCTTGCTAGTCGGGAAGTTAGTTAAACATCGATTGCAAGATTTGTACTGTACTGGACAAACAAACAAGAATCGAAGTTAATAAAAACATGGTAATAAATAGTAAACAAAACTAAAATAATAAAAAACTTCATAACAAAAGAAAACTGACAATTATATGAAAACTTTTTTTTTTAATATTAACCTTTAACACGCCAATGTTTCATAAATGGAACATGGAATGAAACATTCATTTAAAAATTAAATATCATGAATACTGACCACATACAAATCAATAGCAGATTTACATATATTAAACATATTCAAAGATTTAACAAAACTTTCATTAATATAATTACAAATTTGAATATTCTTTTCAACATAGTCTTGTACAAAATTGCATAAATCCACTTTTAAAAGTGCTCTTTCACCATAAATTCGAGCTTTAATTTCATTGTTCTGTGTTGCACAATTATATCCAAGTTGATTTCCTAATTCCTGCTCGCAGCCATTACACACGAAAATACTTCCGATGCTTCTTTTGAGATAATCGTTTAAGAGTTCGGACATTGAAGTTGTTAGAATAATTTCAACATCGGTACTGTTTTCCCAGTCGTAACTCGGTGGAATTCGATTTCGTACTTCTCTCAACAACAATCTTCGGAAAGGGCGATCAAACATGACTTTGACAGCAGAAGAAGTGATTTTTTTGCGCATTTTTTTTTAGTTCATTCCATTCTGGTTCACTTATTATGCAGATAGAAGGTGCAAATTTTCTCAAAAAGTCACTTTTCTGAAAGAAACTTTGTAGAGTGATACATCTAGCATCTTTAATATTTACCGTAGATAACAATAAGGAGTTTTCAATTATATTCACATTTCTTAATTCCGATGGAGAAATAATATCCATTGCACTGGAAAGTGCTAGCCATTGGTAAGTCGTTAAGATAATTCTACATTTTGTTAGTCTCAAACGCCCAGAAAGATCAGGTTTATAAAACCTAATATGAATTCGAATCACATTACAGATTTCCGAAACACTGATATAGTTATTTTCACCCAAATGAGATAAATTTTCTGGAATATACGACATTTTGAAGTAAGTTTTACCACGGTGCAACACGTACGAGAGAAAAGCGGCAACTGATGCAATCAATTAGGCGTTTGCGACAGCGGACTCCTTTAATTTGCGCATGCTCTAAAAAATCCTGTTGATGTTATCTCAGTGACGCCATCTACTGCGTAAATTTGTGACTATATTATTATTACAGAAATTATTTGAAGCACGATTGAACCTTTCACAATAGATTGTAAAAGTACTTTATAATTCATAAAGAATCCGATTTATTTATTTATTATTTTCTAATAAAATTTGGAAGTAATATATATATATATATATATATATATATATATATATATATATATTTAATAAATTTGACTGAAAATAAATAAATAAATAAAGTAATATTAATAATAACCTTTAAATATTTTTTTATTATTATTAAATCATTTGTATTATTTCGATAAACGTTTAAAACAGTTTTCAAAGTAATAGTTGACGACTTCGCATATAATCCTGAATAATATATTTGTTTAATTATTTAGTTTTAAATAAATTAAACTTAAATTAATTTTGAAAGAAAAATCAGATTCAATTATGAATACTTTTATTTTATGCTAATATATTCGTAAATGAAATTATTTTATTCGAGGGTGAAGCTGAGAAATAACTTACATTTATTATTGCTTTTATATTCTAAAAAAAAAATTACCTATAATATTATTTTATTCATAAATTTGACTGAAGATTTTTTATTTATTCATTTATTTTAAATATTTTTGTTTAATCGATTATATTTTTTTTCATAACTGAAATTTAAATCAATTTCAGAATAATACTTCGTGAGTTTGTGTTTCATGTAATTTTATTTAAAAATTTTCGTTTAGTTATTTATTATTTTTATAAATTAAATTTCAATTCTGTTTAAAGAAAAATTAGATACTACATTTACAAGTACTTTTATTTTATATTACCATATTCCTAAAAAAAAAATTTTTTATTTAGGATATAAGAAAATATAGCTAAAAAATTACTTATAGTTATTAATGCTTTTATATTCTAAAAAATAAATTCTCTATAATATTATTTTATTCATAAATTTGACAGGATTATATATATATATATATATATATATTATATATTTTAATCAATTATATTTTTTTTCATAACTAAAATTTAAATCAATTTTTAGAGAAATATTTGGTGACTTTACATGTAAATTTATATAAATATTAGATGTATATGCACATACTTTATTTTATTTTATTAATATATTCTTAAATATTTTTTTTAGCAATGTAGCTAAAGTGTAATATATTTTATTGAATAATATTATTGCTATTTTTACAATGATTGACTGTCACAATATAGACCGCCGCTACCATTTAAAAAAAAAAAAAAAAAAAAAAACTAGTTGGCGTAGGTGGACTCTGCTCAGTCCCCCACCATATTTATGTTCTCATAAATTTCTAGTGCGAGACATATTATAATCATGTTAAAAAAAAAAAAAAAAAATGAATTTGACCAAAGCTTGATACAGTGACAGAACGAAATTCCCGCCTAATAGGCTATCCACCGTTCACTTCGATATATTTATCTTATTCTAATCTATTAATTTATTCGAAGTGTCTATTGCTACGGCAGCCGGAACAATATTATTGTTACGGCAGTCACCAATGAATCTTTATCGCTCCCACTAAGAACGATTCTTTTGTGAATCAATCTCGTAACACACATGCTGACGTTCAAGACGCCATTTTTTTTATATTTACTATTTTAAATGATTGCTCTACTATCCTTGCCTTTTGTTGAATGCAGCATTTTAATTTATTTTTTGAGCTAGTGTGTTCTGAAAAAAATGTTGAAATCAATGTGGGAGATTTATTTCCCTCATATAATGATTTCGGAATGGGATTTCGATCAGAAAATAATTGAACCATCGATCTGTAATAATTTAAAATACAATCGATTTATTTTGCGAAACATAAAATTTACTTTTTTTTTTTTTTTTTTTGTATATTTAGCGTTAGACTTCTCTGGGATGAAAATCGTTTGCATAATTTTTCATAGATTATTTGTATTGTGTGAATTCTTATAGGAAAATGAAGATAGTTTTGTCATGGCCGCAACATACTAGTTTTTTCTCATATCTTTTATTTATTTTGTACCATAGTATTCAAATATTAATTGTTATAATAAATGTAATTAATCTTTTTCAATATTGCTGTGGAAGATTTAAAATACTTGCTTTCATTTACATCATGGGTGTAAAACCACTTAGAATGCAAAAAACTGTAAACTGCTACTTGCATGCAGAATGAATAGTGAAGGAAGGCTTAATAATAGTATGTTATCTGCAGAATTCGCTTCAGTTGTTTCTCTGAATTTCATGTTATTTTGTTTTTATAGAAATTTTTCATTTTGAATATTTCATTTGCATTGTAATTTTCTTAGAACTATATTCTAAATATCATATTATCATTTATGATTAGTGTAAATAAATATTTTTAATAATAGCCATTTTATATATCATTAACAAGTCTTGCCATTCATTCTGCATGCAAGTAGCAATTTTCAGGTTTTTTGTATGTTGCGAGCATCTAATGCCTAATTTCACTGACAGTTATTGTATGGGAAAATTTGTTTCCATAATTATTCATTACTTAATGTATTTTTTAAAATTCTATTTTCACATTCAAAAAATTCACAATCGTTAAATTAGTACTTATTCTCCAAAAATTGATTTTTTAAATTTTTAGTACTATTTCATTTTATGGCTAATAATTCAGAAAAATGCACTTAATGAAAACTCGCATTTTTGAACTCAAATTTAAAAATATTAGTCTTTGTAAAATGAGTACTAATAGTTTTCTGAATGTGAAAATGGAATAATAAAAAAAAAAAAGCATGTTGTGGCCACTATATGATTTTCTTCTGTATTTGGAATAATTTCAGTATACACCCACAACGATATTTGGCGATTATGGCTAAATCATAAAATCACAAATCTAAAATAAACAACATATAGGCTGCCATATTATATCGCAAACAGTCCAGAACGACATTGTTATCGTTCAAAGCGCCGCCAAAGATAAATTGCCAACTTCAGCTGTGGTTGTATACTGAAGTTGTACCTGTATTTTCGTAAACAAATTCTCTCAGTAAAAATAATTTATTAAAATTATTTTCTGTCATAAATGCAGATGATTTACATTTCTAGAGAAGTCGTAACATCAAATATCCAAAGAAAATCAATTTTATTCTCCAAATAACATTTTATAAAAATACATTTTTTTCTTTCTTTTAATGAAAAAAATCAATAACTTTTATCACAGGTCTATAATTCAATCATTCGTTTTAAAGTATTGATGAGCTACTTTTGACATAATTAAAGCTCTTTGGGTACATAATGAAAATTTACAAGAGACAGGTGCAATGCTCCTATGTATACAACAAATTTTCCTTAGTTGACTATCACTGTTATAAACAATTCTTTTTAATTTCATAATTATTAAAAAATAATTCTCTTTATGCACATTTACATGAAATTTTGAGATATATCACCATGTTAAAACTTTAGAAAAGCAGGTTGGCAAAGCCACCTTTAAGACTGTTTTCACCAAAAGTTGACAGGACTAATTTATGTCAAGATACTACCAATTTGCATGAAATTCTATGCAGTAGTTCCTGAGATACAATTGCCACAAAAATTTATCACACACAGACACATTTTTTAAAACTGGTCAAATCGTGAGAAATGCCTAGCTGGTTGTCAGCCAGAGTAGCTGAGTGGTAGAGCATCCGTGCATTAAGCGGAGGTGCCCGGGTTCGATTCCCGGCTCTGGTATTTTTCACATAGTTGGTAAATAAAAATATTAACCTTTACACTCCAATTTACTTAACACGTTAATCGCCATGTCAGTCATATGTGCCTGACGCTAAGAAGTTCTACATGAGCCATGTCTGACGTACGCGATTTGGTAGAAGGCCACGTCAATCACAGATGTCCGACACAAACGATACATTTGCATAAACAGGTAATACTTGTTGTATGTTGTTTGGATGCGTCAGACATATAAGACTGACACGGCTTGTTGAGAAAAAAGTTTTAATATAGGGCCATATCAGTCATATTGTGTGATATAAAAAATAGTGTTTTTCCGGGAATTTTGGCAAAAAATTTTTTTTTTCTGTGATACATTAAGTTTCCTTGATACATTTTTAACTAAATTATCTAATAAAGTTACTATGGCCCATGTGAAAATTTTTCTGATATTATCGTGGCGATTAACGTGTTAAAATGGTCAAATCGTGTTCTACTCCTCTCAGAATGTGTAAATCAAAGTCTATTGAAAACCCAAGGTCAAATATTTTTACGAAAGTAATAAATGAAGTTTTATAAATTTGGCTAATTGAATAGCTTACCAAATAATTGGATATTTGGACAAACTGAATATTCATCTAGCCAAATAGTTTCAGATTCAACCAAATGAAATAATCAGTAATATGTCTAAATATTTGGTATATCTCTAGTATGAATATTATGCAAAACATTTCAGTAATCTCCATATCCAGCAAGATTATAAATAAAAAATACAGATCAATTGTTACAAAATTCCAATTTATGAACAGTTTGTGCAACTACAGATTCAGCCGTAATTAACTAAAACTTTAAAAATTAAGTATGACCGCATATTTAAATAAATTTTAATTTAGATACAGTATATATTTTTAATTGAAATAATTGTGCTAATTTCTTTTTTCTTTCATGCTAATTAATCACAAATTTCTTTTCATAATTCTGAAGAACTATATAACTTACTAGCAGGCTTTGCCTGCTTCACTGGACACTATATTTAAACGAATTCTCAAAATTCCATATCATTATTATAAAATCTCAAAAATAAAAATATTAAAATCAGTTGAAACCTAAGTTAAAGTTTACGTTGCATTCAGTAGAGATTTTCTCGCTTACAGCATGAAAAGTTCAGGTTCCCACTTCGGCACTGATTTACTCCCCTGTCCACAGTGGAAAACAGTGGCAGATCTAAGGGGCGGAGTCCCCCCTCCCCCCCAAAAAAATACTGACATTCATTTCACATTTGAATATTACAATTGTAAAATTTTCATTGATCTGGAATAACATCTTGACAAATCTTAGTCCCCCCCCCCCCCCAAAAAAAAAAAAAAAAAAAAAAAAGTTCTGGATCCGCCACTGGTGGGAAAATCAGAATTTTCAAGAAATCAAATCAGAGAGAATATTGCATATTCTTAATCAATACTCACAGTGATGCCGCTAGTCTTTCAAAATCTTGGGACCCATGAGTTTAAAAAATCTGGGTCAATTTTTCAAAAAATGGGTCCCCACATAAATGAATTTCTACATTACAGATATATATATATATATATATATATTTTTGTAGATGAAAAACAAATTTTTAGGAATTTTTAACCAGCTCTTTTTGAAATTGTCTTAAACTAATATTATGTAGGAGGAAAGGATCTTTTTTCCTTCTTCAGAGCAGAATGCTTTAAAAATATAGAGAAAATATTAGTTTTAAACAAGAAATATATTTTAAAATTTATTTTTTTTCTTTCTTCGTTTATTTATTTATTATTTTTTTCAAGATTAAAAATTACGTGTCCGCTGGTACCCGCCACAATAAATTTTTCATGTAATTTACGCACTATAGCACATAAACAGCATCTCTGACTCATATGCCAAAATTCGCCATTCCATGAAAATTTGAAGCATATTCAAACTTGAAACTGTGTTTTTTGCTGAGCCTACCCAAATGGATGGTGGTGATATGTGTGTGTGTGTTGGGGGGGGGGATTTCGCAAAACCCCTTTAGATTGTGTGTTACATACACATACCAATTGATGCATCAAAAAATCGTTTTCCTCGGATAATTTGGAGCAGAGTTATGCTAAAAACGTGTCTTTGCACACGCCCTGATCCTAAAGTGTGGAAAAGCGGAGAATTTTGGAAAATCTTTTTATACTACGTATTGGATACATATAACTGACCCACACATAAGCAATTACTGTTTTACAATAATTTGAAGCAGATTTAACCTTGAAAACTTTCTTTTTACTCCTCCCCCCCTCTTCCTATGGGAGGAGGTGGAAAGTAGTTTCACAAAATCTCTTTGTGGTGTGCGTATTGGGTATGCATAACCAATCAACATCAAAAAATCATTTTCCTAAGATAATTTGGAACAGAGTTAGTCTTGAAAATGTATTTCCTTCCAACCTTTAAAAGGGGGAAGGGGGGAAATTTCACAAAATCCTATTATAGTGCATGTTGGGTATGCATAACCAACCCACACATTGAAATTAATCTGACTGAGATAATTTGGAGCAAAGTTACACTTGGAAACTTTTTTTTCTCTCCCCCCCCCCTCTCATCCTTGAACCCAAGGAGGGAAATCTCATTACAATAGGTATCGGATACATATAAACTATTTATGCATTAAAATACATGACTGGAACTCACCTAGATTTCCCAAGACAAATTTAGTGCTGAAAAGGGGGGGGGGGGTCACGAATTTGCCCTCTTGCAACACACCTCTCAAAATCGAAAGTCAAAAAAACAGGAATGGGTTTTTGGAGATATGTACTGAAAACAGCCATGCGTTTTCTTTAGAATATGTACCACTTTTTTGTAAAACTCTACTCAAAAATTCTTCCTTACACCTCTTAAAAATTGAAAATTTCAAAATAAGAAAATGCTTTCTTGTACTCAATTAGAGTCCTGCGCGGGTTGGGTTTTACCTGACCCCAACCTGACAGATGAATTTTATATCAACCCAAACCCGACAAAAAAATTTTCATCAACCCGAAAACTGACCCGAACCCGACTAAGAATTTTTCATCAACCCGAAAACTGACCTGCACCTGACCCGAGAACTAAATGAAAATTACTTTCATCTAAAAAACATACAAAACTTCTTTAAATTATAAAAATAAGGTAAGTTTTCCTTGTCATACAGTTGGTAAATTATTTTAAAAAGAATTTGAAATGTAATTACTAATTGTTTAATTTAAAACTTTAAAAAACTGAAAAAAGGATCAATAATAATTTTTAACCATTTATGTGAGTTGTGAAATTCAAGAGTAAACTAGTATGTTTTTGCCACCACAAGACTATCTTCTATACTTTCCTATATTTTACTAAGTGCAAATAATTTATTAAAAATATTATTTTTTAAGATTATCTAACAGGATGAATGCAAACGATTTTCATCTTAGAGACAACTAACACTAAATATCCAAAGTGACAGTTTAATTGCCTATAAATAGCATCTTAAAACGTACGTTTTTATAATGGTTATCTCACATATCAGGTTTCGTAGAGTTATATGCCATAGAAGTTGAGATATAGCCTTCCCATTATCGAGGGATATTGCAGTATAGCAGCTCCACCTATTGGCCAATTAGCATCCAGATTGATTCAACATGTCTCATTATGGCTTTCTCACATATCAAGTTTTGTTTGATTATACACAATAGAACCTGAGATATAGCCTCCCATTAAATTGCAAATATCGCTGTATAGCAGCGCCACCTGTTGAGCGGTTGACACCAACAGTTGAGACACTAATTTAGGTCAAGGTGCATCTACATATAATTTATATGCAATTTTATGCAGTAGTTCCTGATATATAGCCTTCCCCTAAACTGCTGAAGTCGCTGTGCAGCTGCGCCACCTGTTGGCCAATAAGAATTCAAATTGAATCATCATAATGTCTCATAATAGCCTTTTCACATATCAAGCTTTGTTTGATTATACTCAATAGAACCTGAGATATAGCCTCCTCTTAAATCTCGGAAATTGCTGTATAGCAGCGCCACCTGTTGATCAGTTGACAAAAATTGATAGGCACTAATTTAGGTCAAGGTGCCTCTACATATAAATTCATATATAATTCTGAACAGTAGTTCCGGAGATACAGTCACCACAAACTTTTTGTCACACACACACATACAGACATTTTCTATAAATGGTAAAATCGTGTTCTACACCTCTCAAAACATGTAAACCCGTCGAAAAATTTTATGAATCCAATACTTTCTTCTATTGAATATAGAAGAAAGTAAAAAATGCACTTCATAAATGTTCGTAATTTATTATTTAATATTTATAGTCTGGATAAAGATGTATTATTCTTTAATTTTTTTGTAAAAATAAAGATGTATTATTCTTTATTGCTTTTGTCCAATGTAGATGTTTACTTTACTATAATAATTTGTGTAGCATGTATGTGATTCGCAGTTAAACATCTGCTTTTTAAGGATCACTGATCACTTTAAATTCGCATAATCAGCAACTTAGCTTCTTCTCGTTTCAGTTTTACTTTTTGCATTATTTATTCGTTCTAGAGAAGACAATAAAGAATATAATCTGCCTTGATGATATTCGTTTCTTTTATGTGTTTATTTTACATTACTTTTTTTAATTAAATCACGACAAGTATTCTCTTTATATTTGCTGTATATACAAATGTAAATGGAAGAAAATTCAAAATTTCGTTAACATACAAGCGAGGATTAAAATTCATTGAAAATAAAGATATCTTAAAAAAAAAAAAATGTAAATTGAGAAATAACTTAAATTTCCAAAACGTAAAAGTGAGGTTATGTTGTATTTCTTATATATACAGTGGAGCACCATTTATACGTTTTTCAAGAGACCGTTCCTAAAAAACATATAACTGAAAAAAACGTACAACTGAAAATTCGTTTTAACATTAATACACAATAAAGTGTCATATTAATAATAAAAATATAATCAATTTTCATGATTTCCTTTACATTTATTCGAAAAAGTTATATTTTAATTAAATTTAAAATATTTTTAAAAGGTAGAATAAAAATTAAATGATAATTAAAAATAGAGAAATTCAGATTTTTTTTTAAAGATTTCGATTTTAACCTTTGAAGACAAAGCGTTTCGTTCTCTAAACGAATATGACATTTTTGCAAGCGATTAAAAGGAAGGAAAGAAAAAATAAAATAAAAATAAAACTTGTTTCTCCAACCGTAATGTCAAATAAACAGGATAAGAAACAAGAAAATCTTACAAGTGACCCAACAGAAGTGAGTAATAAATCTTCAAGTTTACAAAATGGTTTTTTCCCCTTTCATAGCCCATCTCTGGAATCAATTAAAAGAGAAGGTTGGTTGGTTGGTTGGTTGGAGGATTAAGGCCGATTGACTCCTTATGTGTCCTAGGCCTATAGGGGGAATGCCCTTCGTGGGGGTCTTTCTAAGGGGTCCTAGCCCGTATTTACGCGAGTTTCGGAGAAAACCACGGAAAACTCCGAACGGCTAGGTCGATGAGCGCGACCTGGGGTCGAACCCGGCACCTCCCATCTACCAGCTTTGAGCGCAAAACCGCTCGGCCGCTGGTGGGCCCTCAATTAAAAGAGAAAGTGGGAGATCTTCAAGTGGTCATTCACTTGTTACCATTCAACGCAGTCGCCAACTGCTCTCTGAAAATTTCTCACATCCCCCTTTCCACAGGCTATGGACGCAGGTCGCACTTTATTACCATAGTTCTAAGAAAAAATAATCGAAAAAGATAAGAATAAAACATAAAGAGCATTCAACTTTTTTTTTAAATCCTGGAAGAAAACTCAAACTTGGGATTCTACAAGGAGAAAAAAAAAAAAAAAAAACGTATAAGTGAAATTAAGAAATTACTCGTGTCGCATAAACGAAATATTTTAACATTAGAATTCAATGGAATGATTTGGGACCGAAGTCGAAAAACGTATAAATGAGAAACGTATAAAAGGTGCTCCACTGTATTAACAATAATCAATAAAAATTTATACAGTACTTTAAAATTTTCATACAATTTCTACATATGATCAGTTGTAGATTTGTTTAAGAAAAGAAAACATATACGGATATTTTTTTTCTCATGGTTATACAGATTTTCTTTCTTTTTCGGGTGGATATCCGTGTATAGGAATACGGAGCTCCGACACATGTCTAAAATCAGTTAAAGATCTATAGTTATGTCTACAAATTTATGCTTTCAATTGTAAAATTTTTTTTGAAAGGTGTTCTCAAGTCGACCCAACTCGTAGAAAGTTAAACCCCACCCAAACTCGACCCGCAAGAGAAAAAAATTTGTCAACCTGACCTGTGGGTCAGGTCAGGTTTAGGTAAAATTGGGGTACCCAACCCGATGCAGGACTCCATACTCAATACTCTCCACATGTGCAATTACTTCACCGTGGAGTAATGTGAAAATGACTTATGCTTACAATTACAGACGTATTTTTGCCTCCTGCTCTCCAGGGAGAAAGGGAGGGGGGATTTCATAAAATTCCATTACTATAGATGTCAGATATTCCCAGACAAATTCAGCACTAAAGCACTAGCATTGTGCACAAATCGAATCCCTAAAAAATTGCAAAAAACAAAAATGGGTATTTGGAAATTACATGGCTCTTTTCAACATCTTTGTTAACCATTTTTGGTAGAGTTCTACTCAAAAATCGGGAATTTGTGAAATTTTCTGCTCTCTCCCCCCCCCCCCCCCCCCCCCCCAAAAAAAAAAAAAAAAAAAAAAAAAAAAAAATCAAAAATTTCAAAATCATAGAAAGTTTTTTTTTTGGTCCTCAAATCTAGTCTCTCCATGTGCAATTTCCTCATCGTGAAGTAATCTGGAGCTGAGTTATGCTTACAAACACGTTTTTGCCTCCTGTCGCCTTGGAAGGGGAGAAAATGTTGTAAAAGTTGATATATATAATTTTAAGTTACTTTAAGACCTAAATTTCTGCAAAGTTTCCTGCAATTCAGTTTAGCCATTCTCGCATGATACTTGGACAAAAATTTACAGACACAACAATGCATAGAAAAATTTCTGAAGTCATTTTTGGCTTACATGATGTGTGAAAAGTGAAGATATTGCAAATTTTTTTATTCTGAAATTTACAAACAAAAGTCTGATTTTATTATTAGAAAGACAATATTATATCTGCTATTTGCATGCAGATAGGGGGGGGGGATTTAATAATTGTATATCATATATCTACCTGTAATAAGTAATATTTAAAGAGTTCTTAATACATTTTAAGGCAAACAATCAAAATGACAAATTTCTATAAAAACAAAATAATTTAACATGGAATTCAGAAGCAGCAAAAATTTTTCTTAGATATATCAATCTCTAAGCAATCTTTATATAATAATCATTACATAAGTAAAAAATAAAAAATCATATCTGATCATGAAAAAAATCTATTACTATATTTGGTTTCTCCTACAAAAAATGTTAATAAGCAGAATTTAATTTTCTATTTAATCACTGAAGAACTGACTAACTTTTCTTTTATATTTTTATTAATCAAAATAGAAATTATTTTGATTCATAAATTAATAAGTTAATTTGTTTAAAAATAGTTTCTTTACAGCTTCTTGTTCGATATTTTATATTTAAATCATTGCGTACTTAATTATTTTTAGAAAATAATTTCACTCATCAAATCATAACATGTTTGACTCATGACAGAGAGAGCAGATCATACTTTGAAATTTGTATTATCGACTGAAAATCTATTCGATTGCTCTTAATGTTTGGATTTATGTTCAAAATTAAATCATTTTTAAGAATTTAATAAGCTTAAAAAAATTGCCACACTCTACCTGGATCTAAGCATAATCCATTGCTGGATGTTTAATCGCCATAAGACAACAACAGCATCCCTAGTTACATATTGCCGATGCTTAGTCCAGAGGATTAACCGTTCAAATATAACACTATCTTTTTTTTTTTATTATTATAATATCACACAATCAACAGATTGGGAAGAAAATCATATATATAGAAAATTCATTTTTCCAGCTCAGTGAAAATAATGGTAGGACCAGGAGTCGAACCCCAGATCTTTGACTTACATGGTCAAAGATCTTAGACTGGGTAAGTCAAAGATCCGGGGTTCAACTCCCGGTCCGGGCATTATTTTCACTCAGTTGGAAAAATCAATTTTCAATAACACTATCTATTCGTATATTTCAAACCGCTACCTAAAAATCTGTAATGTGTTAAACGGGGATTGATAAAGTGTTTTATAATTGGCAAAAAATAAAAACAATTAATTAAAAATGTTTCTCATTCCTATTAAATACTGGTTGTTCTTTAAATTTAACTGCCACTGCTGTTCAAATTTTAGTTATCTTTAAAACTTAGGTACCCCTAGGCACGGGCCTAAGCCAAAATCTGTCGCTAAATACAACATTAAAAAAAATAAACTAGCTTTTAATAAACAGCTTATTTTTAATAAAATTTGAATTTTCTCTTTTTTTTAATACTTTTCATTAACTTTTCTTTTAATCTTAAAATAATAAAAAATACACCAGAGAACTGTTGAAAAGTAATAAGTGAAAAACTGAATAAACACCATAAACTGCAAAAAATCCAAAACAATTAAGTTGGTACGAGTGCCACAAATAAAGCGATGATGCACAATTTATAGTGTTTTATTCAAAGTTTTTTACTTAATAGCTTTTAAGCTTGCTTTCTAAACCTAATATCTTTAATCTTTTATATTCTGGTTTTCCTAAAACATTTAATAACCGTTTATGAGTTTTAAATGTTCTTGTTACTGAGCAAATAAAATGAAAATAAAAAGCTTAAGTATTTTTTTGTTTTTGTTTGAATAAAATATCTTAAAACTGTATTTCATTGAAAATATCCCCTCTTCCTACAAAGAAAAAAGAATATGGGGAATAAAGCTAAATATACACTTTTTGAGAACAATGAATGAGTTATATTTCACATGCAAGGTTTATATGTGTTTTTCATTTTATCTAAAAGAGAAAAGGATATTCTCACTTGTTTTCTAAATGCTAGTTTCATAAGAATGTTCCTGTTATCAAAGAATATTTTCACCTCACGTATTTAATATTTTAAATATATATATATAATAATTATTTTGGCAGAAATAAATGATTTTATGTGGTAAAAAAAATATATATAATTTAGGCTTACTAAATAAAAAAAAAAGGAGGGGTGATTTTTCATAACGATACTATATGGCTGTTATAAAAAAAATGTACTGTCAAGGTCAAGGTAATAGTACTAATATGATGAAGTTATTATGAAAATTTTTAGTAATCCCATGGGGATGATGAAAAAGAGAAGTATACAAAAACTATTTTTCTTTTATTAAGAATATGACATAACAGATTTAAGTTATTAATGTTACTGAAGACTAAACATTAGCTCATTAAAAATATATTTTTAATAATGTGTATAAGATTAAAATCGTCTAAATTATTAATAAATATCAATTTTGTAATAATTTAAAACTTTTCAATAATAATGCTTGCACACATAAGCATATATGATTCGGTTTGCAAACTTGAAAAGAATGTGATAGGCTTACTAATTTATAGTTATTAATAAAGTACAAATTTGATAGCAGAATAATTTATTATACTTTTGTAGATTTAATGTTGGTGAAGATTTACGATCCGTTACGGTAGTTTTGGTTTTCAATATGGGTAAAATATAAAGTTTTAATACCTAGTAAACAAGACATGATAAACTATGTAACGAGACAGAAACACAAAGTGAGTATAAACTTAAAACTAATTTTAATTGAACAGAAAGTAATTACGGAAATTGTACCTGAGGGGTAAAAAAAAAACTGACAGTAAATTCTAATTTTAATTACATGTATAAAAAAAAAAGATAATTTAAAATACACATCGGTACATGAGTAAAATATGTACAGCTTTGTAAAGACAATTTATTAAAAAAGGTATGTTAATCTTAAGTGCAATTTTTTTCATCGTCTTTAACTGACACTCGATAAATTTTATAAAAATGTATTTGATAAAGATTTAAATATTAACAATATAACCATTCATTGCTTTTTTATTTGTAGAAGGATCAATATAGTCCAGATTATTAATGCGACAAACGCAGATAGCATTATTCTGGGCTATCGAAGAAAAAACATGGCTGAGGCTGAAAAAAGTAAACAAATATAGACTGCCGGAGACAAGAATCATTCAAATAAAGAATCATTCTTAAAAATTCTCCGGCAGTCTCACTGCGCAAGCGCAGTCAGACTGCCGTAACAATAATATTGTTACGGATGCCGTAGCAATAGCCACAGCCTAATTTATTTTATCAGGGTCAATTCCGTTGTTTAGTTTTCATGCTACTATTTCCAATGCAATAATCCTCAAAATTCATATTTATATGAAAAATTTACAATTTCACTATGTTGATAAAATCATAAATTACGAATAATTTACGAAATTTTCCTATTAGAATATTTGTATTCAATCATGTTCAAACAAATATCATAAATGTAATTTTTAAGTTGTCTAATGTATTTATGATCCACAAAATGGAAGTTTATGCTCAATTTTGCCTTTTTCTGACATGGTAAGTAAATCGTAAATTCCAAATAACTTACGAATTTTTTTAATTGGAAAAATCATAGTCTATGATATTCATGCCAGCATCCTAAATAATATTTCGAAAGTGGTTTGACATCTTTGCGATGAAAATATCCCTCAAGATGGACGTTTATGTGAAATTTTGCTCTATTCTGCCATGTTAAGAAATTCGTAAATTTCCAATAACTTACGAAATTTTTATATTGGAAAATTCACAGTCATTAATATTCATGCCAGTGTCCTAAATAATATTTCAAAAGTAGTCTGACATCTTTACGATGAAAATATCTCTCAAAATTGACATTTATGTGAAATTTTGCCCTATTCTGCCATGGTAAGAAATTCGTAAATTTCCAATAACTTGCAAAATTTTCAAAGTAGCATATTTATAGTTACTGATGTTCATTCCGGCATCAAAACTAATATTTTAAAACTGGTCTGACATTTTTACAGTAAAAAGTTTCCATTTAATGCACGTTTAAGTGAATTTTGTCATATTCTCCCATGTTAAGAAAATCGTAAATTTCTAATAACTTACGAAGTTTTTAAATTCGAATGTTTCAAATGAATAGGGTTCATGCCAGTGTCGAAAGTAATATTTTAAAACTGATCTGACCTCTCTGCGACAATTTGTTCTTGAGATATTGTGTACACAGACTAACAAACTAACGAACTAACGGACTAACACACTAACAGACACCCTACAGACAGACACTTTACACATTTTGTCATTTTCGGATTCCTCACACCTGAAAACGTGTAAAAAAGTCAAAAAACCGAGGTCGAAAATTTTCACGATTACCTAAGTTCCCCATACCTATAGTATGATGGGGAACTAATAAATAAATAAAAATAATAATTATAATTATACCGCTTTTATTTTTTATTATTATTTTATTTTTAACAAGATGACACATTATCACCTTCTGATACATATAGGTTTTTAAAAATTATTAATAATTAAATGTCACTTAAAAAAAAAAAAAAAAAAAAAGTGGGGTTTTCTTCTTATTCAAAACTTTTATTAGTTCCCCATCATACTATAGGTATGGGGAACTTAGGTAATCGTGAAAATTTTCGACCTCGGTTTTTTGACTTTTTTACACGTTTTCAGGTGTGAGGAATCCGAAAATGACAAAATTTGTATGGTGTCTGTCTGTAGGGTGTCTGTTAGTGTGTTAGTCCGTTAGTTTGTTAGTCTGTGCACACGATATCTCAAGAACAAATTGTCGCAGAGAGGTCAGATCAGTTTTAAAATATTACTTTCGACACTGGCAAGAACCCTATTCATTTGCAACATTCGAATTAAAAAACTTCGTAAGTTAATAGAAATTTACGATTTTCTTAACATGGGAGAATAGGACAAAAATTCACTTAAACGTGCATTAAATCGAAACTTTTTACTGTAAAAATGTCAGACCAGTTTTAAAATATCAGTTTTGATGCCGGAATGAACATCAATAACTATAAATATGCTACTTTGAAAATTTCGCACGTTATTGGAAATTTACGAATTTCTTAACATGGCAGTATAGGGCAAAATTTCACATAAACGTCAATTTTTAGAGATATTTTCATCGTAAAGATGTCAGACTACTTTTGAAATATTATTTAGGACACTGGCATGAATATCATTGACTATGAATTTTCCAATATAAAAATTTCGTAAGTTATTGGAAATTTACGAATTTCTTAACATGGCAGAATAGAGCAAAATTTCACATAAACGTCAATCTTGAGGGATATTTTCGTCGTAAAGATGTCAAACCACTTTCGAAATATTATTTAGGATACTGGCATGAATATCATAGACTATGATTTTTCCAATTTAAAAAATTCGTAAGTTATTTGGAATTTACAATGTATTTCACATGTCAGAATATGGCAAATTTGAGCATAAACTTCCATTTTGAGGATCATAAATACATTAGACAACTTCAAAATTACATTTATGATATTTGTTTGAACATGATTGAATACAAATATTTTAATAGGAAAATTTCGTAAATTATTCGTAATTTACGATTTTACCAACATAGCGAAATTGTAAATTTTTCATATAAATATGAATTTTGAGGATTATTGCATTGGAAATAGTAGCATGAAAACTAAACAACGGAATTGACCCTGATAAAATAAATTAATAGATTAGAATAAGATAAATATATCGAAGTGAACGGTGGATAGCCTATTAGGCGGGGATTTCATTCTGTCACTGTATCAAGCTTTGGTCAAATTCATTTCTTTTAACATGATTATAATATGTCTCGCACTAGAAATTTATGAGAACATAAATATGATGGGGAACTGAGCAGAGTCCACCTATGCCAACTAGTTTTTATTTGTTTAAGGACATATATATAGATATAGTTTAACCCTTTTCTTGTTTATTAACACTGTAAAATTATTTGTTTTGGTTGTTTATAATTCTACTTTCATTTTTCCATTTATCATAATTTAAATTTAATAACTTATATATATATACATAAAATGTGTGTGAATGCATATTTAGTTTATTATAACTTAATAATAAAACCGAAATAGCATCTGTCTTTTACTGTCAGCTGTTTCCGAAAAAAACTATACTGCACTTAATAGATATAAAATTTGGTACACACAGTCTGGAATGTCTCCGTGTGCACCCCGAAGCTGAATTTTTAACTTTTTGAATTGGAAGAAAATTATTAATTAAAACGTGATTAACTACTGAGATTTTTCGTGAAATTTTTTCACCAAGAAACGTTCTCTCCATACTCGGAGAGGAAAAATCGAAGATTCTGTTGTTTATTCATTCAACGCGCAATTAGTACTGTGAAATGTCCTTTTTTAAATTCCAATCGTGCGTGTACTATTAGATTTTTTTTTTTTTTTTTTTTGACACCAAATTAAATTTATAACATATTGTAGTACTATATTTGGAGTGAAATTGCTATCATTTTATGGTCGACCGGGTAAATTTAATAAAATATAAGAAGTACAATACTTGATAGTAAATACTATGCATAGTTTGTATAGTGTTCTTTTGATGTTATTGCGATTTAAGTGTTAAAAAAACACTTCGATTTTTTTCTGATATTTTTCGTTTCGAAACAGTATTTCAATAAACACCGAAATTGAACTTCAAGGCATCATCTCAGGCAATAGTGACATGGACTTGAAATATCACTGATGGAAAAGACGCAGCCGAAGGGCAATTTTTTAATGATTTCAATGGATTTTCTTTATTTATAAAGTGAAAATAGTGATTATTATTATTCATTTAAAGATTTAAATATAGTGACTAGCGACGTGGGCAAAGCCTGCTAGTTATTCATAAATTAAAATATTGTTTCTTAAAACGTCAATAGATGGCAGCACCACAAAATTCTAATCAACTACACAATTTTACACTTCTAAATAAATATCTGCTACGTAGGCGTGCGAACTTCTATGCTAAAACTAAAACCATAGACCTTATAAAAGAATTGAGGTAATATAAGTAAAGGTGGCAAAAATGAAGCACCTGACTACTGGAAAAAGGTTATTTTTTATGGCATTTATCGCGTTATTGGCGATTTTTTGTTTTGAATATAAATATTTATTATTATTATTATTAAAAGATACTGCAAGCAAAACTTGTGTAAAACACTACAACTGCTGAAATTTATTTTTGCCTTGTTATTAACACTTTCCAACAAAGTTCAAAAGTGTTTATGACTTCGGTTTGTCTATATTCACTTTAACTCCCATAAATAATCAGGGGCATTTTTGAAATCATATAAGGCGGTATAATATATTTAAACTAATTCAATTTAGAGAATTAAGTATAGCAATTATAAGCATTTAATAAGAATAATTACTTAAGAAGTATGAAATAATAAAATTAAAAAAAAGAATCTTAACCTGTGAAATAAAATCCTTATCTTACATAACTTCTAGGGCTTTTAAAGTACATATAATCACTATTTCTTGCTATAAAATATTTTTTAGGTTCAAAACAATCGAACTTTTAAAGTGAAATAAAAATTTTAAAAGAACTTTCAAAGAAAACGGAAAGATGTCGTCTGCGTAAGAGAAAGCAGAGTTTAGATCAAGGTGAGAAACTTTCAATGTTGGCCAGTTTGACTTCCTGTAGTTCAAGCAGTCACGTGACTTTTTTAAGAGTGATCTTTGCCACTGAAAAAGGTTGCCATTGTCCCGTCCACTTTTATAATAGGTCTATGGCTAAAGCTGTGAACTAAAAACAACTCAACTCTTAATTTGGATTAATTAGAATTCTAATTTTTTTGGGGGGAAGGGGTTTGGATTCATCTTTAACGCTTGATGCAGAATACTATGTTCATTTATATTAAATGTAAATATCGTAAATATGAATTTAGGCTTAGTTAAATGTTGGTTTATTTCTTGAATGTAAAGCAACACAGCAATAACCAAACACCATAAGGGACTGTGTTGTGAGCGTGAGCATGCACACAAAGCTGAAACAGAATTCACACCCTTATGATTTCAGAAGACAAATCAGATGTGCATTATTTTCTGAAGTTTTATATTTATTATTTTCTGAAATTAGCAAATTTTTGCATATAATTTTTTTTTTTTTTTTAATGTTGAATAGGTTGCAGTTGCTTATGTACCTCTTGTTAATAAACATATTTGTTTAAGGTATTTTACACATCTTATTATCTGTTACTGATTCTTTGACTAAAGTTCAACTGAAAGACTAATTAAATAGTGCAAGATTTCATTTTTCTGTTTATCCAATAAATAACCCAATAAGCACATTTGTTAAGGTATTTTACATATTTAATGATCTATTTCAAATCCTGTGTGCCTACTAATTCTTTGACTAAAACTCAACTGGAAGACTAATTATACAATGCAAGATTATTTTTTAAAAATTTAGAAAAAAAAAACACTGAACAGTAAAAACTTTTTATTATTATTTTTTTAAATATATGCCTGTCAACTATTATTTAAGTGTTGTATACATATTTTTCATTATTTCAGTCCAAACATCGGCCTAGCCAGTTCAAGTTTTACATCATTTTTTTTAAAGTCATGTAAATACAGGCTAAAACCCTTAAGGAGGGCATTTAACATAGGACAGTGCACAAGGGGAGGGATAAAAAATTCTACAGAGATGGTGTTTAAAATAATTAGTACAAAACTTTGAATAAACACCAAAGAAACACAAGAACTCACAACAATTGTTCTGGGTCTAAAGAAACCATGACCCTTCTTCGTCAGGCTAAAAAAGTAGATACAGGTGCGAGCAACTCGTGCGTTGCTGCTTTGTTTGCAGCACTCATGCCTACTTTGTTCACCTAATGAAAGGTCGTGGTTTCTTTCGACCCGAAATAATTGGTGTGAGTTCTTGTATTTCTTCAAAGCTTTGTAGAAAAAAAAAAAAAAAAGGTTTTGTAGGGTTGAAGTGTTTTTCTTGTTTCAGCATAAAAGCACTGATACTCATAGCAAAAATATGTATGAAAAATGCGTATTTGTATATATTTGTCAACCATTTTATATATTTGGACCATTAAACTATAATGTTTTCTGATAAGATAACCTACATAGTCTTTTAGAAACACTAAATTTTCATTACTGGTGTGAGCCCTACTGAACATACTAAATCAGTGTTCACTAACTGACAGTCTACATGAAAAGTTTGGCGCTCCGCAGAAAAATCTGGTCCTTAATTGCCAATAATGGGATTAAAAAATAAATACATACATAAATAAAAATACGCTGGTTATTTATTATCAAATTAGCTCCAGAATTGTCTGAATTACTCACAGTAGTGTATCAGCATTTACTTAAGGGGTTATATAGCTTTTAAAGGCTTAAAAAAAAAAAAAAAAAAAAAAAAAAAAAGCATTTTTTTTTTTAATATAATAAATTGTTTTATTCAATATTTTGAGTACGGTAACGTATCAAAGGCTGAAATCATCAAGAGAAATTTGCTTTTCTTTAGAGAAATATTTTTTATTTCTCATTTACAAACACTATACGACACAAACACACATACATAAAAAGTAAACGAAAACACGTTAGCACATATTGCATAAAATGGTCGCTAATCTTTGGACCACCAAATAATAAAAAATTACCGGTCCTCAAACTAGGCGTTTACACATCTCGGAGTTACATCATTCACTTCTAAAACCAAACTAAAGTCTCTCTTCAATCGGAAGTTCTTTTTCAGCACTGGACAACTAGTGCCCTCTAGTGAGTTTTTAAGTCATTATTAGTCTAAAGTCATTACAGTACATATAAGAGCATCATTTAAACAATATTTTATAAAATCTTCATTAAAAAGTTTGGAAAATTCAGCCAAATGGACTGTTCCCCCCAAACTTTTCAGAAAAGTAGTGAACATGATTTCACAAAAATAATGTACTGATCTTATTGAACTTGAGCACACTTCTTCAAAATAGAATTGATAAGTGCTTGATTGAACAATTATTCTTTTTTTTTTTTCGATTATAACTAATTTTACTAGGCTATATGTAGGGTAAAATGTACTGAAATTTGTACTGTTTTCAGATACAATTCTGCCTAAATTTAAATTTTTATTTTAAACCTTTCACTCGAGCATGAGCTGTGCTTATCTACTATCTACTAACAGAAAAAAACTTGTGTTTTTAATTTCAGATAAAATTAATACAAAATGGCGACAAGCCAAAATTTCCCCCTGATTCTTCTACCAGTATTTTTAATGGTAAGTTTGCACAATTGATTAAGTGGAAAAATTATTATATAAATATATTGGTGGAAGAATTAGGGAAAAAAAGGTCGGTCTGTCACCTTCGTGTAATATGAGTCATCCCATTCACTGATTTTCTGAAGGGCTTCTAAAACCCAGGTTCCATTGGCTTAATTTTCCAAAATTTTCATTGAAAACTTTATAAAATATTGCTTAAATGTTGTTCTTTTATATACAGGGTGTTTATAATTAAACTTCCCCTATAAACAGCATCCTACAGTACAAACAGGTGAACGGAATGCAACGAAATTTGGTATATAGACTATACATGAGATGCACTCCCAGAATTTCGAAAAAAAAAAAAAAAATTAGTTCCAAAATGTCCACCAGAGGGCGCCTTTTCCGGAAAAACATTAAATTTAACACAATAAACAACCAAAACGGAATACAGAATCAATATTAACAATCCAAAACAAGAATTATGAGTAATAAAATTTAAAACCGGATAAACCGTCCTAATCTGTTCTTGTTTCTGCAAAATGAACTGTTTTGTTTTTCTCGAACAGCGTAGTTATTTTTTCCTTACCTTTACTTAATGTGGTATAATCACAAAGTGATCAGAAACTAATCAATAAACGTTAATACTGTTTCTGTATTCCGTTTTGGTTGTTTATTGAGTTAAGTTTAATGCTTTTCCGAAAAAGGCGCCCTCTGGTGGACATTTTGGGACAAAAATTTTTTTTTAATTCCATGAGCGCATCTCCGTGTATAGTCTATATACCAAATTTCGTTGCATTCCATTCACCCGTTTGTGATGTAGGATGCTGTTTATAGGGGAAGATTAATTATAAACACCCTGTACTTAAAATATTGAATTTTTTTTTTTATTATATTAAAAAAAAAAAGAAAAAAAAAAAAAAAAAAAAAGAGAATTTCTTTTTAAAGCGAGACGTATTAATCCTGGACAATAGGTCTAATGCCCCAGCCCTACCCACCCGCTCCTCGATGTCTTTTTCTAGTCAATTTTGTCCTTTTATTACTTCCGGTGTTTTTTTTTTTTTTTTTTTTACACAGTTGACATTGTGAGTTCTTTTGGTTTTCGTCCCATGCTATTTCTATGGAGTTTTTAGCTTTTTTCCCCCTCGTTTTCTACATTCTAAAGTGCGGTGGACACTTTTTAAGAAAACCTTTCCTAAAAAATCGATAAAATTTATTTTCATATCATCATGTATAAAGGATTCATAATTATTGACAGAGATAGATTATATTATGAATCATCGACAAATTATGAATGGAAAAGGAATCTAAAATGGTATATTTTTTGACAACAGTCTTAAAATTATATTTTCATCTATATCAATAACATATTTCTATCTCAAAAAAAAAAAAATAATAATATCCGTTACCGAGTGAATTACATTATTTTCAATAACAAACCTTTCCAAAAAGTATCCTTAAAAAAAAAAAAAGGCAATTAAAATATTTTGTATCTAATAAGTTTATTTGATCAACTACTACTTTATTTGCTTTTTTTAATAAATAATGCTAGTGGTCTGTAGGATTTATAGCATAAATTGAGTAGTCAATAAATTTTTATCTTTAAATTTAGTGGTCCGCACAGGCACAAACTTATTATTATTTTGCATCATTGGGTCAGGCTTGGGCTTAATTTTTTTTTAAATGTATATTCAGGCCAGGATAAAAAAATTTATGGGCTTACTTGGTCCAGATTTTTTTTTTTTTTTTTGCTTTCCCCATTAATTAACAAAGAAGGTGAATGATAAAACGTTTCTTTAGTCTTTTATTTTATGTAATTTTATAGGTTAGTATGTCACATAAAATTATGTTTTGTTAAAAAGTGTTTATAACTTCAACTTGATTGTCTGACTATCAGCCTATTCATGCTCTGATTTCTACAAAGATTTTAAGAATGTCTTGAAACTAATATATGTTATTTAAGGTCACAATATGAGGTTTTTTATTCAAAATGGTATGCATGTCGCTACTAGTTTGCTCACATGTACAAACAAAAGAAATTAGATGCATTATCATCCATGAGGCTTTATGTCCTATGGTCTGTAGACTAACGCCTAGGACACTAAATGTATTGAAATTAGCATTATTTTTCAAATGCACAATAACATCTTTTCCATTGAAATTGTTGAATTAGCATTAATGTTTTGTTTACAGAATCACATAGAAGAATTCAAATACAATACAGGATATAAGTGAAAATGGATTAAAGTAAATTTTTAGTAGTATTAATCATTTTAATAACTTCTTATATTGTTTGACTTTAATAACTTCTTATATTATTTGTGTGCCTTCTGTCCATTCCCAATAATGAATTTTTGTCTATATGTAATTATCTTCTAAAATACAAATAGATTTGTTTACGATATTCTTTTGCTTGGCTATATAAAACCTCTAAAAAATACATACTGAAAAATTTTTTTTTGTTTAGAAACATTTTTTTTTCTATTTATTTATTGGATCAGGTTGGGCAGGTCAGGCCTGATTACACTGTTTATTGTTTATTTATTGAATTCATTCATTTGAAGAAGAAATTTTTCTTTCATTTTCTAATTTATTATATTTGCTGAAATCAAATGGTAATAAATAAGCATATTAAATTTTAAATAAAAAAATATATTTATAACCAGCTACGTTTAAGTATAATTTTTATAATATAAAAACATTTTATTTTTCATTTATTTATTTAAATCCTTTAAAAGGGAAAACTTTTTTTTTTAATTTATTTAGTTATTGAAACTTAATAAAATTTATTTATTTAATTCCCTTTAAATGGAAATCCATTTTTACTTTTATTTATTATATTGGTTGAAATAAAATGGTAATATAGTGTAAAGAGCAGGCTATAAAATGCATGGTGCAGAAACTAAAATATTTAATTGTTGCTTGAGACACAGACATCTTTAACATTGTAGCTCTTCAATAATAGCAGCTTCACCTGTCATCGATAAATAACCAAACTGAAGTGCACGGAAGACGTTTTACAGGCTGTAGGAACCTGGACATAATGTAGTGCGGGTTGGGGAAAGCATTGCCGTATGCAGCGGTTACCTGAAACGAGGTTTAAAGTGATTTCAATGTCATTTTTTAGTTTTTATTTATAAATACCATAATAAAAAATAGTGATTCAATTCTTTTGAAAATTCCTTGAAATAGCGACCAGCGATGCATACATAGCCTGCTAGTATTACAATAAACACTCCTCTAGAGAAGCAAAAATACTTCTTCTATTGTACATCCTATTATCGGTGGTCATGGTAGAAATTCATTGTTTACATTTATATTTTTGCAATACGTAGACATTTGAATCTCAATATGAAACTAAGCACGAAAAACATAAAAATATTTGTTCTTCTATGTTTTACAATCAATTTTTCCAGAATTTTAATGAAAATTTTTATCTCATCCGCGAGTTCTTTTTATTTAAAATCCAAATTTCTTGAGTATTCCAGGTTTTCCCTGATGTGTACAAATCATGTATTGGTATTTGTCTGGGCCAAGATGGGTCCATGGCTCTAAATTTCAATGAGTGCAGGATATAAAATTATGAAAATTAGAGGTCCTTTAAGTCAAAAAAGTAGGTGACCTCTGTATTAAACCATCCTTTGCAATCAGAGGGTTAATATATAAATATCCTTTCTTTAATTCTAAATGAATAGTTTGGATGAAAAAAATTACACATTTATATATTTTTTAATGTAGAAGTTCTTGGTTGCTTGAATGTTTTTGAATGGCCTGCCCAGTCAAGCATCCAAGAACTTCTTAAGGTGCATTTTTTTTAAATATAAATTAAAGTTCTTTTTAAATAAAATTGGGCACACTGAATTAAAAAAAATAAAATGGAAACAGATGGAAGAACAATTTTATTGAACAAGAACGTTTTCAACATTTCATTTTTTCCAAATTCACCAGTGAAGTACAAAAACAAACATAATACTGAAAAACATTCATTTAAAAAAACTCTTGACCCCTAAAGCATCAGCTGCCGTTTGTGATATGTGTATCAAAAATATGAAAGCTAATTGAGTTTTTGGCAACTGCTACCCTACTAACATTCAAAAAATCTAAAGCAAGGAACAACAGGATATGCCTCTTTATATATCTACATGACATTTGCACCTTCCCAAATCTGACACTACCATAGCTAACTATCAGATTATTACGATACTTATAACTACAAAGTGATAGGAAAATGTGACACCACTTTCACCCGATGAGATAGCTACAGTATAAAATGAAACTTTAATGAAAATAAATCTAGACTTTACACTCTTAGAATAGAACGTACTGAGCTAAATTCTGACGTTGAACGGAGGCTTCCGACTTTGTTACTCGAATAAAAGAAGTGAAGCAACTGCAAAGTTTTATTGTTTGAGGTTATTAATTAAAAATTTACCTACATTTTCTTTTGTTTCATCTTTTAAAGAAAAGGTCTTCAAAAACTAAAATAAACATCTTAAAAAAGTATAACTTTTAAAACATGTTTTGACAGAAGGCCGAATTAAATTTCATTTAAAGTAATTTTAATTAAATGAATTTAGCAATTCTATAATGTTTAAGTAATTTGGTTCAACACCTATAGTGTACTTTAAAATAACCTTAATAACATAAAAAATTGCATTTATGAGGCAAATCTGATAGAAAATTATATTTCTAACACTATGCATATATATATAAATAGACTCTTCCCTGTAAGAAATTCTATACATAATACCATAGCAAAAAGACAAAATAAAATATTTCAAGAATTAAAATATCTGTTTTTAAGTCTCCACCTCCCTTAAAGCCACAGTCTTTGCAGTTGGCAGAAATTTAATATTGTAACCAGTAAGCCCCTCCTTTTGGCATTCTTCTAAAACTTGACTCTATTTAACTAAAGAATTTTATGTATTTGTGTTAAAAATCATTTAAATTTTATTCACAGCAATTGATGTGGTGAATGTCACTGTCATATATATCTGCTTACAGTACTTAATGAGATCCTTTTTTTGAAATAGTGTACGAGGTGTGGCTATTAAATAACGAGACTATTGCTGCTACAAATGAACTACATATGCACCAAATCCAAACGACTGACAGCTGTGCAGCGAAAAGCCTTCTCTTTCGATTGCAGCACCTCTAGTGTTTGTAGAGAAATCAGTCTGGCCGTAACCTTCGGTTGTGTAAGAGGTGTTAGTTTCGTTTTGTCGAAAACGTGATAAGTGTAAAAGTAGAGCAAAGAATTGTAGTGAAATTTCAAGTGAAACTTGGTAAAACCGCTAGTGAAACTTATCTTTTATTAAAACAAGTTTATGGTGATGAGTGTTTATCACGTGTGAGAATTTTTGAGTGGTTCAAGCGTTTCCAAGATGGCCGAGAAGACGTTGGAGATGATGACCGCCTGGGTCGCCCTTCCACGTCCAAAACGGATGAAAATATCGAAAAAGTAGCTAATCTGGTTCGATATGACTATTGTTACTATCTTGAGGTGCTTGCTCAACTCCGTGAAAGAATAAGGAAAAAAACGACCCGAATTGTGGAAGAACAAGTCATGGGTTCTCTGTCAATACAGACAACGCACCGACTCACACTGCATTGTCTGTCAAGACGTTTCTAGCCAAGTACAATATCACAGTTTTAGACTATCTGCCTTATTCGCCTGACCTGGCCCCATGTGACTTTTATCTGTTCCCCAAAGTCAAATTTGAATTAAAAGGAACAGGATTTGAGTCAGTTGAAGCTGTGAAAGAAAAAGCGGCAAGCCTTATGCAGGAGCTCACAGAACAAGACTTCCAGCACTGTTTTTGAACAATGGAAAATTTGCATGGAGCGTTGTAAGAATAAAGGAGGGGTGTATATTGAAGGTGATAATAACTAAATATGTATAAATTTAAAATAAAATGTTTTACAGCAATAGTCTCGTTATTTAACAGCCACACCTCGTATTGTTTCAGAGGAGTGTCTAAAGGCAGAACTCTCTTTTTTTAATGCCTGCTATTAGCAGATATTTGTCCGCAAAGGGTCAATATAGCCTAATAATGTAGCCCTGCTGATTATCAGATGTAGCTCAGTAAAATTTAACAGACTGCATGCAGAAAACATACTTTTATACATCTTTTGTAGTCTGTCACTCAATACATGTATGAGTACATTTTTTTGAAAAATGAGCCCACCTACTTTATTAACACATTGTTGTCGAGGGTATTTTTCTATATTGAACATTGAGCTCTGTCTTATCACCATTCATCACAAAATAACATCTTCTATACATACAAATGTTGAACGAATTATATCTGCATGCAATGTGTTAAAAAATAAAATAAAACTATGCTACAGTGAATTTAATCAATAGGACATTTCCTGTTTCTCCCTTGTGCAATAAAATACATCAATTCTCATTCATTCAGAAAAACAGATAAAATTTTTACAGGATTCTATAATAAATGTCACGCTATAATAAAGCAAAAATTCAACAAAATATCCAGTTGTTTTAACATGAAATTTTGTAAATCTAAAGTCTAATATTTCTAGAGATTACAATATAATTTCAATAAAACTACTTGCGAAACAAAAATGGTGAATTTTGAATTCATCGAACAGACTCGAGAGACAATACTGAGTACAAAAATCTTTTTCATAAACCTCTAACAATTTTAACAAATCAATAAAAAAAAATACTTAATAGCACACAAATATACAAGAAAGCCACAGAATCATCACAATCAAAAAATAATATAAAACTCTGATAAAATTAAGCAATCACATAGTGAGTTTACTGACAATTCAATGAGGCCTCCGTTAATTTTTCACTCATGGAATTTAATAACGACCATAAACAATACAAAATTTTTTTGCAGATATGAAAAAATATTTATATAAAGACATTTGAAAAAATAAAAGTAAATAATAATATATATACATTTAATTTTTTTTTTAAGCATAACAAGAGATATAGATGTTTCTATGAAGAATACTATGTTTTTTATCACCACTGTTTTTTTATTTTAAACAGAAATACTATGTTTTTTATCACCAATAATTTTTAATAGACATCTTTTATTTATTTATTTTCTTAGGTCCTAGGCCTGGATGGAATGCCCTCTATAATCTTTCTAAAGGGATCTTGCCCATATTATGTGAGTTTTTGAGAAAAAACGAGAAAACGCTTAAAGGCTAAGCAGATAAATATGACCAGGGATTGAACCTGGAACCTCCAGTCTTTTAGCTTGGAGAGCAGAACCTCTGGGTACCTCTCATTCACTTGTCACTGGTGTATATCTCTCTGAATACAGGTGGTACATATTTGAAAATGTTTATCATCATCCATGATTAAACAAGGTAAAAAAAAAAATAATAATAATAGTTAGAAAACAAGATGTTATAAAACTGTACAAAGTAGCAACTATGACTATAGTATGCAGCTTTTTTTTTATTTTTTCAAATTTTCTTTAACAATGGAGAATAAAGATATAACATATATTGACTTCATTTATCTATTTATTTTTTTGAATAAATGCAAATAAATTTTACTAAGTAATATTTAAGAAATTAAAAATAATTTCACATAATTTTAAATAGTATTTAGAATTTAAAAAAATCGTTTTTCTTTTAGAGCCTACATGTCAAACTTTCTGGGAGCACATTAATATTCTACCATTTCAACCTGATCAGGTTATCATGGGTCATTGGAGACCTGAGACATTTTTCTTTTGCCTCATCCGTCAGAATCTACGTACAGAAGAAGTACCTATCCATCGCACCCATGACTTTTCCCGTAAAAATACTGTTCTTAAACTTTATTATGCAATTTGAATTTTTCAAAAATCTTCATTTGTTCAAAAGTTATGATTTTTTTAGTAAATGCCTGCATTTTATAGAAATGGGTGTATTTCTGATGAAAAATAAAATATTTGTTTAATTTTTTGCAATATTTATTGTCTGCCCTTAAAGTAGAAGTATTCAACAATGTTCGAGAATTTTATCACATTTTTTTTCATTGTAAATTGCATGTTCTAACTTAGTTCAGGTTTTCAGTGACCTATGATAAACTGACAATGTGCCGAAAAATACGATAACCTGATCGGGTTAATACTTATTTACTTTCCACGCACATATGTATTTAAGCATGTGTGTAAGGCAACATAAACATACACAATACAGGGTATATGCATTGTGAAATATTTCATGACAAGAAAAAAGTTTTTTGCAAGCCTTGACAGATATGTAATGAAATTGTTATTTGAGAACTAAATCGCATGAAATTTTCTCATGTGTAATTCTTATACAAGAATATTTGCAAATTAATTTGGTTTATTATTATTTATATTTTTTAAAATCATTAATCATATTTTAGGGTTGCATCTAATTTAGCTTAATGTTTTGAACATAATTTGGCAGTTTATGACAGGGATTGAGAAATAAACGAATGAATCAAAATTTGGCAATCTGACAAGAAAAGTACTGAAATGTATTACTTTTTTATCCAAAAAACAAATATTTTCTATATTTTTTTAGAACAATATACATAGATTTGTAAAGGCATTATAGGTAGAAGAAAAAAGATTTGTTTGTTCAAGTATACTAGCACACGGTTGGTTTAAGATTTTGATCCAGTAAACACACCAATGCATGAACAACTTTATTTATTTATTCCCATTATAGAACTTTAAAAGAAATATTTTGTGGTTTTAGACTCTTAAATTTCAAATTTTTAAAAACACTAAGCTATAACATTTTTTTTACAGATAAAAAATAAATTGCCTATTACAGATAGTAATTTTTTCTTTTTTTTCTTATATAATAAATATATTATTTTTTAATGAAATTATTTAAATGAATATAGTTAAACTATATCAATAAGACCACTGATTAAGATAATATGAATTAAAATAGTAAAATTTCTAAAAAAATATGTAAATCATCTCTTTAGAAGTGAGCATATTATGAGCAAAAATCAGTTTTGAGAAAATCAGTATTGAACTCCTGCTCAAAAATTTTATTTATTTTTTATTTTCAGTTTACAAATTGTCCACTTCATAAAATGTTCTTAAGCTTTGGAGATATAATTATAAAGAACACTGTCCTCAGAATTTTTTTTGTTTTTAGGGATTTATCAAAATTGATTTTATAATGGTATTCATAAATTACTATTTTCATTATAAATAAATGGATAATTACATAAAGACTTATTAAACACTAAAAACATATACATATTTATAAATGCAGAAAAATATCATTAATATTTGTAATAAATTTTATTAAGAAAATAGGATTGAAAATATGAGATCAATCCTGTTTTTTATATCTCTAAAGTTTAAAAACAATTTACCCAGCACGCTATTTTTAAATTGAATGAAAGCAATTTTTCATTGTCTTGTTCAATTTTTGAAAACGGGAGTGTATAATGCAGTATCTCAATTTACAATTTCCAAATAAAAAATAAATTAACCCATTAAATGCCGCTGTATGAATCCCACTGAAAATTTGTGAATTTTCATATATCTTGGGTTTCAATGCGCATTTCTAATTATATGTAATTAAAAAATATATATTTTGTTAGAAGATATGGTATGTTTCCAAAATGGGAGATTTGACACCTAATCGGGGTAGAACAGATGTTGAAACTGCAAAACACTTTTAAATTAGGTTTCTTGATCCCTGTTTGTTATAATTTAAGAAAAGAATTGTTTTATTTCATATCCATTGTTTTAAATCCCTGTACTCGAATGAGTTATTTTTGCTGATTTTTGTTTCTTTGCTGTTGTTTTGCAGAAAAATAAACATTTTTGTTTGAATAAATGAAAAAAAAAAAAATATATATATATATATATATATACCCCAGACAGCACATCGCCTCCCCAGGATATCTTCAAGATGTCTTCTGGATGGAAAGACATCCCAGAAACGTCCTTAAGATGTACTGTGGATAAGTTAAGCCTAACTGTGCTGTTAGGTTATATATATAAGTTACATTACAAACTTTTTGAAAAAAAAAAATACCAACGAAGCTAGGAGTTTCAATATTTAATGTAAGAAAGAAAAAAATATATTTATATTAATTACTTGCAGAGAAAAAAATTCTTAAAAAATTGTTCCCGCAGCAGGAACTTTGGTGCCTAATGGGTTAAATTAAGATAGATGCATTATATAAATGAATTTTTCAAAATAATTTTTTCACCAATTTAACAGGACTATACTGTAAATGAATTAATTTATCACATATAACCTTCAAATCACATTTCTTAAATCCAACATTTGGAAGACATAAAAATTATCTTTAGACAAGAGTAGGTCAGAATTATTAAAATGTGTATGAAGCAATGAATATTTCAACTGTGTAAGTGCAAAAAGTAAAAATTCAACAAAAATGGACCAATTTTGTTAGAGATATTCATTATATATGCCTTATATAATTAAAATCAAATATGGAAAGGATATTGTAAGATAGATATGAAAATTCTTAACAAGACAAGAAAAATTATTAATTGCAATATTTTAGTTCCTGCTATTATTAATAAATTTGCATAATGCAACAGAAAAATTCTCACCATTATATATACAGGTCTTTCATATTTATGGTGCTTTTTTTTTTTTTTTTTTTTTTTTTTTTTTTAAGGGGTTAGGGATACTCAGGATTTTCAAAAAATCAAATTTTTTTTTTTTGCATTTTCTTAAAGTGTAATATCTTATAAATATTCTCTGAAAATTTGAAGTTGATCCGATAATTACTTTTCGAGTGGGTCTAATTCCCATCAGTATGCAAAAAAAAAGGATGCTGCACGTGTGAAAGTGGCAGATCAGCGCGCCAACGACAACACTCGGGAAGGCAGAATGCTTCGTAGGCAACGGCAAATTGATGTTTTGGAAACTTCCACAATGGCTGAAGAACTATTATATGGCCCAGGAATAGATGACTCAGTGTAAGTGATTAAATAATTCGTATTTCTGTACGTAAATCTAGTGCGAAACTTTAAATGCGTTTTTCTCAAAACTATGTTTTTTGAACTGGTGACAACTGTAACTTGAAAACCGCTCAGTAGATTTTAATGAAATTTATACAGCTTTTAGAATACATAATAAACTCGGGCTTGATCGAAGGTTTTTTTTTTTTTTTCAAAAATTTCGATTTTTTAAGACCAATTAACTGTTGACTTTTTCCCAAAAATTTAGAAAAAAATTTCCTGAGTCCGCCATTTTTTTAATTTTTGAAAAAAAAAAAAAAGCTTCGATCAGGCCCAGGATTATCTATTTATAAAACTAATTTTTCTTATCCGATTGATTTTAGATGAATCTCCAAGGACTTATCATTGTCACCGCAAGGACCTTTTTTTTTGGACTGGGTCAACAGAAACAGCTATAACTTTGGAAATTATAAATTTTTTTTTTCACATTTTCGTGACTTCAAGTCAAAACATTGTATAATAATGCCATATTATTACTTTTGTAAAATAAAATGATTTAATAGCGAAAAAAAATTACTGAAAATTATCATTTTTTCGTGTCTCTGACTACCCCTAACCCCTTAATATGAGAATGGTTTTACAGATTTTTTCTTTATCCAAAACATCTTTTAAGCATTTTTGTTTGTATTTTATGGTATTAGTTTAATATCCTTTTTCCTCTTCAATGATGATCATATTTGAAGTAATCAAAATGCATTATCACTAATAATTTTACACATATTGCCAATTTAACAGAAAAATCGAAAACAGAATAACAATTCTTTGGATTACTTTATAAATACAATAAAATCTCTAAATTATAATTTCATAATAAAATCTAGCAAGCCAATATAAGTCTTTATTATTATTATTTACTTGAAATGATGTAAATGTATGTATGAATTTATGGTTGAAATATCATAATGAATAAAAATTAGGAAATTTGCATAATATAACAGAAAACGCTTGATTATTATTACAATACGAAGCCAAAAATCCAGAAAATCTTAGCTGTGTTTAATCATGATCATCATCAACAGCATTTTTTTTTTTTTTTTTTTTTAAGTATAAATGTATATCTAAATAAAGAACCGAAAAAGTATTTTATTTGTTATTAATCTTCAAAACTGGCATTTGCAAAGTCTGAAAGAGGAGGGAGAAGAAGATTATAATAATAGTAACAATCCTTAAACATTTATCTAATTGAGAGCTAAATTTTATATTCTATTTCAATTATGCTCAAACTTTTAACTGAAAAACCTAAAGTACTCAAAAAAAAAAAAAAAAAAATTACGGAAATGTTTTAAAAATGATTATGTTTTTCTTACTCATTTTCTTTTATTGTAACTTGTACTAATTTTTGTGAGCAAATATTTCAATAAATCTTTTGTTTTTCAAGTTTAATTTTTAATTTTATTTATTTATTGTTAAAGTTGATAAAAAAATATATATATATATATTACAGAATATACCTAAAAACCGTAATATATTATTTTTTACTTGAATTTGCATATTATCCAAGTACTCAAACCAAAATATTATATTTCTTAGGCATGACCAAAAATCCGGAATCTCCGCAGTCCCGACGATTCCGGATTTTCGGCTTTGTAAGGAAAATTTTTTAAATATAATATTAACAAATCCACAACGTTACATTACAACTTAATCTTATTTTCCTAATTTACAACTCATGCTGCCAGTAAACTCTCAGTGATTGCTTGATTACTTTCATTTGATATATCATGCAACTTTTATATAATATTTTTCATCACAGAGTGTTTAGGAAGATTTAAAATGCAGCGGCAATATACACAAATAATAGTACGATTTAAGCAAAAAAGAAAACTTACATTTATAAATTTTTGGCTTATTTCAAAAGAAAAATAAACAAAAATAGAAATAAGTTTATACATTGTGACAACATTTAATTGAACAAAATTTACTTATGACCATTTTTACTTAAAGAGAAAAATTATGCCCACACATTTTTTAGAGATACAACATAGAATGGAACAAAATTGCTTAAAAATTTCCCAAAACTTTTAGAGGAGACATTTAAAATTAATTTATTTGATATGATAATTTAATTATATTTTAAATTTAACCCTGCACTACATTAAGCAGTTTGTTTTTACTTAAAATGAAAATGATTCATAGGTTAGGTTTATGAATTTTTTTACAACACAAATTAAGTTTTGATAAGCCATATGTATATATATATATATTTTTAAATGTAAATAAAAAATAAAAACTATATAAATAAATATGGTATTTTTAACCCATTTAAACCAAGATTGTGTTATAATACAGATATTTTTATTATTTGTTAAATGCAAATTATGTTGGCTTTTTTATACAGTACGATGTACACAAAGTATTACATTTTTAACACTGTACTTGAAAGAGCAGTTTGTTTTTACTTAAAATGAACATAATTCATAGGTTAGGCTTATGAATTTTTTAAAACACAAATTAAGTTTTGGGAAGCCTGATTTTTTTTTTTTTTTTTTTTTTTTTTTTTAAGTGTCCTGAGTATTTCAGATAAATAAAATAGATATTAGAATAAGTACTTATAAATCCATTCCATTTTTATAAAATGCAAAGATGCATTACAGATGAAATTGCAATTTTTTCCCCCCATAATTAAAGAACTTTAATACTGGTCTTTGGATTAGGTTTACAAACTTCTTTACGCAAAATTATTTTTATCCAGTTCAGTTTGATAAAAATTATTTTGTACAAAAAAAAAAAAAAAAAAAAAAAAAAAAAAAGAGGACACAGTTTTAGGTATTAGTAGAAAAAAGCAATATGAACAAATGCAGCTTTGCTATAATACAGCCGAATTCATAAAAAAAAAAAAAAAAAAAAAAACTATGGATGAAATTCTGACAGAATTTAATTTAGTACGACAGGACTACTTATATTTGTATTTTAACGCACTTTCAAAAAAGAATATATATATATATATGAAAACACTAGTCTAAATAAATCAGGAAATATTTAGCCGAGACCCGTTGGCTTTGTGGTCAGAGTAACTACGAACCCAAAGGTTGTGAGTTTGATCCTCACAGATGGGAAGTGAATGAAAAAAAAAAAAAAGTATAGAGAAAAGTTTTTATGGATTTCACAAAATATTTTAAGATAGACAGAGTTGCCACTCAAATAGCAGAATGAAATTCTCTGACTTTTCTAGATGTGTTCTAAGGAAATTCCAGTCTAGCCATATATAGTGCATTGGTTGTGTTGAGGGCAAAATAATTACGGTACCACTTGAAAACACAAAAGTTACATATTACTTTCACCTAAGGACAGATTGTCCTCCATGTGGGGTCTTTCTAAGAGGTCTTCTTTTTAAATAATATTATAGTTTAAAAAAATTAAAGAACATGCTTTTATAGAAATGTGAACTAAAAAAGCACAAAATATCTTAGTATTAAAATGCAGGGTAAGAGAAAATCGTGTGAGTGACAAACCATAATATTTACATACACTTAAATCTTTAATTAAAATAATTTAGAATTAAACAAAAACCATTTTTAAAAAATCTCCCCTGACTGGGATCGAACACTAGACCTTTAGGTTTGTAGCGCGGAGCTATACCTCACAGCCACAGTGTTCACGTAAGTATAGTCTTTTTTTTTTTTACAATATAGATTTTTTGTTTGCTCCCAGAGCGGTTACAAACATACAAGCATACAAACAAACATACATACAGGTGAAGCTAATAAAAGCGTGTTAAAAATGGCAGAAGCTAAGAAAAAGAACAAGAAAAATGACTATGTTGGAGGAAAAATTAATTTTTTTGGCAATCATTGTATGAAATTCCCTGACTTTTTCAGATTCTGGCTAAAATATTCAAATTCCCTGACTTTCATGGTCAATTTTCAAATTCCCTGACTATTCCAGGTTCTCCGGGTAAATGGCAACTCTGGATAGAGTAAGAAATTAGATGGTAAAATTGGACATTGGCAGGCATTTTTGAAGTGGAACACTATAAATTGGTAACAACACAAAATGCCAGATCGAAAGAAATAGTCCTGTCGTACTTAAAGGAAAAAAAAAAAAAAAAAAAAGGTTGTGTTTGTTCAATTTAAATTCTGAAAAAAAAAAAAAAATCACGCACACATTTAATAAGATTTTTACAAAATAATATTTAAAGAAAAGACATTATTATAGAATTTTAGCATTTTCAAGAATTTACTTACAAAGTTAAGTATTATTTGAATTTAATAAGTTAACATGTAGAAGTTTCATGAAATAAATTTCTCAAAAATTAAAAACGTTAATTTTTTCTTTTTCCCTATTTATGATCAGCTATGTGCTTATTAGCCATTTTTGTTAATAAATTAGTTTATCAATAAACAAGAGAAAATATGGGGTGAATGCTAAAAAGTTAAAGAGATTGTATATAAAGAAAAAGTTTAAATTGTGACCTTTGTATGAATCACTCAACATTCATTACAGAAGTATTACAATAACATGTACTAAGATGAAACAAAAAATTTTCTAAATTTCACTTCTTAAAATTAGTAATAATTTTTTTTTTAACATAATTAGTCTTGATTTCCATTATTGAAAATTTTTACTGATAAAATATTATATATATATATTCTTTATAAAAAATAACATTGAACAACAGTATACAATTAATCATTAATATACATTATTCTTATACATTTCTTCTTTTAGTAGAAATCAAGTTGCGGATTTAAAAAAAAAAAAAAAAAAAAAAAAAAAAAACCCTTGATTTGGGGAAATTTGAAGACCTGTTTGGGGAAATAACTTTCCACCATCTGGCATCACTGAGCAAAAGGATATTTATTGCATAAGCTTATATACTAGAAAGTTTTTTTTTCTTCTTCTTTTGTGGACAGAAAAAAAGAAATACATTTCTGGTAATTACTGTGTACTTATACTATAATCAGAATTTTTAATAACATATTTAAATTAAACAGAAATTCCAGAGAGCATTGTGGCAGTGAATGTGTTGAAGCAAAATGATTTAAATCTAGATAAATACACCAAAATATTTAACGGAAAAATTATTTCTCTAACTCACTCATGAATACAAAAAACTGAACTAATATAGCAAGCCTAATAGCTGAATTGAGAAATAATAGCTTTTTTTATATTTATTAAAAAAAGAAAAAAGAAACAGGGGGGAGGATACGCACATATTATATAAGTAAAAATGAATCATAATATACATTGACTATGCTAGTATAAATGCAGATTTGATCCACATATATAGATAGAACATGACTTACAGAAAAACTTAATATAGTGAAGTAAATATGATATTCAGGATATAGTTGAGTAAAAATATTAGAATATTCAGAATATAAATGGTACTTCTGAACTAGAGGATATTATGATACTCAGAATACCAAAATATAAAAATCATATAAAATATCTTGAATAAATATAATCGTAAAATGATAGTTTAATGAAATAATGATAAAGATGAAAATAATGCACAATGAAATATATCACTCAAGTAACAGCTATATGAAAAGAGGAATTTGAATTAGATTAATTGTTAACAACAAAATTCATTATTTTATGATTATTATTTTTTAAATAATGGAGAATTAATAATAATTTAATAGTAAAATAATAACAAAAAGCATTAGCTTTAGCATTTCTTTGAAAAACATTCATGAAATTTTACATTGATTTTTGAGATATTTTAAATTCTACAATATTGACAACTTACATATATATATATATATTCCATTTTTTTATTATTTACTGTGCTGTTAATTTATTTTAAACCATGAAAAAGGTTAACAAGCATAATTTACTGCTTTGTAAACTTAACATGTGGTAAATAGGGACAATCTGATTTAATTAAAATTGATTCAAAAAAGAAAACAAGCTCAATCGGAAGAATAGTTATATTTTTTTAATACAAGTTTTGAAACTTTCATGTAGTTGTCAATTTGAAATAAAATGGCTGATCAAGTGGATTAATAGCCTTGGTTTAAATATTGATAAAATCTAAGTACATACTAAATTAAAAAAAAAAAAAAAAATAGTTCATAAATAGGTGTTTCATGTAAGTTTGAAATTTTCAAGTGGCCGCTATTTTGAAACAAAATGGTAGATGAAGTTCTTTAATAAACTTAGTCATTAATATGAGCTACGTCCAAAGAAAATAGTTTTATAAAAACAGCCTATATATATCCCCTCCAAATTAAAATTGAAATAAAAATATCTTATCAGCAATGCTAATTTACCTGAATTTTCAAAGCTAAAATGTATGACTTGTTTTAAGTTCATCAAGGATACAATTATTTTAAAAAAATGCAAGTGATTTTGGGTGCTTTAAAAACTTACAGTAATTTTAAGGCTATACAGAAAGTAATTACATTACAGACAATTATGTTTTATTATATTATGTTTGAAATTTTTTACACAGATTACCATGCAGTTATTCAAATAACAATGGCTAATTTTGAAATTATTTTATTCATTCGCTCTCCAGATAATCTGCACTCAAAAAATGGAAAATTAACTGTGACTGAAAATCCCATTCACTGATTAACTTACCCCATTAACTGTTGTGGCTTGCAGGTTTAAGGCCGACTGACTGCACTAAGCCTTACCCCAGCCAAACCCATGTTATAAAGTGGGGAAATTTGTTATCAGTATTACTCAATGCTTAACCCCTTCCACTCCAGGGACGTACGTGCGTACGTCCTAGTGTTAATGGCCATTAATACCATGGACGTACGTGCATACGTCCAAAGAAAGTATACGATACTATCTCAAAATTATAATCTGGTATTTCAGACATTTACACTACAGCCAGCCTGGAGCAGAAGGGGTTAATTCCTTTTTTGAAACTACAATTCCACATTAAAAAATAAAATAATAATAATCATTGTTAATTTATGTCTTGTTTTTCAAAAGTGATATTTAAAGAAGAAAAAAAAAAGCTATAAAAACATGAAAAAACATGTAATCATTTTTTATCAATTGATTCAAAATGTCAACGTTTGAAAATAACAAACTTTTGCATTAATAATCTTATTTGTTTTTAAATTTGCTTTAAAATATTCAGTACATGTAGACAGGTAATTATTTTATAACTCCTTTTCTTCTAAACTTTCAAAAAAAAAAAAAATGTCACTGATATGTTTTTTTAATAAAAGAAGATATCCCTGGTCCCATAATGTTGTAAATATATTAAACAGCTTTTTTAGTGAAATGCAACACTGGATAACATGTGTAAAATTTTCAATAAGGAAAGTAATTTATAAACAAATAGAAAATATAAGCTATATTATGTTGTTATTTAATGAGAAATTCACAGGAAAAAGATTTAAACAGATTTATTAAATACTTTTTAATTTATAAAAGAATTTAAATAATAAAAGTGGATCACATACTGTTTTCTTAAAAAAAAAAAAAAAAAATGAGAAAGAAAATTGTTAATTTCTTGATTAACTCAGAAATTTTTTTAAACATTTGGAAATCCCTAATTTAAAATGTTAAAAGTTTAGTTTTTTGACATCAATTATTGAAACATTTACGAAAGATTTTTTAAAAAATTATTAGGCAGTAACTAGGTGGATAACGAAAAATTTAAGAACATAGCAAATTTCTTTAAATTACACACATTTCCACTCTAAAGCAATTAAATGCTTTATCTAAAACAAACAAACGGAAAAAAGAAAACCCTTTAGTTTATTTCCATAAGTGTAACTAAATTACCATTAAAAATATTTTTTAATACATAACTCTTTTCAAATTTTTATCACCATTCGAAGAGCTTAACGGTAAATTAAAAAATTGAAAAGCTATTGAAAATTACAAAAGCATATTTATTAACACAGTAAAGATATGTTTCCACATTTAGATATAATAAAATACATTACAATAAAATAAGGCTTGTGATCTAAACATTACTTAGATGTTAAATCTACTCCCTCCTCCCCAACCTTCAAAGAAACAAACATTCTGCAGACAGTGCTCAACTATGCTTTTTGAAGACCTGGGGCACTGATGCTATATGGAGGCCTTACCTTGCTCTAAAGAGCTCGCCAAAAGAACCCAATCTCAAAAGTAAAAATAAATAAATAAAAATAAAGCATTTTTAAAATTTATTCTTCAACTATACCTTCTATTTTCTCATTTTTTTAGCAACCTATAACAAATTCATTAGTTTAATGTTCAAGACAAATGAAAAACTGAAGCACATTGGTCAGCCAATGTTTAGGAAATTAGTCACAAAATTTAATAACTGTTTAAGCTCTCTAATAAAATATAGAAAGAAAAATTTAATCAATTTTTGTTTTTAATACACATATAATAAAAAAATTTGTACTATTACTTCTCAATATTTGGAAATGAGGCCCCCTAAATTTAAAGGCCCTGGGCCAGTGCCCCATGTGCCCGTCCCATAATCTGGCCTTGCCTGCAGAACTGCAGATTTCTACACAACAGAAAACTTTGTTTTTTTTGCTACATTTCGTACAACTGTTGAAAAAAAAAAAAAAAGAAGTTTAGAATTTCTTAATTTTTGCAATTATAACCCCCCCCCCCCCCCCCCAAAAAAAAAAAAAAAAAAAAAAATCAAAACCAGAGAGACCTTAAAAATAAATACAAGCACCAAAATAAATAAATAAATTATCTGTCGGTGATTGAGCAAATTTTTGTAAAATAGAAGCCAGGTCTAGTACGAGATTCCAAAAGTATTCCTTCGTCATTCAAAGAGTATTCAATCCTTAGCTATACAATGTAGGATCCATTATTTGGAACAATTAGAACTAGGTTTTCCATATTTAGATTTTTATTTATTTATTTATTTCCTCCTAATGATTTCCCAGAATTACAAAACATCTCATAAACAAAATAGATTACATAAAAATAAAAACTTCTTTTGACTATATTACCACACAATGCTGAAAATAGACAAAAAAAAAAAAAAAAAAAAAATGGTAATAGGGCAAACTCAAACTTTTGGAAAGCAAGAACACTCAGAGCTCAGATATAATAGACTAAATATCTACATAACATTTCTCAAACGTGGACCAGTTACAATTAAACTTTATTCAAATGATACAATAATGATGTAAAGTGTTATCTGATTGGTCACCCCAGACCCAAAGCATAAATTTAGCTGCTGGAAATATTTTGGTTACAAAAATTTAATCTAATACACTTGGAATGCCCATTTTCTTCAAAAATTGAAAAAATATTAACTTTTTGTGCTGAAACATATGCTCAAAATTTCATATTTAGAAGAATTTAAAGCCAGTTAGATCTAGCATTTCATTGTGGCTATTTGGCAGAACAGTGGTGATGTCACCTATAGATCTAATGTGATTCTAAATAAATTTTTGAAAGCCAAAATTTTATATTTTTATAAATTTTTCATTCATTATAAATAGAATAAACATTATTTCTTTCTTTATTTATTTTATAGATACATTTATTAACCATGGAATTTCTGTTATGCAAGGTCAATGATAATTTAATGCCATGAAATTTTAGGACACTGTCGAAATGGCTTGTATTAAAAAAATAAATAAAAAAATATCACATTTTAGAAATATATTTTAAAGTAAAACTGCTGTTACATTGATTTTAATAAGTTGACCTATATAACATCGTTTGAATTATAGTGTTTGACAATTAAACTTAATTCACAAGAGACAAGAGCCATTAAGAAATTATTTCCAAAGTTACTAATTTCGAATAAGATTTTTAAATAAATATTAATTTACTAATTGATTGATGAATGTACTGAGTAATTTATTACATCTTTCTTGTTTGACTCAAGCAAATTTAACATTAATTTACACAGGGTTCTCATCAGAGGTAAAATCTGAGTGAGAATTTCACACCTTTACTCTGAAATAAAGTGAGATTTCAAAAAAGAATGTGAGAACAGAAAAATACTAGTTTAATGTAAATTGCTAATGATGTCTAATTTTATAGCACATTGGTATAATTTGAATTTAATCACATTTAGTTGCATAGATATGTCGTTTTTTTTTCAGTGCCCCATCACTGAAATAAGCGGCCATTGCACTGCAAATTAAGCTTACTTTATATATATATATATACTCTCAATAAAAGATTATTTACCTAATTCCAATTTTCCCGATATTTCATTGTAGAAATATAATATATTTTTACAGCTTATCAGTAAAATACATAATTTTCTTATTCAAGTTTTTTGAAGATTTTTTTAAAAACATTCAACTTTTGTGAAGGATCTGCTTAAATTTGCTATTTTTTGTGAAAAGTTTTTCATTTCATTATTTTTTATTTTTATGAATGACTTGGTTCTAGACCAAATATTTTAATAAATTGGTCTCAGAAGAGTGTATGAATGTGCTAACAATTTTATGGAAAAAAAAAAAAAAAATGATGTGAAATTCTTATGATCTTGAACTTTAATGGGAACCTTGGTATTGATGAGCCTTGGTACATGATATTTTTAAATTAACGGCATCATCTTTTACATCTTCAGACTCTATATATATATATATATATATATATATATATATTATATATACAATCAAACCTCATTAACATGAACACACTTAACGTGAATTACTTTTAACATGAACTGTTTCCACAATCCCTGTCAAAAAGAAAATTAGTCTTGTTATATGAAGATTAATTACTGATAACATGAACAATTTTTTTATCCCATTGAGATTCATGTTAACAAGGTTCGACTGTATACACACACATATATATATACAAAATAAACATTTTAAATTTCGAAAAGCTCAAAGGAATTATTTTAACTATTTTTTATGTTTTCCCCTAATTCAGCTGTTTTGAATATAATTCCATAGTTTATGACAAGAGTCGAGAATATAAACTGTCTAATTGTCCATTGGCGATTTTTCATAGTATTATATTTTCCCTTAATTATTTTTTTGATTCATTTAATTTGTTTCAAATTACAGATAAAATTTATTTTTTCTCAATATGTTATTGCAATTGTAACGTCTATTTTCTGCTAAGCCATCCTCTATTCTGTTGCTTTATTAATTCTTTTATACTAAGGATAAAAGTTCATTTTTTTCATATCAATAAATTATTGTATCTATGACGATATCTACAGGAAACTTAAATTTTTATTATTATTAAGGAGATTTTATCCTTTCATACATATAAAACAAACTTGAGATTTTTGAGTTCCAGATAATAGGTCCTATACTGTAATAGCATCTTATGACTGGGGATAATATTATTAATTAAAAAAAAGCGAGAAGAGGTAAAAGAGAAAAACTAAAAAAAAAAAAAATTTACAAAATTAAAGGAAGACATTTTGCATTTCTCATGCTCGAATTATACGGGCCATTTTATTATATCACATGTCTAACTGTAAAAGAGAATAATCAAAATACTCTTGTTTAATTTTTAACTTACTAAGAGGAAAAAACAAAAATGTTATAGAACAAAATTTAAAATTAAAGAGTGATATAATAATGCAAAAGATAATTTCAGACATTTAAGCTAAACCTCATGTCTTAATTATATATACATATATTTAAAAAAAAAAAAAAAAAAAAAAAAAAAACTCACATTGATGTTTGACACACACACAAGAATTGAAACAGAAAATAAATAAATATAAAAATGATATATTTTTAAAGATACTTTTAACATAGCCAAAGGAAAGATGAAAAATGAAAAATCAGATTTATATAAGCTAATTATCAAAACAATGTACTTTTAGTGACCAAGATGACATAAAATCCGTGTCATAACAGCTTTAATTGCGACCAATAAGCACCTATATAAAAAAGAATTGCTTTTTTAACATCCTCTATATAAAGAAATATGCTAAGAAGCAGTTGTGACTACAGAACAAACAAACATGTTTTGAAGAAAATGGCAGAGCCCAGATGAAGATGAAATTCCCAATGTTCCAGGACATAGCTGATAAAGACCATTAAAAATATCATCTAAATGTCACATGAATGAGCTAGATTCTTACAGAAAGACTTCAGTACAAGGCACTTCACAAGGGCAAAAAGCCTACATGTAGCCCAATTCTGCAAATGCCTAGCATAGTCCAGGACTGGAAAAAAAAAAAAAAAATAAATAAATAAATAAATAAAATGTACAAAATCAAAATACTTTAAGTACAGTCGGTAACAAAAGTATCCGAACACTAGCAAAAATTCCTACATAAAGAAAGTAGAGTTAATACTGTTCTGTTAGTTAAATAAATCCTTGTTGAATCATGTTCTTAGACTAAGAACATGATTCAACAAGGATTTATTTAACAAAACAGTATTAACTCTACTTTTTTAACATAGGAATTTTCGCTAGTGTTTGGATACTTTTGTTACCGACTGTACATATTTATAAAATTCATTAAAAAAAAAAAAAAATGCTTAAACAAGCTATAAATATTGGGTTGTTCGATAAATAATTTCGTTTTTTTTTTTCATGTTTTTCAAAGTGAATTTATTTATATTAACAACAAACATTAATCAATGATATATTGACCATTTTGTTGGATGCCCTCTTGCCATCTTTCGGTAAATTGAAAAATTCCATGTTCGAAGAAGCTTTGGTTTTTAGAAGTGAAGGTTTTAAAAAACGAAATTATTTATCGAACAACACAATAGTTTAAGTAATATCTACAATAACATTTATCAAATAAAATTACAAATTGCATTGAAAAACAGCACTAGTAAAAATACCACACATGAATCAATGAATTCATCTAAGTATAATTATTAAACACAAAGCCATATGAAAAACAAAATTTAATTAATTAAAGCGGCCTTACTTAAAGTTTACATGATGAAAAGTCCAGGTGTCTTCAGCTATGTTTCCTAGAGGTCGTAAGTGAACAAAACTGTTGTTTTCACCTTCATCCTCTTCAGACATGAGTAGGCAGCGCCATCTCTAGTTGATTCCCATGATTGGTTCATTAATGTTGCAACTGGAGTGGTTATTTAATAAACTAATAACAACAGGAATCAGTCAGACATGGTGCTGCCTACTCAAGTCCGAAGAAGATGGAGGAGAAAACAACAGTTTCAATTACCAGCATCATCAAGAAAGTGTGCTGAAGACACCTGGGGCTGCAGGTGAAAGGCTTTCCACCATGTAAACTTCGAGTAAGACCTCTTTAATTAATTAATTTTAATATAAATATTTTAGTTTTTAATGTTTTAAATAAAAAGTTTTACATGTGAATTTTGATAATTCACTTTTAACACCGAGATAGATTTTTACTGCTCAAAATTATCTGAACATGCCAAACTGTTCCAAACATGCAATGGATTGTGATAAAAATTAGCTAAACTGGAAAAAAAAAAAAAAAAAAAAAAAAAAACAAGGAAAATTTTTTTTGCTTCCCTTGCACACAGGAAAAGTCTTTTTTTCATGTAGAAGGGGGGGGGGAGGTGAATTAACAGAAATTTCAGAGTTTAGTTAGATGGTATTTATTGTTTTTATATAGTAACAAACATGATATAATAATAATAATAATAAAATTAATTTTTCTTTGATCTAGATGTTATGTTGTTAAAATACAATTTCACTGCAAAATATAGTATCCTTCAGGAAATTTGCTTAAGTTAGGACCAGAGACTATTCAAATTTTATGCTATTTTTTTTCTTGTTTTTGAATTTCTTAAGGCTGTACAGTCGGTAACAAAAATATTCGAACACTAGCAAAAATTCCTATATAAAAAAAGTACAGTTAATACTGTTTTGATAAATAAATCCTTGTTGAATATTTTCTTAGACTGACTAAGAACATGATTCGACAAGGACTTATTTAACAAAACAGTATTAACTCTAATAGTGAATACTGTTCTGTTATTAACTTGTATTTATTTTATATAGGAATATTGCTAGTGCTCGGATACTTTTGTTACTAACTGTATATCAGTTAAATTCCCTCTTTCTTTCTTCCCATGTTATCTTATGGGATTTTTGTTGCTTCGTTTTATAAGAATATTTTATTCAAAAATGAAGTTCGAATTCTAGTTTTTGAATATTATTCTTTGAATATGTCTCCTTTCAGCTTAGTGAGCATTTTTTTTTTTTTTTTTTTTGAAAAAATTAATTTAAATATTTTGTTTCATTAAGTAAATTTAGGACTCTTAAGTTTCGGTCACTAAAGTAAATATTTATTTTTTCAAAAAATTGCTCATTAAGCTAAAAAGTTGACATGTTTGAAGAGTAACATTCGAAAAGCAGAATTCAAGATACTTCATTTTTGAATGAGATATTCTTATAAAATGAATCTATGAAAATTAAACTGGATAACATGGGAAGAAACTTAACAGCCTTAAGGAAGAATTTTAGCAGATAAATAATATTACATAAATTAAAAATTTTTGAAAACTGGCTTTTATTTTGAAATGTACAAAAAACTCCAATTCAGTGGATGTGGATAATATACATGCATGCAAAACTTAAGCTGAATCGAATGATATAAAGTAGTTTAAAACTCGATATGAAATTTAGAACTGAGTTGGGAACCCCAGCCCATGCAGCTGCTGTGCTACAATTTACCCCCATGAACAGGAAGGCTAAATCTCAACTTCTATGACATATTAATGCACAAAACTTGACACGTGAGATAACCAATATAAAAATTAATGCTGACTTAATTTAGGTGTATATCAGCCAACAGATGGCATTGCTATTCCTCACATTCTGTGATTTCCTCCATGCAGAATCTGTTGATTAAAATTGTATCAAACTCTATATGTAAAACTTTTGTTGTCGGAAGCTATAATGAAACTTTTGTGCATGTTACCTGTAAATGGTGCTGTTATATAGTATAATATAAAGGTTTAAGATGGCTACAACATACTGGTTAAATTTTTTAAATGTGAATAAAATTATTTGACCAATTTTCTCTCTCTCTTTTCTTTTTTTATAAGTGTGTGTGTTTATAAAATATGTCTTGCAATCTATCTATCTATATATATAAATGCTTGTTGCATTATTAAATTTAGGTACTTATTTGCAAGAGCAAGAACTCATTTAAAATTAATTATCTACTTTTTCATTACATTCAGTTTTTGATGAGTAATTGAATATAAGTACCATCTTCATTTTTTTTTAAATAAAAATTTTATTCTATCTTACATTGTTCACATTGGTTGTGATATACGTATTTCTGGGAATCTACTGTATAATTTTGGATAGTGAGGCAGTGCCAAAAAAATATTTAGAGGTGCCAAGTTTAGATAAGAGCTATCAGTAATCAGAGTTATATATTTATGCAACGTGGAGACGTGAACCATGTCACAGAGTATTTTATGCACAAGCCCACATATAATGATAAATTTGCACTGTTTTTGTAAACAGATATATATATTGAGCAAAAAAATTAGAAAAATTTCTAAAATAAAAGTAAATAAATATGTATTTCTTTACCTTTTTACAAAATGAAAGTGTTTTTTTTTTACCTGCTTTGGAGGGGGGGGGGGGGTAAACATTTGGATCTTTCTCTCTCTCACACTCTTTTTTTTTTTTTTTTTTTGGAAGAGGGGGGGGGGGCGTTTACAAAAATTTATTTTATTTATTATTTAATAGTCACTTTCTTATGGACAACTGTTTTTATGGCATTAAATACTAAAACATTGTTCTTTTTTTATTTATTAAGGAAAAGCAGATAGATTCATCAAGTTCAGTAATACAGCCTAAAAATAATTACATATGTGAGAAATATTGAGCATTCCTGTCACTTTTTTTTGTTCTAGAAGTAATCCCTGATCACTAGCTGGGAAGCAGGAGGGGCAGTCAAAATATAAATAATTAGATAAATGAGAAATGAAACAATTCTACTTCTTTATAGGTTCTAGAATCTAGTAAAGCAAGTTTAAAATGAATATTGACATTTATGTTGCTGATGAAGAAGGATTGGGAAACTAAAGGCTTCTGCAGAGCTTTTAATCAACGATGGCTGGTTGGAGATAAGAAAAGGGAGGGGAGGGGCAAAAAATAATTACATCAGCTAGAAATATTTAATAATTCTATTTCTTTATAGTTTCTAGAATCGTATAAAGCAAGTTTTAAATGAATATTGACATTTATGTTGTGGATGGAGAAAGATTATGAATTGAAATGCTTCCGTTGTGCGTTTGATCGTCGATCGTTAGTGGAGTTTCTTTCTTTTTTTTTTTTAACGAAAGATATCCGCGACTTTTTAAAACTTATATTATCCGTAATTTTTATATGTTGTCCGTAATGCCGTAATTATTGCCGTAAATCCGTAATAATTACAGACAAATCGTAATACTTGGCACCTCTAAATATTTTACCACTGTGTTCATAACCTAACAAACTATGCATTAATAAAATAGATTTACCAATTAAACTTATTTTATTGTATATTTAGCAATTTGATACAAACTGGAGGAGGAACAAAAAAAAAAAAAGGAATTTTATGAATTAGATGGAAAAAAAATTGGATATCCAAACTTTCTCAAAAAATTAAATGTTGTATTTTAATAAAATAACAAATAACCTAAAGAAAAAAGAAAGAAAGAAAGAAAAGGAAAATATAAAAATAAAATTTTGAATAAAACTTTCATAACATTTTCGTTCATTTATATTAAGAAACTATTGAAATTATACATTTTCTGCAAGAAATATTCTTATCAATTGCCTTAGAAATATGTATATACATCATGTTTTTAGGTTTAGGGTTAAAATTACACTCAAAACAATTTTCAACGTTATTAAAAAAGATAGACAGACAGACAATTATTTAAAAATGTTCAAATTGTGCCCAGGAACTTTCCAAACAAATAAATCCATTGAAAATTGGAAGTCGAAAATTTTCATGAATCCAATAATTTCTTCTTATGTATACAGAAGAAAGTGAAAATAGGGTACTCTTAAAAAAAAAAAAAAAAACTTGGATAGACCTCTGGTTCTTTGTCACTGAACACCAAATTTTGGTACATTTTGTTGTTATCTAATGATTGAATAAAAAGGTGTGTGTTGGCTTGACTGGCTCTAACACTAAAAGACTCTCTCTCATCTTCTTCTGACTAGGTGTCGCCAACACACACCTACAAGGAAGTTTGCACTTAAGATGGTATGGGTCATGGGTGTGTACCGAAAATGTTTTGCAGCATATTTCCAAGTATGGCCTTTATGTATATTTAATTAGTAATTAGGAAATATTAATTTATATTTTGAGTACATTTTCATTTGGTTTCAGTTGTCTGAAAGAAACAGGCTCTTGTCTTATAAATCATAAAACCAATTGAAGAATTATTTTCTTTCTCAGCAAGCAGCATTTTTTTTTTATTTTTTTATTTAAATGAAATTTCCTTTTTTTCTATTTATTTATTTACTTATAACTACTAATCTAACAAATATTTTTATTATAATGATGTAGACAAACAGAATTTGTATGCATATCTTAAGATACAAATTAAAAAATAATGAAAATTAAATCCCCCCCCCCCCCAAAAAAAAAAAAAAAATACAGAAGAGGCATATAAATGAAATAATCATTATGTAATGTCTGGAGAGAAAAAGAAATTTTTAAAATACAAGTCTAAATCAAGAAATAGTTTCACATGCATGTGCAACAAACTTACCATTTTGTGAACCTAATAATAATGCAGTTATTTTTTGATTGGCTCTATTTCAACCAGGACCCAAGTATAAAGTTTCTTCAAAATTATATCAAGTCTTTTGTACTTCAAGTTGCTTAAACCATCTTTTTTGAACCTATACTTTCCTTTATACAGTTTGTTATACCTGAAATAGAACACTGTATAACTCATAAAGTACTTCCAGAAAAATTTAATTATTTTTATTTATTTACAGAAACAATAATGTTATTTACCAAAATTAAATTACGTAAAAGGCAGGATAATAGAAAATTGTAATACACTCCTGCCCAAACGTTTAACAAGATTTACAAACAATCAGTTTTTTTCAATTTAGAAACTTATCTCTCGATGAGATATTTTTAAACATTGGACATTTAAAGAACTGGGTCTTCTTCATGTTTTTCAATGAAAATTGGTTTAAGAAAACTTTTAGGGGGGTGGTAACAAATTGAGCGAAATCAGTAATGTTTGTGATCATCCTGTATCTTTAAGTGAACGAAATGATCTGTAACTTTAGGTTATATTAACATAAACCAAGTTCAATTTGTGGATGAATTTGTGTGACGATAGCATATCTTGTAAATAACGGAGATATAAGCATTTATTTTAAAACTCAAAAAAAAAAAAAAGCATGTTTTTTATTTATAATACACAGAGTTTTTAACGAAATTTATTGCCACTTTCAGATAAAATAGTCTTAGCAAAAGTTCTTTTTTGTTTTTCACAAAAAAAAAAAAAAAAAAAAAAACTTTTGCTAAGTGGTTAAAATAATTGAATCTTTAAATTAATTACACTGAATGTGAAAAACCCCTTAAAAAATTTCAACTCTTGGAAAATATTTAAAATCTAGCTCGTTCTTTTTCGTATAATTTGTTTAATTTTTACTCTATTCAAATGCACTTTTGATAAAAGTTGCCCAATATATATAGCTTTCAACCGATGCAATAAAAATTGTTCTATCTTTCACACATGCACAGTAAAAATGTTTTTCATAAAACTGTTCATATTTCATGAAATATTTGAGATATTTATATTCTGATTGTAGTATATTGTTTTAAAAGTGCTGTTCCAACTTATCTGAAATTGGAATAATTTTCGTTAACTCTGTGTATTATAAATAAAAAACTTGTTGATTTTCTTTGGAGTTTTAATATAAATGCTTATATCTCTGTTATTTAATATGCTATCATCCCACAAATTTATCCAGAAATTAAACTGGGTCTGCATTAACATATCCTAAAGTTACAGTTCATTTCGTTCACTTAACAATACAGGGTGATCACAAACATTATTGATTTTGCTCAATTTGTTTCCAGCCCCTTATATGTTGTCTTAAACCAATCTTGACTGAAAAACACGAGGAAGACCCAGTTCTTTAAATACCAAATGTTTGAAAACAGTTCATCGAGAGATAAGTTTTTAAATAAAAAAAAAACTGTTTGCAAATCTTGCTGAACTTTTGAGCAGGAGTGTAAATAAGAAAAATAACAATGTTTGAAAAAAAGATAAGCTATAAAGTATTGTTTTTCTGTATTGGAAAAAGAAATATTTTATGCAGAAATTGCATCGCCCTAATAATTTCAGGAGTCTCTGACAAGTTAATAATAAATCTGACTTTAAGAACAAGAAAATGTGAGACAATCCACGATTGTAATGAAATGCTCGCCCTCTGGTGGGCTAAGGTGAAATTACAATTAACATGCTTTAATTTGCCTTTCATCAAGCCGTCATTGCTTGCCGATGTTTAGTTTCACATATATTTATTGAATAAAAATGAGTAAATACGGTAAAAAAGATAACACATACTGTTGTGTGCTACAGTGTAACTCCAAAGGATCAAGAAATCCAGAATTAAGCTTCCATTTATTTCCAAATGACAAATTTAAAATTTCAGTTGCTTCGGCTAATGGAAGTAAAGAATGAATCAGATGATTTGAAACTAATATTTGTTCAACTTCAGTTAAAAATCTACTTCCGATCGAACTTTGAATAAACTGAAATATTTTTTTCCAAAAGCAATCAATTTTCCACGAGAAATTATAGTATGAATATTAAGTAGAATAACAAAAAGAACAATAATAAATACACGTGGCTATTATATTTACTAACAACAAAAGCTAAAAAAGCGCCATCTATCGATCATTACAAATGCGGATTGAAAAACTCACAAGTTAGTTTTTTTACAATAAAAAATTATTTATCATTATATTTATTATTTATTAATTTTGTGTTTGTAATAACCAACTGACTTCCAATAACCACAACTTACACAAATTCTTTTTAGAGATGGTGTAGCCAAAAGAAATAAAATTAATCTAATTATTAGAAATAAAATAACTTGTGAAGTTTCTAAAGAGGAGAGAGTTTCTTTTAAGAAGACTCTCTACTTATCCTCTTTAGAAGCCAAATCGAATGTTATTCTATGGAGAATTTTGTCCCATTATAACTCATTAAGTAATACATATTTTTAAATTCCCTTTTCACATTCAGAAAATTCACAACTGTTAAACAAGCTTTCACTTTCTAAAAATTAATTTTTTAAAATTTTTAATATTTTATTTTGAAGTTATAAATGCGAATTTTCCTAATGTGAAAGTTTGCAATTTTTAATTTAAGAATGAAAGCTTAAAAATCAAGGAAATCAATTTTCAGAAAGCGATAACCTGTTTAACAGTTGTGAATTTTCTGAATTTGCAAACGGAATTTAAAAATATATACAGCTGAACCTCATTAACGTGAATTACTTTTAACATGAACTGTTTCCACAATCCCCGTCAAAATGAAGATTAGTTTAGTTGTATGAAAATTAGTTACTGATAGCATGAACTACTGATAACATGAACAAATTTTTTTATCCTTCTTGAGATTCATGTTAACGAGGTTCGACGGTATTAGTCAGGAGCTATAACGGGCCGAAACTGCCAATAGAATAACATTGATTTAGGCTTTCGGAGTCGATAAGTAGACAGTCCCCTTAAGCCTTTTGGTTGGGATTTCAACTATCATCTGAAGCATTTTGGTAATTACTGTCTTCTTTCTTTCTTAATTTCTCTTGCAGCAAAAAGTGCTCTTTATGGTCTAAAAGCTTTTAATAGGGTTTTACATCATTACAAGAATTCTTAATGGCTAAGATTTCAGTAGTTTTGCAGTTAAGTGCATAGCTATGATTATGGTAAATTATTAAAAGGCACTAAAAGCATTTAAAAATCACTTTAAAACAAGTCATATTCATTTATTAAAACTATATTTAAAATTCATTTATTAAAACTATATTTAAAATTTATATATAAAACAAAGCTTTTTGCCATGAATACATGGCATCTTCGGGTTAAAAACAATTTTAGCAAAGTTTGTATAGAATTGTCAACTATATATATCGGGGTGATTGGTGATGGTCACAGCAACAAAAGATTGATGATGTGCAAGGAGAGGGAAGAGGAGGAGGGATTTAGGCAGATTACTCGCAGAAGAAACACAGTAACACTTTGTAACATCAGTCATAACACTATGGAGGAAAAGAAGTGTTGCATCTAAAGAAATTTTTCCTGCAGAAGCAAACAACTATAATAGACTTGAAAATGTGGGTTGGCTTGATAAGAGTTGGAATAAGTACACAGGAACTTGTAAGACTGCAGTGAAGAATTAAAAAGGTTCTTGTTTTCTAAGAGTATGCTGAAAAAATATATGAATTAATTGTTGGACTCAAGTAAGAAATACCAGGTTTTCTGTAAAATGGTAGAATCTTCATGATCCTAGCCAAAAAGAGTTTTTGTAATGACGTGGAGCTTAGACCATAGATTGTGCTTTTTGCTGCATAAGAAATCAAAACAGAAAGAAGACAGTTACTTACCGAAATGCTTCTGATGATGGTTGGGATTCCAAACAAGAGACTTCAATGTCAAGAAACTTCCCAAGGTATTTTACTTCTAATATGTTAAAGTTTCTTTCATTTATTAAAAGTGAAGTAATAACCAACTAATACATATGCATTAAGTACAGCTAAAAAATAATTCATATGAGAGTTAGAAAGAAAAAAAAAATACAGCTTTTTATGAGACACCCACTTCCAAGACCTAAAACTAACTTATTTATTTAGAACACCTATCAATTTTCATACAGTAAACAACTAATACATACAAAAGAGCCTAAAATAGTGATAAAAGAAAAGTGAGCAAAGTCAAAGAAAAACATATAACTAATTACAAGTTATAACTTTCGATTTTTACTAAAACATGGAAAAGCGCCTTTGTATGCTTGAAAACTAACTAATGCATACGAAAAAACATAAAAGAGAGTTAATATAATGTATTAGAAAAAAAAAAAAAAAAAAATCAGAAAGCCATTTAACAAGCCACCCATTTCCGGAAAAAAAAAAAAAAACTAATCAGGATGTCTACCAATTTTCAAGCAGTAACACACGAAGTGTGTGGGATCCGTGTGAACAACAGATCATAACAGGGTATATCACAATAGAATGTAGTGATTGGGTTTAATAATAGTGCAATAATTTTCTAAATTATTTGTATTTTTATTTTACAACTATCTCTTATTTTTATTAACACCTCATGCTCATTTACGAAAAACATTTTAACATTCTTTACAGTATAGGGTCCGTGTAAAAGAAAGGGTATATTTTGATAGGTCAGAGTCACATAGGGTTAAATCACTGTTCAAAGTACAAAAAGGAATAAATATTAATCTAATTATTTAAGAAAAAAAAAGTAATAATAATAATCAGAATCAAAGACAAGGCTACAAAACATTTTGTACAAGCAAAAACCTGTTTATAATAAATTTATAAAAAGCAGATAAATCACCGAAGGACCACAATATTATTCAGATTCAAAATAATGCTTAAATAAAAGTGCAAAATAACAACTTCTCAATGTTTATTTAAAGATAATAAAAATTATACAATAAAAATTTCTTTATATACCATGTATTTAAATTTTCTGTTGAATCTTAGCTATAGAACCAACCACATTAGCACTTTATCAATGTGTATAAAATTTTTAAGGTGATAATAACATCAATTTTTGTCAGGGTTGGGTTTCTTCCAGGACAGTGGAAGAAACCGGAAGAAATGGAAGAAACCAACCAGAAGACAAAGCAGATGTTCAAAATTAAAATTTATGAACTATATAAACTCAGAGCATAAATATAATGTCAAATCTAAACTATAATCCAATTAATATTAAAAATATTTTTAGAAAAATAAGTCATTTGATAACAAACTCCAATAAACATATACAGGTGATGGGTTTTTACTTTTCAGTGCTAATATTTTTAGGACTTTTTGCGTAGATACTATCTCATATTATCATACGTTCAAACAGTACAAGTGATAATAATTACGGAATTTTTAACCTTAATATTTGCACATTTATTTATTTTTTTTTTAGGATACAATTTTTCGTATAAACTCGAAGCTGGTACCTAATGAACTGTATCAATAAGATATCTAAGGTCTCTCCAGCAAGTTCTCAAGGACTTAAAAAAAAAAAAATCCATAGTTTGTACTTATTTTAAATTGAAAAATAAACTGCAGTATTGAACTGCTAAAAACTTTTCATTTGTTTTACAGTCAACTTCCTCTAACTCGCAAAAGTTTTATCCAGAGGTTGTGCAGATTATAGGAATTTGCAGATTAGCCTCACAGTTTTCTTTTGCAGATACAAAGTCAGTTATTATTAATTCATAAATAGACATCAAAATGGAAAGACAATTTCTAGTAACTTTTAGAATAAAATATTTCTTCGATATTAATAAAACTAATCTATCACATTCATATATGATGGTAAATAATTTAAGCATATTCAAATAATAGGTACCAATAAAATGTAAACAAACATATTTAAAAAATAACAAAAAAAATATTTTTGAAAGTACAGAAATAATATTCATCATTGATTATTTTTAATTTTGTTAAACATTGATGCAATAGTGGTTTGTTTTAAATTTTTCATATACTTTCCTGACATTCTTTGGATTGACTTGGCACAAGTCTGTATGAATTGCAGGATAATAATTACAAGAATGTTACTCTCCCCCCCCCCCCTTCAATTGTTTTCCAAGGCAAGGATTGAGCTAAAAATTTGATTAAAAAAAGTAAATATGTGAGAAATGTTGTGATTTTTTTTTTTTTTTTTTGATATGATATGTAAATTTCTTTTAGATTAAAAAATCAATTATGGATTAAAAGGAATTGCAGATTATAGGTCTGCAGATTAGAGGGAGTTCACTGTACTGTATATGACTATAAGAAAAATAAATTTTGTAATACAGTAATTATTGCATACTCGTTCTTTTAATTAACTGGATGTTTGTTAAGAGCAGTTTTATCAGAAAGTATAAGCAAGTAATCCAAACTATTTATTACCAGTTAAAGAAATAAAGTTGTCTAAATTGTAAAATATACACTGTTTAAATTAAAATTGATTTTTTTATTGGGTTTTGAGTGTTTTAGGACGTGATCATCTGATACTGAAGATCACTTTGGTAAAAATCTCATAATTAATTAAATATGTAATTAAACTTTTATAGGTATAATTAAAGTTACTTAAAGTTGTTTATAAAGATAAATGCATCCATTGTAGCTTACAAATCTGTAATTTATAGGACAAATTTTTAAGAAAAACAGTTTCTTCCATTTCTTCCACTTGGAAGAAACCTATTTCTTCCGGCCGGTTTTTTCCATGGTTTTTTCCGCAGTTTTTTCCGCCTTGGAAGAAACGCGCCAACCCTGATTTTTGTGAGATACATAATTTAACTTTTTACAATTTTTTAACGTTTATGTTTAATTAAATGTATTTATTTTTACATCAAAAGAAAACGAACTCGTAATTTTTTTTTGGCAACAATTAAATTATAGCTAATATTTTAATGGCTATTTTAAAAGCTATTAGGAGGTTATTGTTTTCATATTTTAATTAATTAAAAGAAAACTAATCGGAAATCGGGCTTCGAAGTATTGTGTTGTCATTGGGTTTCAAGCAATTCTGAAAGTTTCAAATGTCTAGCTAGTAGGGAAATTAGTTAAAAATTGATTGCAAGATTTGTACCAGACAAACAAGAATAGTAGTTACTAAAAACATGGTAAAAATAGGTTTAAATCAATTTAAAAGTAAATCTAAGATAAATGAATCAGACCAATCACATTAAACCAATTAATAACCTACCTATCTGGATTTGGATCATCTTTTTTGTGCTTCAGCATTGTATATCTAGCTATTTTAGGAGAGTACCTTGATATTTGTAAACCATGATGTCTTATTCTATAAAACGAAAATTAAAAAATATGTCTCTTAAAAGTTTCCAATTTTTAGTGGCACAGATAAAAATGCAGTACACACAAATAGTTTAAGAAATTATATTAAAAACTTTTGATATTAAAACAACAATACAAATAAACAAATATAGACAATATATTATAATATTTAAAAAAGGACTATATACAATCTTAACTAGTGTTTAAATTTACTCTATACTACATCCTTTAAAATTCTTTGCATATATATTTCGAGTAACATCATACTCATCTTCAGTGCCAAGTGAAAATTGGTTCTTCTGAGTTTTATACTACATCTTTTAAAATTCTTTGCATATATATTTCGAGTAACATCATACTCATCTTCAGTTTTATACTACATCCTTTAAAATTCTTTGCATATATATTTCGAGTAACATCATACTCATCTTCAGTTTTATACTACATCCTTTAAAATTCTTTGCATATATATTTCGAGTAACATCATACTCATCTTCAGTTTTATACTACATCCTTTAAAATTCTTTGCATATATATTTCGAGTAACATCGTACTCATCTTTGCACTTGTTCTCAGAAGAACCAACTTTCACTTGACACTGAAGATGAGTACGATGTTACTCGAAATATATATGCAAAGAATTTTAAAGGATGTAGTATAAGGTAAATTTAAACACTAGTTGAAATAGACAATATATTTCGAAACACATCTTAGAAAATCAAAAGCTAGACTTTCTGGGTTCGATAAGAACCTGAAACATCTAGTTTTTCTTCCTTTTTAACAAATTGTCTGTAATTTAAATTGTTTATTTTTATTTTCTTCTATATTTATGAAAGAAAAAGAAAAATTGGTAAATTTTTTTAACTTATGGTTTTTAATTCTTATATATGTCTAGAGAAGTCCTGAACAGGATTTAATTATTCGTGGAAAACATCTGTTTGTGTGTATGCTAAAATTTTGTGGCAGCTTTAGATCAAGAACTAATGCACAGAACTTCATAAAAATCTATATTTAGTTGCATCTTGACATAAATTAGTGGCTATCAAACTTTAGTGTACCGAAAGTTCGTGAAAACTTAAATGATGATAAAAAAGTGCAGTTTGCATGAATGGCATCAGAAAGAGGATGGATTTTTTTTAAGGAAAAAAAAAAAATCTTTCAAAAAATGACCATTAGGTGGCGCTGATGTTGAATACGTTAAGCAAATTAATACAGATGAGTCATACATTAAAATATAATGAGCAGAAACACAATACCAATACAATTCTACATTTTCAAAGATTTATTTAAGCTGAAGTTGTTCAACATGACCTCCACCACATTGTATGGAGCAAGTAAGGCGAGTCACAACACTTGTGACAGCTGAGTACAGCACGTCTGGATGAATCCCAGAAGAGTTCATGTGCATTCAGGTGTTTTATTGACAACCTAATTTGCATAAATAAGCTTCATGTATGCACCGCAGCACCACCTATCGGTAATTTTTTGAACTAATTTTTTTTTCTTTAAAAAATCCGCCCTCTTTCTGATGTCATTCATGCAAAGTGCACTTTTTTTTATCATCATTTGTTCTTTTTTTAATGAATTTTTAAAGTTTTCACGAACTTTAGGCGAACCCGGTATATTGCCCAACAGAACAGGTGGTGCCACTATGATGTGATGTCCTGCATTAATAGGAAGTCTTTAGAGACCCTACACAAGAGATTGGATATTAGCCTGCCGGCAGATCCATTACCTGCCGGATCTGCCGGCCGGTAATATTAGCCTGCTGGCAGATCTGTACATTATTTTAAATGGCTCTTTAAAGATGAAGAAAACTGTTTTTCGCAGATTTTAATTAAAAGAAAGTATTAGAGGCTACTAAAAATATATATTAAGTTCTATGTCAATCTTTAAACAAACGTCCCCATTTTTCCTCAGTGTCCACTTTCTCCATTCAGGGTCTCTACCAATTTCCTCTATTTATAGAAAAGCTATAATCTCAGTTCCTATAATATGCACAAAACTTTAAATGTGAGATGTCTATTACAGGGCTGCAACAGATGACTTTTTCTTTTTATATTCTATTTTTACTACTATTTCTAAAAAGTAAAATTTATAATATATTTTTGCAGGTAAATCTGCCCTTTGCCTGCTTAAATTTATCATAAATTTTATATTATAGAAATTGTGGTATAAAATAATTAATAATAATAATAAAAAGAACACTGCCTGTGGCAGTCCTACATTATAAAAAATAATGCTGCATTTATTTGAAACTCTATTGGAAATTCCGCATACAGCTTCTATTACAGGGAGAAACTGAAAGCTATTTTTAAAGTAACCAAATCGAATGCCTCTATTACACACACGAGTGTACGCCCAACTTTTGAGCCAATTGTTAATTTGAGCCAATTTTGTTGGCTCAAATCACTTCAAAGCCCAGTGTAATAGGAATTGGGAATATCAACAATTTTTTCTGGCTAATCAGAGAAACTTGTTCGTATGAGCAACTCCTTTTACGTGACAAGCCAATGAGAAGAAAGTTCCTTACGCTTCGAAAAAAGACAGCACTGGGGGGGGGGGGGGAATTCATTTACTGTTGTTCTCTTCACTCTCCCTCCGTCATCCCCATTAAAACAGCGATAAGTAGCTTCACTTGTCATGTACTGTGTACCCTGCATACCAGTTTTTCGAACAATTTTTCACTCAATTATTGTAACCCTCTTACGGATTTCGGCTTTCAAAAATTGGAGTAAAAATTGACTCAATTGAGAGTTGTCTGAAAGATCGTTGAGTGTAATACTGCCTTAACAAAGGACGCTAATCCAGTGTTTCCACTACAGTAGCATTTTTCACGAAATGCTAAAAGACTTATCCAAAATGCAAAAATGAAATAACATGTTTTCGCTTTTTTGCTAAAGCATCTTACTAAACACAAATTGAAAAAAAAAAAAAATCAGCGAAAATAGTATAATGAATCTTTCATGGAAAAAAAATTGCAACACTGATAAAGAAAAATCCATCGGTTCATGCATATAAGGAAAATCAAACGCTGAACTACGCATAAGAATCGCATACAGGAAATCAATTTGTAAATAAACTTGAGGCATTTGTAAAGTGGTCTAATATGAAAGAAAGAAAAATTATAAATTATAAACCATAAAGCTTTGAATATTAATAAACAAATTTCACTTATATTACTTTTTTTTTGTGTGTTTAAGTTATGATTTTATTTTCAGATACAGTATAAGCTTAATGTAGTGATACATACTATAGTGATCATTATATCTCCAGAAAAAGAATATAAGTCGTATCTATGATGTTCATATTGCTTTAAAAAAGTTTACAATATAAAGTAATAATCTGAAAAGTTTAATATTTTTCATGTCTGCCAATAAATGTGTTAAAATATATGCTTGTATTACATTCTAATTGATCTGGTTACAGTGTTTTACTTTTTTGTTTTTCATTTCTAATAAAAAAAAAATTTTACCTTCTGTGTATAACTCTTTAAAGACCTGATTAAAAACTTTTAAGTTCAATTTACAAATGAAAATCAAACATATCAAGGTGTTTAGAATAATGTGTAAACCGATATTCATTTTTTTCTACTGTTTCTGGCATTTTAGAATTTTGCTAAAGCTTTTTTTTCTGATTTTAGCTTTTTTGCTAAAGAAAATTTTTACTCAGCTTAAACCCTGCGTTAATCAAGACTAAAAGCATAATTAACAGGGAAGATTAGCTCGAGAAATGAAGGGAAATACTGCTACATTATGATTAGTAAATCCGTAAATGTTGATACAAATTGAAAATGAAACAACATTTTTGGGGCTGGGGATTGGGCCAAGACTATGATCTAGGTTTTCGACAAATCAAAATTTTTAATTGAATAATCATAAAAATTTTTCAATTTATATTTTAAATAATACATATTTTACTTAATCAAAATTTCTAAATATATAAGATTTAAAAAATAGAAATTAGTACCTGTTTGACATATCATCATCTTCCCCACCCCATCCCCAAAATTCATTAGAAAATCCATTCACCGTTTCCATATGTTTCTTTGTCAAGGCACTGACACCACCAAATATATCTTTATATGGTAATCTGCGGAGAAAAATTTAAGATAGCAAATTATTCAGAAAATTTTAACAAATAAATTTTCATAAAATTTAAAATAAGGTAATTAAACACTAATGTATAACATGAGTCCTACATTTTAAAGTGATAAAAATAACCAATTAAATAAATACAAAAATCTATTAATTTTTTTTTTTTTTTTTTTCAAAAATTAAAAATGTTTTATGATAGTTTAATTTAGAAATTTATTCATCAATCATGACAGTACATTTCAGAAAATTTTGGAGTGGAAGGCTGATTTTTTATACCAACTATGTGAAAAATACCAGAGCCGGGAATCGAACCCGGGCCTTCCGCTTTACGTGCGGATGCTCAAACCATTGAGCTACCCTGGCTGATTACCAGCTAGGCATTTCCTGATAGTGACTTTGTCAACGTGAGAAATGCCTAGCTGGTAATCAGCCAGGGTAGCTCAATGGTTTGAGCATCCGCACGTAAAGCGGAAGGCCAGGGTTCAATTCCCGGCTCTGGTATTTTTCACATAGTTGCTATAAAAAATCAGCCTTCCACTCCAAAATTTTCTGAAATGTTTCATGATAGTTTTAAATTTTCCCTCTAAATTTTATATTACATAGTTTATTAATATATGCTATATGTTGTTATACAAATATGTTATTATAAACTATATAATTTTATATTATATTAGTTTATAATAACATATTTGGGTATGTTTAGAATATATTGGCAAACTATAATAATGTAAAATTGACAGGAAATTTAAAAAACTAGAATGTCATGAAGCATTTAAAAAAATTTCAAAAAATTAAAACTTTTGCTTTAGAAATTTAATTTATTAATTCATCAATATGAGGAATGTCAAGTGGGTTATCAGTCAGGATAGCTCAGTGGTAGAACAACCACATGTTAAGCAGAGTGCCCGGGTTCGATTCCCAGCTCTGGCATTTTTCACATAGTTCGTATAAAAATCAACCTTAAACCTTACACTCCACTTTATCTAAATTAAAACTTTTCTTTCTTTATCTTTTTTATTTAAATAATGTTTAGGAAATTTCAATGTACTTGATATTGTTTCATAACTCTAAGTCAGTAATTTTAAAAAAAGATCCATAACAGCTACCATCTTTTTAACATTCTTTCTATAAATTCAAATTTTACAGTACGAAGCCGAAAATCCGGAATTGTCGGGACTGCGGCGACTCCGGATTTTCAGATTTTCTGGATTTTTGGTCATGCCTAAAAAATGTAGTATTATGGTTTAAGTACTGGGATAATATGCAAATACAAGTAAAAAATAATATATTACAATTTTTAAACATATTCTGTAATATTCCTTTTATCAACTTTAACAATACATAAATAAAAATAAATAAAATTAAAAATTAAATTTGAAAAATAAAATAGATTTATTGAAATATCTGCAGACAAAAATTAGTACAAGTTATAATAAAAGAAAAAAATATGAAAAGCATGCCATTTTTAAATCATTTCTGGGATTTTTTTTTTTTTTTTTTTTTTTTTAAGTACTTTAGGTTTTTTAATTAAAAGTTTGAGCATAATTGAAATAGAATATAGAATTTTGTTCTTAATTAAATAAATGTTTAAGAACTGTTACCATTATTATAATCTTCTTCTCCCTCTTCTTTCAGGTTTTGAAGATTACTAAGAAATAAAATACTTTTTCGGTTCTTTATTTAGATATATTTATGCTTTAAAAAAAAAAAAAAAAATCGCTGTTGATGATGATGATTAACACTGCCGAAATTGCCTGGATTTTTGGAGTCCAGATTTTCGGCTTCGTACTATATATGCTTTTAATCTAATACTTTAAAAGCACCGTCAAAGTGTTGAATAATTATTAAGCTAAATATGACACATATAAATGAACTACTCAAAAATGAATAATTAATAATCAAAGAAAATTAATAAATAAGGGGGAAAAAAATCTCACCTATAATTCATTGTATTTATTGCGACGGACATGTGGCGAGGTTGACGAGGACATGTATAGAGATTCCTGTCGTCTTCTGGTATTAAATCAACATCATGGAAAATAAAACAATCATAATTATACTGCTTCAAAGCTTCAACATAACCAATATTCATTAACATCGCCCTATTGAACTTTATGTCAGCAGCCTACAAAAAAAAAAAAAATAATAATAATAATAATAATAATAAATAAGCTATAAAACAAAACAATTTTTTCTAAGCTGTTTAAGTATTTATATTTTAAATAAATGGTAAAATGGTAAACAACGTATGGTCAAACATGGCTTTTAAAAGGTTAACTTGTGATCTTCCAAACAGTATTAATTTTAATTGTTTTTATTCCATTTAAATTATCGAATAATTTATTGCATTAAAAACAATTAAAAAATACCTTACATTAAATCCTTAAAAGATGAGCTTATATATTTCGGTTCCGACCGGAACCATCTTCAGAGCTCGACGACAACAAATGCTCGGTGGCTCATTCTCTTTCTTCATTGTCTCTGTCCGTCATTTCTTCACTTCTTTTCCTGTTCTTAATAAGCTGTTGCCCCCCAGGTGGGATCAAACTGTGTTCAACGTCATTTACTGAATCACTGGTTGTCAAAATTTCAAGGGCTTCTCTTTTTAGTGCATATTTATGTGAGTTGAAAGGAGCAACTTTATGAAATTTAATTAAATCAATATTAATGGGTTTAGTGTTGTTAGTTCTTGAAAAAGCAGTAGATGGTTTGTTGTGTTTAAGATCAGCAAAGTGTTCAGAAATCCTGTCATGACAGACGGAGACAATGAAGAAAGAGAATGAGCCACTGAGCATTTGTCATCGTCGAGCTCTCAAGAGGGTTCCGGTCGGAACCGAAATATATAAGCTCATATTTTAAGGATTTAATGCAAGGTATTTTTTAATTGTTTTTAATGAATTTTAATCCTTTTGTAAATAAAAATGTATAATTTATTGCATTTAATATCTATCTATAAAACTAACTTTATAAAAATTGGTGATTAATTTTCTTACAGTAAATGGTAATTTTAATAACAGTTATCCAGATACAAGGATCATCCAAGAGTAAAAAACAGTTCAGTTATACAAAACGAAAAATACAATACTTATTAGAAGAAACCACACCTGGAACATACTTGAAGCTTCCCTTTTTCCTCTGCATAATCATCTAATACATTTATTTAAACATTTGTTGTACCTGCTTATGAGCTTCAGAATTCCCATGTTATACTTTTCTGCTGTCAGTTCATTCATGACTTTCATGATCGGATTGAGACTGGTGATAAGACATGGGTGTATCACATCTTCACATAGAGCAAGCGTAAATCACTTGAGTGGCATCAGTCAGCATCACCTCCCCCCACCCTCAAACAAACAAACAAAAAAAAAAAAAACACTCTTTTAACACAACAGGTCACATTAATTGTCTTTTGGGATTGTAAAGATGAATTTTCTTGTTTTTTTTGTATGTGTGATGATGAAACCACCACTTAAATGATTGGTGCTTGCTTTCTAGGGTGATGTGAGACACCCATGTGTCATCACCCTTCACAATTTGATCAAGAAAAGGCATGAATGAGTCCGTGACAGAAGTGTATAACATGGAAATTCTGAAGCTCATGAATATATAAGACAAATGTTTAAATGTAGGAGATGAATATATATTGAAGTGAAAGAAATTACAGGTATGTAACAGAATTGTTTTTTCCTACAAATAATGTGTTTTTTCATATAATGTGTTTTTATATAATTAAAACTAGGCACCTTCCCATCTCCTCCTTACAATTTTTCCGTCTTTGGTCACCAAATTCCACGGTGTTCCATGGTGGTGGTTCGTTTATAGAATTACTAATTACCGCATAACTGTATTTTTTTTTTATTCCATTTTTTACATTCAGAAAATGTACAACTGCTACTCGTTTTCCAAAATTTTATTTTTTAAATTTTTAGCATTTAATTTTGCAGCTAAAAAATAAGAAAAAGGTACTTAGTTAAATTTTCGTATTTTTAAACTAAGAAAAAAAAAAAAAAAAAAGAATACCAATGATGCTGTATACCCCAAGCTGTGATTGTGAATACCCCAAGCTGTGATTGTGAATTTTCAGAATGTGAAAACAGAATTAAAAAATATCATTTAAGTAATTTTCTCCATACAATAACATGGGCTTTGGCTGACCTTGATGATCTGTGATGTATTTATACACTCTTACACGTTTTCTTAAGATCTGTATGATTTATTAACCTTCTGGCTTATCATCCTGCGATTTCCACGGGCAACTCAAGTGTAGCAAAATTTGCTCATCCCGCGAATTTCGCGGGCATGTGTTTTTCTTCCTTTATTGAGGAGTGCATCTTGCCTTTTCACCGTCTAACCAGTGAAATAAATTATATACAGTATTAGACATTTTAATTAGGTTTTGACCAACAGATGTCGATAGTCATCCACTAAATTGTGGCATTTGAAGGTACTTGGTATTTACTGCTCTAACTTCACTATGTTTGCTATCTTTTTCTAAACAGAAATGACTGTTAGAAGTCGTTCAGCGATTGACGGAGTATATATTCCTGATGATTTATCAGATTCTGAAAGTGATTTTAGTTTTAATAGTCATATAGATGATTTTTTTGGATTGCTCCTCACATAGCGATGAATCTGATCATGAGTCATTATATTTTCTTAAGTTTTATACATTTTACTTTTTTATATTAATTATGTAATAAATAAAAATTAACCGTAATTAAATTGAAATTTATTTAAAAAAAAAAAATTGTGATAACATCTGAAATTGGTTTTTCTGACAGCTTAGTTTGTCATGATAAAAATTTATATAAAAAATCTTTTCTAGAAAGAAAAAATGCATATTTCAGTTCTCCAATATATATGTTACCGTTAAAACGCGAAATCAGTTAATCTGCAGATTACCTAGCTAATCTGCAGATTAACTAAAATAACCCGTTAAAGAGCGGAATAAAGAGTTTTCCGCATTTTAACTAGGTAATCTGCAGATTAACGGCTTCAGTATCGTTAAAGTTCAAATGTTTGTTTCGAGCCTTAGTTTTTTTTACATTCACTATGACGTCAAATAGCCATGTGATACTGATACGCGAATGACCTTCAAACATAACTAAAACTTTTTCCTCTTCCCTTCCGCACTTCCGCTATGCTATGATGATAAACCGATAAACGGCAAACGCAAAGTGTAGAGAATGGAAGCCATGATTAGGTTTATTATTATTACTAACACAACATTTAAAGTAACAAGTAAGTTATAATTGTTTTAATTTTGATTTTATTTCTATCTTTTTTAATTCTGTCAATATAAGTTTGATAAGGGTCTGCATTTTATTAATGAAATGTAATCTTTATTAAAAGCTGTCTCTCGTGAAACTCCATTTTGAATTATGAATATTAGATTTACATTACAGTAATTATTTACTTCCGAACTAAAACTATTAAACCATAATTTTTTAAAACTAATTTATTTTAAACTTGATTTAAATTGCTATTACTTACTGAAAAAAATAGATATATTAATTATTAACTTTGAAAAATATTATGGCATTTAATAAATACTTAATATGAAATTTCTGTACATTTTTTAGCATTTCATTACATTTTTTCAAGTTTCCTGTACATATTTTATATATCATGATTATATTTTTATTTATTTTAAATTTTGTTCGATTTTTCAGATAATTTCGTTGTAGTTTATCACATAAAAAGTGTTAATAAAGTTTTTTTTTTTTTTTTTTTTTTTAATTAATATAGTTGCTAAACTTGTGCAGATATATGTATGCTGCAAAATATAGTTTAATAAAGCATTGAAAACTGTCATTTTAATTTTCATGCATTCTAAAAAATGTTAAAGCAGTTTTAATTATTTGAAGTACTTCTTAAATAATGCTTTGATTTGTCTAATTTAATATTTCTAGTAATATTTTATATAATTTAATATTTCTAGTATTTAAATAGTAATAGCAATATAAGTTGTTAATAAAACTTTTTTTTTTTAATTGTTAAATATTTTTATTTTGAAAAGAAATCGTTACTGTATTACAATTCTAACATTTATTTATAAAATAGAATTTATTGAAAGCTATTAAAGCTATTATATTTCATATTAAAAATGCATAACATCTTCAAACTTATATTGACAGAATAAAAAAGATGAAATAAATAAAAAATAAAACAAATATAACTTTAAAAGATATAAAAATTAAAACGCATACAGATTAAAATAAGTAAAGAAATAAATAAAAAAGAAAAGAAAACTGTTTTTTTTTCCGAATGAAAAAACAAATACAACACAGCGTGCTATAAAATTACAACACCAGATATCTTATTTTCACTTTAACTAGTGCCTAGTAGGTAATGTGCAGATTATCTAGGTAATCCGCAGATTACCTAGGTAATTTGAGAAATAAAACAATTTTCCTCACTTTAACGGATCACCCCAGTTAATGTGCAGATTACCTAGCTAATCTGCAGATTAACTGATTTCTGCACTTTAGCGGTAACATATATAGATTTAAAATATGCAAGGCAAAATATAATATTGCAATACACAATTTTTGAAGCGATTTCGGTCCACAAATTAAGCAGTCAGTGGGTTAAGGCTGTACATCAGTCATATTCTCTCTTTCTTTCTTCCCATGTTAAAATATGATACTTTTGTTTTTATTTTTAAAATATTTAAAAATCATTACGTCTCGTAGTAAAATTATATTTTAATCACATTAAAACTGAGACAGATAATACACATTAAAAATATACATTTTAAAATATTAAAAACACAAAAACATAAATTTAAACGTTTCGAGCCTATTACAGGCTCCTCATCAGTATAAACATCAAGTGCAAATGATGAGATGAACAACAGACTTTATGTGAGTACAACGTATTCATCAGGAACTGCGCATGCCTCATTAAGTGGAGAAAAATGTTAATTTGTGTACCAGCCCTCCAGGAAAATTCTTGAGTTTTACAAGAAAATTAAAAGAGTATGATTTTAATAAGGATAATCATAAAACTAATTCATCTAATTCACCTAAATCGTTTGTTACTATTCCTTACTATAAAAATATTTCTGAATCTATTGCCAAAGTTTTACGCACTGTTAATTTATCTGTTTCCTATAAACCTCAATTTCTAATTCGTAATTTCCTTTCAAATTTTAAAACTGTTATCCCCCCTTTTTCCCGTACTGGTGTTGTTTATAATATCCCTTGTAAATCTTGTAGTTCAGTTTATATTGGTCAAACTGGCCGTTCTCTTCATACTCGAATTAAGGAACATAAAACAAATTTCAAAAACCGTGATATACATTCAAAAATAGTACAACATGCCATAGAAACTGACCATTTACCTGATTTTAACAATACTAAAATAATCGTATCTAATTGTTTAAATTATCACTCAAGAATTTTCCTGGAGGGCTGGTACACAAATCAACATTTTTCTCCACTTAATGAGGCATGCGCAGTTCCTGATGAATACGTTGTACTCACATAAAGTCTGTTGTTCATCTCATCATTTGCACTTGATGTTTATACTGATGAGGAGCCTGTAATAGGCTCGAAACGTTTAAATTTATGTTTTTGTGTTTTTAATATTTTAAAATGTATATTTTTAATGTGTATTATCTGTCTCAGTTTTAATGTGATTAAAATATAAAGATACTTTTGTTGCTTGGTTTTATAAGGATATCACATTGAAAACTAAAGTTAAACATCACAATTGGTGCATAAACATACGATTTTATCTTGTACTCTTTGGACTTATCATTCAGTTATAAAATTTTAAAATTGTAAAAAAGTATTTTACCTCTTCAATTATATATATACCATAGTCTAATTGCTGCCGTTGGAGGATTGGATGCATGTTATGAAGAAAAATTCTTAAATGCTCTTCTCTGTCTCTGTATGGAATAATTAAGGCAACTTTATTTCGAGCAATGCAGTCAGGTGGTTTGAAACGCCCACCAGGACTTAAATTATTATACATGGCTTCTAATTTTTCAAATGATGGAGCTTCTGTTAAAACCTTCAATCTTCCAACTGAAATAATGTAAAAGAAATTACTTGTATGCCAAATATTATATTTTTTATTAAACATGCATACATATTTTCATTACTCAAAAGAAAAACTAGTACAATGCAGTCATCACCAAACTTTCTTCTATACTTTACAAACTCACAAAATACAAATTATTTAGTAAAATTCACACAATGCAGATGATTTATTAAAATTATTTTCCATAATCAATGCAGATGATTTTTAACTCAGGGAAGTATAACACTAAACGTTGAAAGAAAGCCAATTTTGAACCCTTCAGGTAGAATCTGAGAAAAAGCTTTCTCTCCCCCCCCCCCCACAATTGTTTTCATAAAAAAAAAAAATCAACAATTTTATTTTAAATTATCGAAAGTAGACTAAGGCAAGGAAGGTCATGTGGGACAGTTAAATTAAACCTCTTTTCACCAAATAGTGCCCCCCCCCCCTGCCCAAAGCAAATATAAAGTTTATTTCAGTGCCTCTTTTTGGTTTTAAGTTTAAATAAATATGTGTAACAGAAGCCTTGAGGAAAAGTAACTTCCATAGGCCCCAGTTTGGCTAAGTCAGGCCATGAAATTATCACAGATTTGTGGTTCAACCATTTGTTTTAAAGATATTGATGAGTTAATCCAGAGAAGAAGCTATGTTCTTACATATCCCCCCCTGCCCCCCCCCCCCCCAAAAAAAAAAAAAATTCTAGTTAACTATTGTTATAAATATTTCTCTCTCATTTTACAATGATTTGGTAAAAATAATTTTCATTGTGCATATTTATAAGAAAATTTCCCTTATAAATATTACATTACAAACTATGAAAAAACAGGATGGTAGTGGAATTATCACCAAAAGCTGATAGAAACTAATTTTTATCATGGTGCAACTAAATTTTTATGAAAATTTGTACACTACGCTTCTATAGACAGAGCTAGAGCTGCCATAAAATTTTTGTGCCAAACATACATTATCTAAAAAGGCCAAATCATTGTTCTAAACATGATATTAAACATTTAAAAATGATAAAAGAAATACCTACTTGTTTTATGCAAGAGATTTTGACATGTTTTAATAGTAAAAATGTTTCATAAAAAAAAAAAAAAAAAAGAAGAAGTCCTTCCGGCTTATTCGGAAGGGTAGGTTGATTTCTTTTTCCTTATCAAGTAGCCGTCATTTTGTTTCAAAATGGCGGCTACAAATTAATAACGAATTAGTAGAAATATTGATGTAGGCTATCTACATATGGAGTTTTAAGCAAATCGGTTCATAAATATCTTTTTATGTGAATTTAAAATTTTCAAGTGGCCGGCGTTTGAAAACAAGATGGTGGATCAAGTTGACAAATATATCAAATGCATTTGTGAGATAAGACTACTGTACAAATATAGTTGGAATTAATTCAGAATCTCAAAAGTCATCGTGTTGGAAAATTAAGTGACTGCCGCTTGGATCAAAATGGCAGAGAAAGTTGCTCAGTGAACTAATTAATCTAAGATATTGTTGCAAAATTGAAAAAAAAAAATTTTATTTATTTATTTTATTTATTTTTTATTTTATTTATTTATTTATTTATTTTGTAGAAATTCTTTCAAAGAGGCTTAGTAAGTTGATTAAATGTTAATTTTCTGCATTTCTAGTTTGTTTTAACGTTAAAATAGACTAATTTTCCCTTAAAAACGCATTAAAAAGCTCCAATATGGCATATAATGGATTTGGCGACAAATTTGGCGAGAAAATCCATACTTCATTAATAAACTTCATTGAGACACTTATATGGTCTATGTATACATCAAAATTTAAACAAATTCGGAATACTACTTACAAACTTTGAATAAACACCATAAAATGCAATAAACTCGCAACAATTGTTTCGGGTCGAAAAAACACACGACCCTTCATCAGGCGAATAAAGTAAGCACGAGTGCTGCAGTCAAAGCGGCAACGCATTGACTGCAGCACTCGTGGTTACTTTATTCGCCTGATGAAGGGTCGTGTGTTTTTTCGACCCGAAACAATTGTTACGAGTTTATTGCATTTTATGGTGTTTATTCAAAGTTTGTAAGTAATATTTTACAACGCCAGTTTATTGATGCTACTTTATTAAATTCGGAATACGCTTTTTACAATTTTAATTTGAAATTTTCAAGTGGTCTCCACTTGAAAACAAAATGGTGGAGCAACTTAGTTAAGAAACTCATCCAAGATATTCATAACACAAGTTAAAACACTGTTCAAATTTGGTTCGATTTGGAGTATTATTTCGGAAGTTATCGGGATTTTAAATTTTCAAGTGGTAGCCTGATTTCAAATAGCCCCACTTAACTTAAGATATCCGCCACTTTTTTAAAAATGGCGGATACGTTCATTAATAAACTTCATTGAAACACTTGTATAGTCTATGTATACATCAAAATTCAAATAAATTCGGAATACGCTTTTTAAAAATTTGAATTTGAAAATATCAAGTGGTCTCCACTTGAAATCAAAATGGTGGAGCAACTTGGTTAAGAAACTCATCCATGATATCCATAACACAAGTTAAGACGCTGTCCAAATTTGGTTCGATTTGGAGTATTATTTCGGAAGTTATCGTGATTTTAAATTTTCAAGTGGCCCTGCTTAAGATATCCGCCACTTTATTAAAAATGGCAGATAAATTTCATAAATAAAGTTCATTGAGGCACTTATGTAGTCTAGATCAGGCCTGTCCAACCCAAAACACTTGATGGGCCGCATTGGAAATCCATTTTATTCATACGGGCCGCACCGTATGTACATTAATAGCCCCCCCCCCCCTTCGCCGTAAATTTGTGTAGAGACTTGCGGCTGGTGCGAATAGATTAGTAATAAAGCCTAGTTTAGAACGGTTTAGTTAGATTTTGCTTAAGGGGTGTCTACATATTAAAACTGACATCTTTTTTTTTTTCAAAGGCAACCCCCAATTTTGACAAGCTTTTTGGATTATTTGGTTTAAATCAGCCCAGAAAGTGGTATAGTTTATATATTTCTCTCAATTTTTCTTCAGAGTTATAATTTGTTATAATATGGAGATGTTAATGTTAAATGAAGTAATAAACATTAATTCATGTCTTCCCAAAAAATTAATATATTAAAATTTCTTCTTTTTTTCTTTTTACGTTAGTATAAATTAACCCAAATATATTCCACCCATATTTTTGTTTAAAAAACATTTTTTGAATTATGAAAATAATTAATAAGTTCATATTTCAAAAACTTATGAGTTATGACCAGCATTAATTTTTGCACAAATATAATGGGCATCATAAAAAAGGTGGGTTTCTAAATTTACAGCTCATTTCTGTCATTTTTCGAATTATAGTGATATATCAATTTTTATTGCTCTTAGGGGGCTGTGACTTTGTTATCATTTGTGTCATATATTACTTCGCTTGTGCATAATTTAGTTATTGAAGTAAGTTTAGACGTACACATCATTACTTAATTAGCATTACTTTACATTATTTTATATTTAAAATAATTATATTTATTTTCCGATTATTATTAGAATGGATATAATACTTTTTTGTGTGATATATGTATTTAATTTTTTTTTTAAATACAGAGATTTACCCCTGATCAATATTTACTTGTAACTCTATGAAGACTTGATATAAAGAATATAAAATATACTATTTTTTCGAACCGCATTGACCTCAGAAATTCGAATATGTAATCAAAAATGAGTGTTACAATTCGGGGAAAAAAAGAAGAAGTTTGTACAAGTTTTAATATGTACATGATACCCTAAACAAAATTTAGCAATTGAATTAAAAACTATATGTTATTGCCAATCGTTAGGCATCAGCTGCTGGTTTCTACGATAATTTAAGGCGAAATTAGTCGGGGAAGGAAATTACTATTATTTTATGACTGTACATATGCATATGTGCACCTTTGTTTGTGAGTATATGATTCATATATGTATATACTTTTTCGTGGAAGGGTAGGGTGAAAATTCGGAGCAGAATACATTAATTTAAATTATTTTCATTCATAAATTAAAAATAGAATCGTAGAAAATCCATGACTATATATTAAAACGATAATAAAAAGAATGAATAATGGATCAAGTAATATTTCATTACAACAGTTCTTTAGCTACCAGAATCGTTGAAAGGTATTTTCACTTTGAAAAGTCAGTATGTATTTATTAATTTTTGTAAAGCAAAATTTTTTTTTCCGTTAACCAAAGTTGTCAAACTTTAAATATTGTTAATCTCCTTGCGGGCCGCAAGAAACTACGTGCTGGGCCGCATGCGGCCCGTGGGGCGCGGGTTGGCCACCCCTGGTCTAGATTAACATCAAAATTCAAGCAAACCTTGCTTTAAATACGCTTTTTACAATGTGGGTTAGAAATATTCAAGTGGTTGCCACTTGAAAACAAAAAGTCGGAGCAACTTGGTTAACGAACTCATCCAAGATATTCATAACACAAGTTAAGACGCTGTTCAAATTTGGATCGATTTAGAGTATTATTTCGGAAGTTATCGTAGTTTTAAATTTTCAAGTGGTAGCCTGATTTCAAGTGGCCCCACTTAACTTAAGATATCCTCCACTTTATTAAAAATGGCAGATAAATTTCATTAATAAAGTTCATTTAGACCCTTATGTAGTCTAGATTTACATGAAAATTCAAGCAAATCTTGCTTTAAGTACGCTTTTTACAATGTGGGTTAGAAATATTCAAGTGGCTGCCACTTGAAAACAAAAAGTCGGAGCAACTTGGTTAAACTCATCCAAGATATTTATAAGATCAGTTCACTGTCCAAATTTGGTTTGATTTCGAGTATTATTTAGGGAGTTATCGTGATGACAAAATTTTCATTATAGATAGATAGATAGATAGATAAACGAAGTGATTGCAATAGGTCGATTTCTAAAGAAATCAACCTAAAATCAGCCTTCCACTCCAAATTATCTGAAATGTTTCATATGTTTTAATACCCCCCTCCCCCAGATTTGCTCAATAGGCCAAATACCAACCTAATATTGAGTGCAACTTACCACATTTTATAGCATTTCACACTATTATACATTTTATTAAATGAAATATGGAGAATACATACCTAATTTAGGTGGCACTAAAGGACATTCTTCTATAGTATGACTAGTAGAATTTTTTGTAATATTCTTTATTTCTGATGAAGAAGCATTTGTTAACTTAGAAATACTACTATTTACAGTGGTAGTGTTGCAATTCGAACACGGGTGGTTATTTGTTGAAACAACGTTCCATTCTGGTGAAATCTTTTCTTCATTACTTAATTTACGATTTAATGAGCTAGATATCCAAGCCAGTCCAGGAGCAACGATTTTGTTGATTGGCTCTCTATATACAAACATATTGGTGGCATATTCTAAAAATATAAAAAAGATGAGAGCCAAGCACAGAGCTTTGCATGCATGAATGCGTAGATTGTACATAAAAGAACATGAAAGCACTGGGCCTCCGTTGCGCATGTCCAAGTATTGTTTTGGATATTGATATACTATGCATGAAGCGTTGCACACCATTGACCATCCAGTATCTTTTCATGTGACACTTTTAGGATTCTTTGGTAAATTCATCGAGTATATACGATGGAACTTCATAATAAAGTAGCTAAACACCAACACCATAATCTGAAAATAAAATGGTATGAAACATTAAAAAAAATTTTAACCTCCAACATATATATAAGGTAAAGAAACTAGTCTCTGTCACCTTAAAATTTGCACCAGTAATCACGATATGAAATTATATATTTCAAATAAATATGCTAGTACAGTCGAACCTCATTAACATGAATCTCAAGGAGGATAAAAAATTTGTTCACGTTAGAAGTTCATGCTATCAGTAACTAATCTTCATAAGACTAAACTAGTCTTCATTTTGACGAGTATTGTGGAAACAGTTCATGTTAAAATAATTCCCGATAATGAGTGGTTCGACTGTATTAATAAAATTATAAATATTTTTAAAAAGTTATTAAGGGACAATTCCACAAGTAACTGAACTGACTCACATTTACAAAGCAAAATAAGTATTTTGTTAAATACTACACAAAAAAAAAAAAAAAAAAAAATGCAAGTGTAACACAGATGAAGTGTAACACAGATTTAAAATTGAAAAAAAATATCTTTAACAAGACTTACAAGGACAAATTTTTAACTTCAAAAGTACGTTTTTAAGCTGAATTTTCATATATTCTAATAAGTATATCATTTGATATAATTTATTTTTAAGTAGTTTACATATATTGTTAAAAATGTTATGAATATTAACAGAGAATAATAAACAATCTGATATTTTTTTTTACGTCTTAAAATACAAAAGAATTAAAAATTCATTACTTACAGCTTAAGAGTCTAAAATTTTCAGACTTAAAATTATACATTCGGAAAACTATATACAACAACGGTATCTGCACAAACAAAATTAAGGAAACATTACAAAGGATTAACTGAAAGTCTTTGTTAACAGACTAATAATTCATATTAAACATGACGTGTGGAATGTCACATCGCTAGATAAACACACAGTATTTATGAATAAGTATCGGGTTGACAAGTTTATCCAGTTTCAGTTGCAAAAGAGAGAATTGACATTATGAACTGGCGATGATCTTATTGGACAAATTGCAACACATTTGTATTGCATCATCCAATCACATCATCACCCAAATCAAGCCGGCTGACTTCCAATCATAGATATAGTAATAAGACATAGATTGATCAGCGACGGCGAAAAAGTGATGCTTTTTTTACTCGGGGAAAGACGGCCATTTTACTCTCTTTTGGATGTTTTTCCCCGAGTGAATATACACGGGAATACACACAGATAATTTAGCAAATAAGATTTATGAGTAATTTATGTACTAAAAATGAATGAAAAAACTCCAGATACTAATTTTTCTTTTTCTTTTTTCTTCTTCTTTTCATCTTTCTTTCTTTCTTTCTTTCTTTTTTTTTTTTTTTTTTTTTTGTATGGAATAACGACATTTAAAGAAATTTATAGTTTCCATCTACTATTTCTGTCTGTTTAGGAGCTTTTGGGGTCGAAAAAACGATTGGACTTATAGCCTTATCGTTTGAGAAATTCGAGTTAACCCTTTAACTGCCAATCGCAATATAAAGTAGAAATTTATGTTTACTCGGAAATGGTTATAACGATATTAATAAAAGTTTGGGATAAGTGCTTTTTAGAGACCTAAAACAATTGGAACATCCTTAGCTTCAAGAAAATTAGTGTTAACCCTTCAACTGTTAATCGCAACATGTAGTAGAAATTGAGTTTACTCAGAAATGGATATAACGATTTTGATTAAAGTTTAAAGTTAAGTGTCTTTTTTTTTTTTTTTAACAGAACTAAAACGTTTGGACATATCCTCATCTTCAGGAAAATTTGCGTTAACCCTTTAACTGACAATCGCAACATATAATAGAAATTGGTTTTACTCGAAAATGGATTTAACGATTTTTATAAAAGTTTGGGGTTAAGTGTTCTTTAGAGAGCTAAAACGAATGGACATATCCTCATCTTCAATAAAATTCGCGTTAATCCTTTAACGACCAGTCGCAACATATAATAAAATTTAGGTTTACTCGGAAATGGATAAAACGATTTTTATAAAAGTTTGGGATTAAGTGTTCTTTAGAGAGCTAAAACGAATGCACATATCTTCATCTTCAGTAAAATTCGCGTTAACCCTTTAACGGCCAGTCGCAACATATAATAGAAATTGGGTTTACTCGGAAATGGATATAACGATTTTTATAAAAGTTTGGGGTTAAGTGTTCTTTAAAGAACTAAAACGAATGGACATATCCTCATCTTCAGTAAAATTCGCGTTAACCCTTTAACGGCTAGTCGCAACATATAATAAAACTTAGGTTTACTCGGAAATGGATATAACGATTTTTATAAAAGTTTAGGGTTACGTGTTCTTTAGAGAGCTAAAACGAATGGACATATCGTCATCTTCAGGAAAAATCTTGTTAACCCTTTAACGGCCAGTCGCAATTTATAGCATAAAATGGGTTTACTCAGAAGTGAATGTGACGATTTTGATTAAATTTTGGGGTTAAGTGTTTTTTTTTTTTTTTTTTTTTTTTTTAAGAGAGAGAGCTAAAACAATTGCACATATTCTCATCTTCAGGAAATTTTACTTTAACCCTTTAACTGCCAATCGCAACATATAATAGAAATTAGATTTACTCGGAAATAAATGTAATGATTTTGATAAAATTTTGGGGTTAAGTGTTTTTTTAGAGAGCTAAAACGATTGGACATAGCTTCATCTTCAAGAAAATTTACGTTAACCCTTTAACGGCCAATCACAACATATATCAGAAATTGGGTTTACTCGGAAATGGAGCGCGGACAGGTAGGCAAGGAGACAGGCAGAAAAATTAATTAATGTCATAATATTTTTGTCATAATAAACCTTGTTCGAAACTGTAAGAAACGCTTAACACAACTAAAAATGCAATTCTTGCAATTTCGAATTATAGCCCCTAATATGAACGAAATTCGACCAAACTTGTATTCAGTTGGACCTTGACCTAAACTGGTGCTGATTAGATTTGGGAATCAATCGCTCAACAGGTGGTGCTATCATCCTATTTTTTTTCTAAGTACTTAACATGACAGTGTAGGACAAAATTACATATAAATGTACATAATGTGAGTTATTTTTAACGCATGAATGTAAAATTTATATGAATTACTGATAATAGTAGTAATAAACTTAAAAAAAAAAAAAATGTGCGCATGTAGGAGCATTGCTTTTCTATTGGGAGGGAAGTGCCCTTCCCCCGGAGCCTGTGTAAATTTTCAATGTGGATATTTTATAAAGAACTCGTCAATATTTCCAAAACGAATGGTTGAACCATAGATCTGTATTAATTTAAAACGAAACTACCGATTTCTTTTATTTTTAATGTTAAATATACACACACACACACACACATATATATATATATATAGACATATATATATACAGTGCATATATATATACAGTGCGTTGCATGAATATAAACGCACATTTTCCAATAACCAGAAATAGAACTCTTAAAATTTTAAAAGCAAGAATGTGACTTACAGTTATTGCACATGACTAACAACTGAATAAGGTGTTTTGAGCAAGTATGTTTAGGCTCATGCAAGCTTATGTAATGAATGTTTTAGCATTTTCTTATTTTTCACTGTTTTTCGTTTGTTGCACGAAATTAAACGCACTCTGTATTTTGCGTTTAAAATTTAACAGGGCCGCAGGAATTAAATTAAAATACAAATAGTCGTGATGCTAAAATTCTCTAAAATCAGATGTAATGCTTGAGTGCAAAATTTACGGATTTTTTACAGGATGGCAAGAGGGAAAACTTTGAAAGTAGACGAGAGGATAAAAATCGACTTTATGCGTGGTAAAGGCTTTAGCAATCGTGAAATAGGGCGCTAAATCGGAAGAAGTGAGAGTGTTATGCGAAATTATATAAAGAAAGGAGCAAATTATGAGAAAAAAAACGTATGAGAAGCGTACAGGAAAGCTCACCAGTTACGACAAATGTCGAATCGAATATACAACGCTGCAAAGAATAAGAATATTTCCTGTGCGAACATAACGGCTCAATACAAGCTGGGTGTTCATCGGACAACTATATTGAGAACTTTCAAAGCTGCAACATTCATTAAATTTAAGAAAATGAAGGCGAAACCACCCCTCACTCAAAAGCACAAGGATATGCGGTTGGAAAGGGCAAGAAAACGAATTCTGGATCGACTATACAGGGAAAAAGTCATCTTCTCTGATGGAAAAAAGTTTAATCTCGATGGTCAGGACGGATTTTATAGCTACTGGCACGATATGATAACCGAAGAAATGTACTGTTCAAAACGTCAATCTGAAGGTGGGTCTGTCATGGTGCAGGCAGCCATAGGTTTTAAAGGGACTTTCGAATTAGAGTTCGTAGAGAACAGTATGAACTCTGTAGGTTATGTTCAGATGCTCATAAGGAACCTCGCCGTCAAGCAGTCAAAAAAATCTGGAAGAAATTATATTTTTCAGCAAGATTGTGCATCTGTACATACAGCACATATCGTGAAAAAATAGTTCCGAGACACTAAAATTAAAGTTATGGATTGGCCCTCAAAAAGCCCCGATTTAAATATAATGGAGAACGTATGGGGTAATCTGGTTCGTCGTGTTTACGCAAACGGATGGCAGTTTAACACGAAAGATGAACTAAAATCGGCAATTCTGTTAGCTTGTAAGACAATCAGCTTGGATGACCTCATACCACTATATTAGTCAATGCCAAGGCGATTGCTGGCTCTTCTAGAAGGCCATGGTGGCTTTTCAAAGTATTAGATACAGTATTTGTTACTCAGTTATTTATTTTTTACATGTGCGTTTAAATTCATGCAACATGTATTTTTGTCATAAATTCAATAAAATTATTTTCTAAAAAATCATATTGGTTTTTCACTGTTTTGACACATAATTTCATTTCTTGAATCATGCACAAACAGTTTGCATCAAGTGTCACCTATTCATATATTTTTATTACTCTTCTACACCATTCTAATTCTTAACTAATTCTTAAAGCTAAGGTGCGTTTATATTCATGCAACGCACTGTATATATATATATATATATATATATATACAGACGAACCTCGTTAACGTGAATTACTTTAAATATGAACTGTTACCACAATCCCCGTAAAAATGAAGATTACTTTAGTTATATGACGATCAGTTACTGATAGCATGAACTACTGATAACACGAACAGATTTTTGATCCCCCTTGAGATTCACGTTAACGAGGTTCGACTGTACGTATTTTCATGTCTGCACAAAAATGATTTTTTTCAGCATTTATTATTATACTACTTTAAGAGGAAAATCGTCTGCATTCATCCTGGAAAATATCTTTAATAAATTATAACTTAATAAATAATTTGTATTGCGTAAATTTGTATAAAATTATATATAGAAGAAAGTCTTGTGGTAATACTAGTTATAATATATTAAAACAAGCGGGCTTTACCTCTGCCGCTGCTAACTACATTTAAAAGAATTTTGAAAATTCGATAGTACTTACTAATATAAAAACTTAAAAAATATTAAAATTTTAAAAAAAGTATTTCATTAAAAATCAAAACAGTATTTAAACCATAATAATAACAAAGCAACTGATTATAAAAAAATCATATTTTTCATAAATTAGTTAAATTTAACTTACTTATGAAAACTTATTCCACTTCCTTTCATAAATGTATTTGTACAATTAAAAGCCGTCCAGTATTTCGGCATTTTCAATATATATCAACATTCTATTCCATTATTGTTTCTGAGTTTTATACTCTCTGATGGCTGATGCCAAAAAACTTTTTCGGCATCAAAAATCTTTGCACGTTAACATGGGGATGATAGATCTATATATATTACTACATCTATGCTTCCAATATATAATAGACTTCCAATATATAATAGACTTCCCATATATAATAAACTTCCCATTTGTTGATTTTCCCTTGTCCGGGAAGAATTGTTACAGATGGCGCTACCAGCCAAATTTTTGTTGTTCTTTACAAACATCCTATATAATACAGGCTACCCTTTCGCTGATTTTCCCTTGTCCACGAAGAATTGCTATAGATGGCGCTACCAGCCAGGTCTTTTAGGGATATTGTTTACATAATGCCCCTATACTGACGATGAATATCCCTACGTTAGGGAAAATTGAGAAAAAAAGTGGGAAAATTATTCTAATCCATGCATAATCACATGAAATTTCTTACAAAACAACCACACAAAAGTCCCTAGGAAGTTAAAACCCGTTGCTACATCTTGAAAATATTGCTAAAAATCCCTATGTCTAGGGACAAATTCTTATAGTTGGCAACTCTGTAGGGTTTTGTGAGTCTCTTTTTAAATGCAATTTATATTTTATTTTATGTTTAAATCTTTCATTTTTTCTATAATTTCGAAAGATTAGTTGATTATTGTGGGAGGTAAACTTTTTTTTTTACGCGATACTTAAGTAGTATTTAAAAAGCAGCTCTTACAATTTTGTTTACGCTACCACGTTATCCAATGGGCATTTAAGAAATTCCATCCCACACTCTAAGCGCCATCTAGTGAGTAATACACTTTCAAAGGCGGACATTTTCTCCCATAGAAGACCGCCGGAATGGCAAGTCTGATATATAGGGAGTGTTGGTTCTTCAGTTAGTGGTTTTTTAGAGATTTTGTTTACAAAATATTCCTATACTGACAATAAATATCCCTGCTTTAGGGAGATTTCTGAAAAAAAGTGTAAAAATTAGCCAAATACATGCAGAATCACATAAAATTTCTTACAAAAGAACTACACAAAAGTCCCTATGAACTCGAAATCCGTCGCTACATCATGAAAAAATTGCTAAAGGTCTCTACGCATAGGAACAAATTCTTACAGTTGGTCACACTGTAAGGATTTGGGAGTCTCTTTTTAAACGCATTTTATATTTTATCTCATGTTTAAATCTTTCATTTCTTCTATAATTTTGAAAGATTAGATGATTATTGTAGGAGGTAAACAATTTTTTTACGCAATACTTATGTAGTATTTAAAAAACAGCTATTACAATTTTGTCTACAATACCATGTTATCCAATACCAATGGACATTTAACAGATTCCATAACACACTCTATGCGCCATCTAGCGAGTAACACACTTTCAAGGGCGGACATTTTCTTCTATAGCAGATCGCCGGAATGGTAATAGGGAGTCTTGATCTGCTAATCAAATAAAGCCTTAGGAGAGGAGAGCATAGATATAGTAATATATATAGATCCATAATCCCCATGTTATTAGAGATGAAAAAACCCGGGAGTTTTGGGGGGAAAACTGGGAATTTTGGGAATTTTGCGGGGAAAAAACAAATTAGAAATCTCTAAAGCGTATAATAAGTTGTTTACTTAATATAAATGGCAATTTTAAGGACTTTGATATACTGATAAGCTTATAACATTATTTTAATTTATCATTTTAATTTCAATTTATCAGAACTGCAACCAAATCAAAATTTGAAAAGAAACTTAAGCTTTCTTTATTAAATTAGCACTTAAGATAAATGTATCAGTACAATGTTGGATACAATTTTCATATTATACAAGCTGAAGAATTAAGGAAAGCAATGTACATAATCCTGTAATAGTTTGAGAAGAGAAATAATTAAGATTTGAAAAGTTCTTTAAAAATTTCTATTTTATAAAACTTAAAAATTATTTAAAATAATGAAGTGGTTTTTAGAAAGAAGAGATGGCATTTTATGCAATTACTACAGTGGTATAGTTTCTTTTATAAATTATTTTCAGAAATATTTCTTATTAGAGCTTGTAAAAAATTGATATTAAATTTCCTACAATGAAAATTTTTTGATAAAAATTTATATACATATTGTTTTCCTGATTTTTACACACACACACATATATATATAAAGTTTCTGCATTTCTAACACAACAAGTGGTGAAATTTTTCGAATTACTTATATATTTCCCTAAAACATATTAAATTTAAGAATTCTTCTTCTTCTTCTTTTTCTTTTTTTTTTTTTTTTTTTTTGTTGTTGTAATTAAAAAAAAAAAAAAAAAGAACAATTTAAAAAACAAACTAATTCCTTAAATACTTTACTTAAGTTTAATGAAACTTGAATTTAGTCGGTTTTCTTTTTTTTTTTTTCCTAAAATCTTAAGTCCAATTCTCTAATTGTTTCATGGTACATTCATAAACCAATTATGAATAAAAAAAAAATTAAATGTTATTAATTCTCATTAAGAATGGAAAGGAGATCGCAAGAACATAACAAAATAATATTAATGAATAATGACAGAAACTTACTATTAGTGTTAGCACCGCATTAATTATAATTAATTATTTTCTTCGTTTTCGGAATAAACATCGAAGATGCTCGAGTTAGTTGGAAAGGGAAACGAAAAGGAAATCTATGCAGGAATTAAAGTTGAAGTTAATTTAAAGATCGGAGGCTAAATAATTAACAGAAGTTACAAAAATATTCATAATTTCAAAATTCCCAGTTTTGGGGAAATTCCAAAATTCCCAATTTTGTCTTAAATTCCCAAGGAAAAAAAACGTTTTTTTTTTCAGGGAAAAACCGGGTGTTTTGAAAGCCTTGCATCTCTACATGTTATCGAGCAAAAATTTTTGATGCCGAAAAAAAAATTCTAAAATCAGCCATTAGAGCGTGCTCCATATAATAAAAATAAATATCCACATCGAAAAAAAGAAAAATGAATTTGAAACTGTATCTGGAGTTTTTTGTTCACCTTTAGTAAATAAATTATTCATAAATTTAATTTACTAAATTTTCCGTGTGTATGCCTGTGTGTAATTTACTCGGGGAAAGACAGCCATTAGAGTGACTTTTTCCGAGAAAAAAGGTATCACCTTTTCCCTCTCGCTGATCAATTTATGTCTTAATACTATACCTATGGAGGAGAGAAGAGTAATGGTCATGTTGTGAAAGGGTACAGCCCCTAAAATAGAAAGGGATACTGGTTTCGGTTTTTAACGGTACACGCTGATTCACTATCTGTCGACAGCATTCGAAAGCAGTATTCATTTTAAACGAAGTTAGGAAAGAGAAAAATAATTGAATTCAATAGACTTATTTAAGGGCTCCCATAAAACTGAAATAAAAAGTATAAATAACTCAGCTGTTTTGCGACAGGAATTAATAAAAGATTTCCGATGTATAATTTTCAATGAGAGATATTTTGTAAAGAATATTTTGCTAGCTTTATACTACAACTACATACGACGCAACATAATAAAATTGAGGTATATTTAAAAATAAAAAATAAATAAAAATTCTGTCGAAGATAGAGTTTAGTTTAGTACGGAGGACTATTATTTTCAGTTTGTAAAATTTTAATTTTAATTTTTAATTTATTATTTATCTCCTTTTTTGACCGTAATAACTGGGCCACGTACTTTTTTAAAATGACTGAAATAAATTAAAATGAAGTGCTGCCACCTAAATTTTTCATACTTTAGTTAATTAAAAAAAAATATAGTTATCGTGACGAAAAACTGTTTGCACTCCTGGATTCAGAAAAATTGTCCCTTTCATTTGGTACCGAATTTGTAACTATAGGACTGATATTTCTAATTTATTTTGGTGTTATAAAAAACTAGTCTACAAAAACTGGTGACGACGTTTTTACCCAGATTAAAACTAATAGTCCTCCTAGTCCTAATAAGAATATACGTATAAAATAATTTCAAACTAGTTAATACCCGTCAAAATTTGACGGATTATGTACAACTTAAATCTTTTTACGGCATAAAGTTTTAAATATTCCTGTTTTAATATTTCGCATTGCTCTTAACCAGTTTAAAACCCCCTGTAGTGATCAATTAATTTTTTGGGTGGAGGAGAAGGGGGAATAAATTTCATGAAATTTCAATATACAAAATTTAAGCGTGCTCCACATAATAAAAATAAAATCCCAAGATTTTTCCTAATTATACTCTGTCTAAATATGAGCAAAAAAATGTGAGGAGTAATTAAAAGAAAGAATTTATAAACTATGGTAAGAATGGAGAAAGAAAGCACACATCAATGCTTTTCATACAAATATTTTTAATTTGATCGCTAATTTTTATCTTCAACAATTTTTTTACAAACAGCATAAGATAAAGAACATGACTCGAAAAATATTTATTTAACAAAGCGGTATTGAGCGCAAATCTTTTAAATACTAATTATTAAAATAATAATTTTAGGAATACATATGTTTTATATGGTAACAGATGACGCCACAGTATACAAGCCTGAAATACAGTCGGCTGCAAAATTATTCGAGCACTAGCAATAATCCCTGTCTAAAAAAAGTACACTTAATACTGCTTTGTTAAATAAATCCTTATCGAGTCAGGTTCTTAGTCAGTCTAAGAACATGATTCGACAAGGATTTATTTAACAAAACAGTCTTAAGTGTACTTTTTTAGTATAGGAATTATTGGCTAGTGCTCGAAAAATTATGCTGCCGACTGTACCTTCCTGTTTAAGGAAATTTTCGGCGAAAATGCACATGACGGTAACCGATAAGAATTCACGAATTGTTTTATTTTAATATACTGCCTTGGAAAGTATGAATCAACGAATTAATCGTGTGAATTATTTTTAAGTTTGAGCTTTAATTAGGCGTCTGCCATAGACATATGAAATATTAATGTCGTCTGCTCGATCTCTGTCATCGGTATTCGTATTGCACTTCATAAAGAGAAAGGAATATTCCCGTTCCGAATTGGTTCAAAATTTTCTCGCGCATGCCCAGATCGTACGATTTTGGTCTTACAGAAAATGCTTTGTGTTTTAATATTCTAGATACTTTATTTTATTTTTTTACTTTTCCTAGTTTTATGTATTTATTAATTTAATTTTCGATATTATGGATAAATTTCAGCTATTTCTTTGCATTTTCCATTAATAAATGCTTCCATACTGATTTTTATCTTTAAGATTTTTATTCCTTTATAATGTAAGAACTGTAAATCTATAAATTGAATGCCTGGGAAATATGGAAAATATATTAAATGCATTAAATTAATTTGGATGAAGACAGAATTTTCCTTACAAAATAATTAAAGCACTTTTAATATATGCATTATACGATGGTCATTCTGAAACTTTTGAGATACGGCTTCAGGTACGTGTTAACATAATCAAATTTTAGAGGTCTTCAAAATAGTCGCTTCCAACATCAATATATTTTTGTTGGCGAATTTCCCGATGATTAAAAATTTCAGGTCATCTGTTTCTTAAAATTGATGGAAAATATACATGAATATATGAGGATATAACCTCATCAAGCTCAATTTCAGACTAAAAACGACAGCCATGTAATTTTTTTTTTTTATTTTTTTTTTACATTAAAATATAGCTAAAAATCCCACATAGCAAGATCAAGTGGATGTTCTATCACTTTGGTCTTGATGTATTTTTGTTCAATAATTCGACTGTCAATCATACCGTACCGTTAGAAATGCAGAAATGTTCGAGAATTTTTAAACAAGGGGGAAAATTTTTGATTAATTTTCTTTTAATTAAAAGCATGAAAACAAAATTTCCTATTTCTGTAATGATGCAGAATGGAGAATCTTAGGAGAGATTTGATTGGTTTATTTCATTTTCATTGATTTGAGTGTATTTTACATTGAACTACAGCTACGTTGTGAGGAATTACAAGAGATTTGAATGGTTTATTTGATTTTCATTGATTTGAGTGTATTTTACGTTGAACTAGAGCTACGTTATGAGGAAATACTAGAGATTTGATTGGTTTATTTGATTTTCATTGATTTGAGCGTATTTTACGTTGAACTAGAACTACGTTATGAGGAATTACGAGAGATTTGGTTGGTTTATTTGATTTCATTGATTTGAGTGTATATTACGTTAAACTAGAGCTATGTTATGAGGAATTACGAAAGATTTGATTGGTTTATTTGATTTTCATTGATCTGAGTGTATTTTACATTAAACTAGAGCTACGTTTAGATTTTATTTAAAAATATTTGAATTTTTAATATTTAATATTATGCGACTTTTACAGCGAACAAATTACGATTGGCGCCGCAGCCGCCCGAGAGAATGTTTTTTGGTAAAAATTTTCATGGGTCTCTGGCCAGATAGTAACAATTAAAGCCAAAACATTAGCTTTTCATACAAAAACAAGTACGAATTACATATTTGAAAATAAATAAATAAATAAAAAACAAAAAAAATAAATAAAGGGGTCATTCATCAAGCATGTTACAGTTCTTTCTCATGTTCAGAAGCATATAATCTTTTTTCAAGAACTTTTGATTATTTTTTGCTAAAAAACTATTTTGGTTAGTAATTAAATTAAATAAAATCGGAACATTTTTAGCACTATATTGAAAATAATTCGATTTATTTATTTTGTTTTTAAAAATGTGAAAATGCCCACTCTGTTATTATGGTATCCAAAAATAAATCAAAATTTTTAAAAAACAAAAAATTATATTTTTCTGAATATTTTGGTTGATTGGGTTTAATGTTGCACTGGCACTGTGCAATGGGTAATTGGCGACGGTCTGGAACAACACCTTCTGTAATAATGCCTCCGGGCTGAGCTCTACGTCATGGAAGATCGGCCGATTTTATCCAATCAACACTTCCTATGATACATGTTGGATCGTGGGGATTGGATGAAGTCGGCCGATCTTCCGTGACGTAGAGCTAAGCTCGGAGACATTATTACAGGTGGTGTTGTCTGGAACGCACCCTCTAAGGAGGATCCGGAGACATGCCATCACAATTTTAATCATCCACATAGGGGATGGCTCCTCCGCTTCCGTGACCTCCAGAGGAATAATTTTGAATATTTTGGAAATTGGAACTGTAAATTTTTGGAGAGTGACCCAAAGCTTTTATATACTAAATTTAATGTAATGTTGTCTGAATAAACAAATATACATGAAAAATGTAACAACTTAGACAATTTTTATAAAATAATTTTGAAATGAGTAGGATAAAATCATTGTTTTAATGTGGACAATATAATCATAACATGATACTTTCTTGGCTTCTTTTTAGGTTGACAGAAAATTGCTATAAGAAATTTTTTTTTTAACATCACCTTTACAGTTTTTAGATAAAGCGATTGCAATATTTCAGAAGTTTAAACCTCATTTTATTTTGCTATGTTTTCTAGATAAAATATCATATATTAGCTATTTTATTCTATCCTCAATCATAAAAAATATTTTTTAATCAGTACCACAAACTATAGCATTACAATGATCTTTAAAATAAAGTATTAAAGAAGCAAAAACAACGGCGTATTAATTCATTAGCTTTTATATTATTATTTATAACAAGAAAGAAAAATCATGCAGTACGCATTGATTAGTAACACTGTCCAACTGTACGTAATTGTTGTATCGAATAACTTTTAATCTGAAAAAGTTAATCATGTCACATTCTATACAAAACATTATTTTAGAATATTAAAAATACATGTGAATGTTTTTATGATTTTTGCAATAGAAAGATTTTAACTATAACTTTTAAAAAATTCTGTCCTAAAACTTAATCCATTGACATTCTTTTTTTTTTTTTTTTTTTTTTTTTGCTTTTTACTTTCTTCTATCTTCAATAGAAGAAAGTATTGGATTCGTAAAAATTTTCGATTTCGGGTTTTTGATGGATTTACACGTTTTGAGAGCTGTAGAACACGATTTTAACATTTTTAGAAAATGTCTGTCTGTCTGTCTGTCTGTCTGTGTGTGTGTGTGTGTGTGTGTGACAAAATTTTGTGGCAACTGTATCTCTGGAACTACTGCACAGAATTTCATACAAATTGGTATGTAGTTGCACCTTGACATAAATTAGTGCCTATCAACTTTTGGTAAAAATCGTCTTACAGGTTGCGTTGCCATCCCGCTTTTTCTAAATTTTTAACAGGGTGATATAGGGCAAAAATTTTCAAGAAGGGTATCTTTCGAAAGGTCTCGTCAGTACCTTTAAAACGAATGGTTGAACTATAAATCTGTGATAATTTAAAACAAAGTTATCGATTTTTTTTTTTACTTTTTACGAAAAAAAAATTATTATTATTATTATTATTATTTTTTTTTTCTCCCCTTAATTTTATCAAACTCCCACGGTTTCCGTGTTCTGACAAACTTAAACTAATTTTTGCTTTTTCCCCCTAATTTTGTCAAAGTCCTACGGTTTCCGTGTCTTGACAAACTTTAACATATTTTTGCATTTTCCCCCTAACTTTGTCAAAGTCCCACGGTTTCCGTGTTTTGACAAACTTTGACAAAATTTTGGGTAAAATGTGAAAATTATTCTAAGTTTGTCAAAACACGGAAACCGTGGGACTTTGACAAAATTGGGGGAAAAATGTAAAAATTTGTTTAAGTTTGTCAGAACACGGAAACCGTGGGAGTTTGATAGAATTAAGAGGAGAGAAAAAAAAAAAAAAGTGGGACTTTGACAAAATTTTGGGTAAAATGTAAAAATTTGATAAAGTCCCACTTTTTTTTTTTTTTTTTTTTTTTCCCTCTCCCCTTAATTCTATACTTTTATTATTATTATTATTATTATTATTGTTACTGAGTGAATTTGTATAGGAAAAGATAGAAGAAAGTCTCGTGGTGGCCACAACATACTAGTTTTTGTTGTTGTTGTCTCTGTAAACAAACTAGTTGCACAGGATCTATTAATGTCATTTTAAATAGGGAACATTCCACAGCGAACTTGATTGTATCATTTTTGAAAAATTCTAAAATTATTTACCGACGTTAGGAGCCGGAAAGAAACAAATAGAAAGGTAGACAATCGGACAGACAGCTACACAAATTGAAATCATATTCCCACAAAAAATATAAGAAAGTGTTAAAACGCTTAATGTAAACAAAAGTGCAATTCTAGCAAATTTTTATTAGTAGCTCTTAATGTAACTGAATATTTTTGTGTGGCCCTGTAAATCTAATGCTAATCATACTATATTATATAGAAGGCACTCTTTTGTGCATACGAATGATTTATTTCAATTGCATTAAGCTTTGTGCAAAGTAAAATTATTTAAATTTGGTTTATAAAAATAACTCTCGCAGAACGCAATACTTTGGAATACTTTTAAGTGCCCCTGTACACAAAAAAGGTAGAAATGTACTCGATTTCACATATGGAACATCCGAAAGGGAACTTGAATAACATACTAAAATTTCATTAATTCTATACAGTAAAGGTATCAAAATATGGTTTATAGAAATTCCTCTCATAGAACACAAAGCTTTCGAATATTTTTGGGTGCCCCTGTACACAAACCAGTTGAGGTATAAACTTCATTTTCAATAGCGAACACCCGATAGTGAACTTGAATAACATATATCAGTTTCAAAAAATTTCATAAATATTTACGGGAGTTAAAGCACGGGTAGACAGACAGACAGACGGACATATACACAAATTGAAATCATATTCACATTTGTCAACTGTTAGAAAGTGTTAAAAACGCATAATATAAACGAAAGTACATTTCTTGCAAATTTTTATTAATAGCTTTTAATATAAATGAATATTTTTGTGTCACCCTGTAAATCTAATGCTAATCATGCTATATTCTATGCAAAGCATTCTTTTGCGCACACAAATAATATATTTCAATTTCATAAAACTTCGTAGAAAGTAAAGTCATTAAAATTTGATTTATAGAAATATCTCTCATAGAACGCAATGCTTTGGAATACTTTTGAGTGTCCCTGTACATAAACCAGAGTTGATATTTACTCTATTTTCTACAGGAAACATCCAATAATGAACTTGAATAACGTATTTCAATTTCATTAAGATACAGTAAAGATATGAAAATATGGTTTATAAAAATACCTCTCATAGAACACAATGCTTTGAAATACTTTTGGGTGTCCCTGTACACAAACCAGTAGAGGTATAAACTTCATTTTCAATAGGGAACACCCGATAGTGAACTTGAATAACATATATCAGTTTCAAGAAATTCCATAAATATTTACGGGAGTTAGAGCTCGGACAAACGGACAGACAAACCGAAGTCATTAACACTTTTCAACCTTGTTGGAAAGTGTTAAAAAGGCTCAAACATTAGCATCAATTATTAAAACATTCATTGTTTAAAAATCCCCAGTTTTTCGACATTTTAAAAATTTTCAATTTTATCTTAAATTCCCAAGGGGGCAAAAAGGTTTTTTTCTTGGGAAAAAATTGGTCATTTTGAATGTTCTGCAACACGACTTGCCGTAAAAAAAGATACATTATCATGTGGAGGAAATTTTAATTTTATCCTGCAATGGCCGTCGTAAGCGAAATATGACGTCACTGACCGTCAGTGGGGCCAAAAAAAAAAAAAAAAAAAAAAAAAAAAGATTTCCTATTTCCTATGATAATTATCCATTGGATTTTTTGTAAACAATTATTAAAAATTAAGGAAAATTATTTTCCGATTTTAATCCTCATATTTGGGTATAATTATAAATTAGTTATCGTGCACATGTGTTAGATTAATTTATTTTGCTGTCAAATTGACAAAATTTTAATTTTAAATTTCAAAACTCTGTCGTTTTTAGCGTTATTTTAATATACGTTGTTAAAATAACCATGATTTTTGAAAGGAATTAAATATATTCGCCAGATAATTTATCGATCTTTTTTTTTTTTTTTTTTTTTTTTTTTTTCGCCAAGGACGACAGATATCAAATCTATTCCGCTGCAACATATTAATATCTTATATCAGATACTTTATTTAGACATATTAAAACAAATTTGACTTCAAATTATAATAGAATATTTATCATTTTTCTTTTATTTAGTATATTAGTTGGATATTTATTGCGTAAATATCACCCTTTGAAATGAAATGTTCATGTTTACATTCGAAAATGGAAGTTTGTCAATTTTTTTCTACAGTTTTGAAATTTAAAATTAAAATTTTATCAATTTTACAGCAAAAATAACTCAATCTAACACATGTAGACATTATTATTTTTATTTTACTTAACTTTTTATTTTGTGCTTTTTAGTATCTAAAAAAAAGCTTCTTAAAAAAAAAAAAATTCTCCGAAAATTTTTAGAATTCTGTGCAGACAATGAAAAATTTTCTTTTATCAACTGAAACATTTTCTATTAATTATCTGCAAAATTTAACACATCGGTCCTTCGGGGATGGAACTCACCAACTGCGCATTAGCAACTTGACGCTCTAACCAAATAAGCCAACGAGCGACGAAAAGGACTGCTAACATTTACTTTAAAGTTGGGGTGTCTTGTTTAATAGCGTGACACGAAGACTCGATAACGAAATCCAATTTCAATAAAAAGCTAATAAAAAAGCTTCTAAAAAAATTAATTATTTATTTATTTTTACATAAATTTTTATTTTGTGCTTTTTAGTAACTACATGAATAGCTATTTTAAAAACTCTTCAAAAATTATGAGGATACTGTGTACAACAACGAAATATTTTCTTTTATCAATTGACACTTTTTTTTATTAATTATTTGCAAAAATTAACATGACGCTCTAACCAACTGAGCCATTAAGAGATACAATGAATTGCTTATATGTATATATATATATATATATATATATATTAAGTGGAAGCGTCTTGTTTTTTAGAGTGACAGAAAACGCGATGACAAATTCAATTTCATACAATAATATATAATATATATCTGTACTGATAAGTATAAAGGATTTAAGTCCAAAAATGTCGATTTTGAGTTAAGTACATAGTCAGACCCAGAAAAAAAATTCTCTATCGATTGGTATAAAGGATTTAAATCCATGTCATTTAGTCTTTGAGAAAATCCATTGGTAAAAAAAGATTCAAGTCAGAAATTTAACATTAATCGTTGGTATAAAATATTTAATTAAAATTTATCCCTTTATTAAATGAAGATTGACAATCACTGAACGGTATAAAGGGTATAAATCAACATAATCCCTTTTTCCTAATCCATTCTTCTGATTAGTTTTTAGTCAGTTTAACTTTATTTTTCGTCTCCTGAACAATCAAGAATATGGACTTAAATCCTTTATAATCAGTACAGATATATAGAGCTTAAAAATATTTATTTATGTTTTTTTACTTGAAACTTTTTATTTTGAGCTTTTCTAATATTTAAAAAAAAAAAAAAAAACCCTTCTTAAAAAAACTCTTCAAAAATTCTTAAGATACTGTGTAGTCAACGAAAAATTTTCTTTTATCAATTGACATCTTTTCTACTAATTATCTGCAAAAAATAACACACCGGACGTTCGGGTATAGAACTCTCGCCCACAGCGTTATTAATTTGACGCTCTAACCAACTAAGCCATGGAGCCACAAAACGTACAGCTTATATTTACAGTCGTTAACAAAAGTGTCCGAACACTAGCAAAAATTCCTATGAAAAAAAAGTACACTTCGTACGGTTTTATTAAATAAATCCTTGTCGAATCCTATTCTTAGTGTAAGAACATGATTCGATAAGGATTTATTTAACAAAACCGTATGAAGTGAACTTTTTTTACATAGGAATTTTTGCTAGTGTTCGGACATTTTTGTTACCGACTGTACTTTAAAATGGAGGCGCCTTGTTTATTAGCGTGACACGATGACAAAGTCAATTTCATATAAAAAGCTCCTAATAATTACATTATTCAAAAATACATACATATACATATGTATCGAATTTCACAATAACGCAAACATAACACAAGAAATATATGAACGAGATATATTTACCTTTTTATCGAAACGTCCTTATAAGATTAAGCTGGCTTTCAAACTACCATGAAAAACAGTTACCAATTTGTCATATATATATATATATATTTTTTTTTTTTTTTTTCCAGTGCAGAAATCATTGCGTAACGCATTTTTTTACACAGCAGTCTTTACACAGATGACTAGTAAAAAAACACGGTATCTAAATTAGGAAAGTTTTGGCGTAGAAAGTAACTCATAGAAAATATATAGTATTTTATTTTTGCGTTTGTGTCACGCTTCAGAATTAGGTCAATTCGATTTTTATGAAGTTCTTACATATTATAAAAATCCTAAAATTTTGTTAACGACATTTCTTTTATATTTTTTTATATTAATTTCTGGAAAATCTTGACATAAATATTTCACTGCTTCGTTGCCTTTTATATACTTCACTTCTGTTTTTCCAGAAACATTAGTGAGACACCCCTGTTGAGACTCAAATGTTTTTAGTGTCTGTGTATGTTATAGCAAGTAAAAACGCACCCAATGATGGCTGATGTTAAAAAGTAATGGATAAGAAATTTTATAACCAAACACTATAAATTAGAAAACACCCACAACAATTGTTTCGAAACAAAATAATAGCATGACCTTTCATAAGACTAAAAATGTAGACACAATAGCACCATCAAACTGGCAACTTAAAACGAAAGAAAGTGATGAATTTAAATAAATAAAGCTGAAATTCATAATAAATACAGGCACAATATTTATTATTATTATTTTTATAATTCATAATATATATTGCATCATTTTTATATTGGTTAAAATAGTATTTATTATGAACACCAGTTTTATTTATTTAATATCGTCATTTTATTCTGTTTTGTACGTTGCAGTTTTGATAAGCTACTTTTGTACTTGCCTACTTTTTTCGCCCGATGAAGGGTTGTGATATTATTTCGAACCGAAACAACTGCTGCGAGTTTTTCTTTTTTTCTTTTTACAGTTTAAGGTATTTGCTTACGAAATCACTTATTTATGTTTCTTGTATGGCATAATAACATACATAGTGGCATAAAACAAGATTTTTGTAATCGCTACCACTGCACATGCAATGTATATAAAAGTGATAGCGGTCACAATAAACACCCAATTTGGTTATAATTAATTATGAATTATATGAATAAGATGCATGATTTTTGATGTACACAGAGTTTGTGGTTCGTGTATAGGATTACTCAAACGAATTTCTATGCATTACGATCTACAGCAGTATAATATATAAGTGCGTGGAGGCAAGGCTAAATGAATCTCCTACAGGCTCCAGTAGAGAAAAAAATCCAGCTGTGACATCACTCTCACAGCCTCATGCACACGGACTTCCTTTTATTTTAAGAAGCCTTTAACGTTTTTACAGATGTTTTAGGTAAAGAAAGCTTGATATGCGCGTTTGAATGAAATAATACAACTAAATCTTTAATGTAAGCTTTTTATTCTATTATTATCATTTTCTTTATTAAGAAAATGTAATTCAATGAATGAAATGTAATCAAAATTACTTATTTATATAAATTCAAAATCTTTGCCAATTGGTTTTGGTTTAAAAGTTTATTTAAAATGTAACTGTGTCTTTCATTAAAATAATAGAATTTGAGAAATGAAGTACAATTTAAATTTTCGCATAAATTAGTCAAAATCTTTTCAATTTGACATTTTTTACAAGTAATTTTTGTTTAAATAATGAAAGTATGTCAACACAGAGAAAAGAAAAAAAAGGTTTTCATCATAAACATTGATATGGGTTTACGACGGGCATTTTTTAGTTATATATGATACAGTTTTGTCATTTACATTCTTCCACCACTTAAATATTTTTAAAATATAAATCAAATGTATTCTGCGTTGTTTATCTTCACAGAATTTTCACTTGGCTACAACTAATGAAAATATAACCTTTTCACTTAGCTACAACTAATGCACATATAATCTTTTCACTTAGCTACAAATAATGCACATATAATCTTTTCACTTGACTACAAC